>CM059287.1:6449721-6477221 GCA_030347295.1 Setipinna tenuifilis | reverse complement strand
TCAAGAGCTCGTCGGACCGGCCCCGCGACCTGGCGGTCAGCCCCAGGCTCCGCTACCTCTTCTGGACCGACGCCGGCCAGAACCCCAAGATCGAGCGGGCCCTGCTGGACGGTACCAACCGGACCGTTCTGGCCTCCGAGAGCCTGGCCTCCCCCCGCGGGCTCACAGTGGACTACACCAACAACCAGCTCTACTGGGCGGACGACGGGCTGGACATGATCTCCTGCATGAACCCCGATGGCACCGAGAGGCGTATCGTGCGTTTCGGCAGCCGCTACCCGGCGCCCTACGGCACCGCCGTCCTGGGGAACTACCTGCTCTGGGTCGACCGCAGGCTGGGGAAGCTCTTCCAGACCACCAAGAGTGGGGGGAACGGCACGGACGAGCGCGAGACGATCCGCGACGGACTGCAGGACCTGTCGGACGTTGTGGTGTTCGACGCCCACGTGCAGCCGACCGCGGCGCAGCAGCTGGACTTCAACCCGTGCCTGGAGGACAACGGCCGCTGCCAGCAGCTCTGCTTCGGCATGCCGGGCCAGACGCCGGCCCGCTGCGGCTGCGCTCACGGCGCGTTGCTTAGCAACGGCGTCACCTGCGGCTACGGGCAGGACGAGTTCCTGGTGTACACCACCGACTACACGGTCAACAGCGCCCGGCTCGACCCGGATGACCACTCAGCGCCGTTCCCGTCCGTGTACGTCGGGTCGGGCGTGGTGGCGGTGGAGTTCGACTTCCAGGACCGCAGGGTGTTCTTCTCGCAGTACCAGGGGATCGGGAGGAGCAAGATCGGCTACATCAACACCGCCACACCTGGCAGCCGGCCCACCTTCATTGCCACTGGTAAGAACCTCCAGGCATGATGGATGGATGGAGGGATGGATGGATGGATGGATGGATGGATGTAGGTAGGGAGGGCGGGCAGGCAGGCATATTATTACACTGTACCTAATTGATGTACAGTAACAGGGGCAGTAAAACAAAGTGTAACCATAATATAAAATACACAGATTAAAATATATTTAAAAAGCCCCATTGACCACCTCTAATATATGGGGTAGCCTTGAGATACCAATCCTTCTTCCAGATCAAGGGATGCTTATTCCAGCTACTGGGCCCATGTCTCGTTCCACACCTCATATCTCACTGAGCTCATCAGATGTGTTATTGATTGACCGAACACACTTTATGTCACTAATTAAGAGCCATTTAATTACACAGAATTTAATCAATAGTGCTTGGACCACAGCCACATGGCATGGATCAGAGACTCTTGACATACAAGAGAGGGTTGTGGAAATGTCGAAAAAACCTCTCCAGGGCTTGACATGGCAACATGGGGATATAAAACTAAACTGTTGTTATTAATTATGCCCTAAGAGTAATATGAAGTCTCATCTCAAAGGCTCAAAGGGTCTGTAATGGGCATATTTTTGGCCACAGTTATGTCACTAATGGACTAAGTGCTGCTGTGAGTTAATGTACTACATTTCAATGAAGCTCATAATTTATTAATTAGTAGAATTAATTGCTGTCTCTGGCCTCCAACCACTCTTTTAATACTTTCCCTGCTCATTATTTCTCTAATACCTAATGCCTTTTCACTTCCTACCTTTACCTCTGCCTCTATCTCTCTGGCCTCAACTTTCATTTACCATCCCTCCCTCCCTCCCTCCATCCCTCCATCCCTCCCTCCATCCCTGCCTCCCGTCCTCCCTCCCTCCATCCCTCCTTCACCTGCTTTCCCTTCTTTCTATATTTATATCCCTCCATCCTTCCCCTTCCCTTCTCCCTTATATCTCAATCTCCTTTTCCTTCTATTTTGATCACCTCCTCCTTTCCTCCCTCCCTTCCTGTTTATCCCTCCATCATCCACTCTCATTGCTTTGACTTCTTTCCCTCTCTCACTCCTTTCTCTCTCTCTCCCTCTCTCTCCCACTCTCCCTCTTTCTCTCTCTCAATCCTTTCTCTCTCCCTCTCTCTTTCTCTCACTCCTTTCTCTCCCCCCCTCTCTCTCTCACTCCTTTCTCCCTCCCTCTCTCTCTCCCTCTCTTTCTCTCTCTCTCTCTCTCACTCTTTTCTCTCTCTCTCACTCTTTTCTCCCTCCCTCTCTCTCACTCCTTTCACTCTCCCTCTCTCTCACTCCTTTCTCTCTCTCTCTGTCTCACTCCTTTCTCTCTCTCTCCGTCTCTGTTCTCTATCCTCCCTTCAGACCTGCGTGACCCTGAGGGTCTGGCGTATGACTGGATCCATAAGCGGCTCTACTTCACTGACTACAGCAACAGGAGTGTGCAGGCCATGGGGATAGATGGCCAGAACCGAGTCTTTGTCGCCCACGCCAACCGGCCCAGAGGCATCGTCGTGGACCCCTGCTACGGGTAAAGGCCCAATCAGGAGGCGCTATAAGTTTGATTGACTGCTTTAGGAATACAAAATAACCTATGCATTTTGTGCTAGGCACACCTACTTTTTTTTGGCCCACCCATTTTATGATTTTTTGATTTCTATTATCATTTATTGTGACTAATCAGTAGGAATAGTTTTCAATCTCTTTTTCTGGTAGCAAATAAAGGGAAGCAAAATATGTTGTGCTGTAGAGGCCGAAGAATGTAATTATGCACTGTGTATCAAGCAATTGAGAAACTACAGAAGCCCAAAAGGGCCAAAAACCATTAGTTCTCAGTAATACAAAAATATAGCCTAATAGCCATTAACCAAGACAGTGGACTGATATGATTTTACGATGATTGTCCTCTCAGGTATCTCTACTGGACAGACTGGGCTTCTCCTGCTAAGATCGAGAGAGCAACGCTGGGCGGAAATTTCCGGACAGCCATCATCAACTCCAGCCTGTCCCAGCCCAACGGACTGTCCATCGACTATGAAGAGAGACTACTCTACTGGGCCGATGCCATTCTGTGAGTGCTACTGTAATGGTGGCCAGCTGATCATAGCTGTGGTTTTAGTATATCAGTAAACCACGGTAGCCAGATGGCTACTTTTACCATTTATAGTTTTTAAGTAGTCTCTAAGAAGGAGCTTCTCCTTACTATGCTTGGTTTTATAGCATAGTAATAAGGCTGTGGATTTAGTATATCAGTAAACCCAGTTAGCCAGATGGCTGATTTTGCTATTAGTAGTTTCTAAGAAGGACTCTACAGTGACTCTAGGACCCACAGCAACATACAAGTAATTGGTTTTATAGCATAGTAATAAGGCTACAACAGCAGTGTTTCATACTGGCCTACAAAGGCAAAGTGCAGTAACTACGCCAACATTGAAACTGAGAGAAATGCCTTCAAAGTTTTCATAGTGGCAAGTCAAACATGTTGTAGCCATAATAGTGGTGAAGTGTTCATGTACTTTCTTAATAGAAATAAGCAGAAGATTAGTCACAAGACATCACAACACAAGAGATGTTATAAAGTAAATTTCCAGGCAAAATATGTAGTTACTGCATGTTGGCTTTGTATTGCAGTATAGTTCTCCAGTCTTCTGTGGTAGGTTCCTAACTCTGTCCCCTGTTGAACTCTCTCTCTCTCTCTCTCTCTCTCTCTTCCCTAACGCTATCCGGTTTTATATAAAGGGACAAGATCGAGCGCTCCTCCCTGACGGGACAAAACCGCGAGGTGATTGTCGGCATGACCCAGTACCCGTTCGCTGTGACGGTCTACAAGCAGGACATCTTCTGGACGGACTGGACCACGCGTGCGCTGTACCGGGCCAGCAAGGACGACGGGTCTGGTGTAACGGTGATGGTGGAAGGCCTTCAGTACCGACCCAATGATGTGCACGTGTTCAGCAGCTCCAAACAGGAGGCCTGCACCAGCCCATGCCAGCAGTTCAATGGGGGCTGCAGCCACGTATGTGTTCCAGGTGAGGTGGTGTGTGTGTGTGTGTGTGTGTGTGTGTGTGTGTGTGTGTGTGTGGCAGGTGAAGTGATTGTGTTTGTGTGTGTGTGTGCCAAGTGAGGTGGTGCGTGTGTGTGTGGTGGCATGTGTGTGTGTGTGTGTGTGTGTGTGTGTTAGGTGTGTGTGTTAGGTATGTGTGTTTGTGTGTGTGTGTGTGTGTGTGTGTGTGTGTGTGTGTGTGTGTGTGGGTGTGTCAGGTGAGGTGGTGGGCGTGTGTGTGTGTGGGCGTGTGTGTGTGTGTGTGTGTGTGTGTGTGTGGGTGTGTGTGTGTGTGCCAGGTGAGATGGTGGCTGTGTGTGTGCCAAGTGAGGTGGTACAAGTGTGATGAATCAAGGTAACTTTTAATAAAAATATCCCAATTATTCCAATAATATCCCAAATATCCCAATATATCCCAATAAATCTTGCAATCTTTCCCATTACAGGTCCGGCCGGTGCGGAGTGCCAGTGTCCTCAGGGCAGCTGGTACCTGGCCAACAACGGCAAGGACTGCATCAAGGACGTGGGCCACCGCTGCCAGCCCGACCAGTTCACCTGTCTGGACGGAGGCTGCATTAGCCAACGCTGGAAGTGTGATGGCTACAAGGACTGCTTTGACGGCTCCGACGAGCTGGAGAGAGTGTGTGGTGAGGAGGACATGGGGGGGTGGCTCTGTGTGTGTGTGTGTGTGTATGTGTGTGTGTGTGTGTGTGGTGAGGAGGACATGGGGGGGGGGTGGCTGTGTGTGTGTGTGTGTGTGTGTGTGTGTGTGTGTGTGTGTGTGTGTGTGTGTGAGAGGAGTAGGGGTTGGGGTACATTACAACTTAGTCATTGCCATTTTGGTAACATCAAACTTATAATAGTGGGTGTATCTTAAAAGGTGCTACATAAAAATATTAAGCCAAGTAATCATAAAACTCTTTAAAAATATATTTTAATGACATTAGTATTGTCAACATATTTGCATTTTTACTCCTCATATTTAATAAAAATACTTCTGCCCCTTCAGCCTTCCACACCTGCTCAGCCCAGGACTTCACCTGTGACAACGGTCGCTGCGTGCCCGTCTCCTACGAGTGTGACTACACGGACGACTGTGGGGACAACAGTGACGAGCGCGGCTGCCCCTTCCCCACCTGCCACCCCTCGGACGAGTTCACCTGTGGCAACGGGCGGTGCATCAGCGCGGCCTTCGTCTGCGACGGCTTCAACGACTGCCGAGACAACGCCACCTCGGACGAGATCAACTGCCGTATGCATACAGTAGCACAGACAGACATGTTTACTGGACCTTAAACTTACTGACAGAATATTAAGAGCACGTTGATTTCAGTGCATACCCTTTTTATTAAGCACATAAGTTCATTTTTAAAATATTTTAACAATTCGTCTAACATAAAAGTTTATGTACACATTTTCAGCTGAATATGTGCTTTCTGGCTACCAGTTCAAATACTGTGTTTCACAGTACTCCATTAGCTATTTACTATATGTTGGTATAACTGAATTACAACTGTGACATCAAGACATTGTGGTCCCAGAAATTGTGCACAGTACCTTTAAGTAAGTAAGTTAAATAAGCCCAAGTAGAAGCATATATACCATATTCAGTTCTTCTTTTGTGTTGGGCTTTCTACAGTTAACTATATATAGCTTACTGTTTGATGGCTTTTCATGTTCCCTTTTTGTTTCAAGTGTAAATATCTGTATTTTTCTCTCTCAGCGGACAGAACCTGCTCACCCACACAGATGAAGTGTGAGAACACCAACATCTGCATCAATCCTGCCCGGCTGTGTGACGGCTATAACGACTGTGGAGACAACAGCGATGAGAACCCGCTCTTCTGCTGTGAGTGCCTGTACTGTATCTGTGTTGTGTCTCTATTGTGTTTTAACAGTTATGTGTGTATGAACAATTCTCCTGGTGAAATAATGTTCACTATATAGTTTGTACTGTATATGGCTGAAATGACAATAAAAACCTACTTGACACGACTTAAACATTGCATTACACTTAGCAGAAGCTGTTCACAAAAGGAGACTCCAAAGCGACTCACAAAAGGAGACTTGAGTTATCAGATATTAGTTGTCTGACACATTGCGGCCTAAAGCATAATGGCCTGAATTGAGTCATAGGAGAACTCCAGTGAGAGTGAGCATGTACTGTAAGATAGGGCCGTGGCCAGCTGAGAAGATCAATTACTGACATCAGGCCACAGTGACTCAGGAGACAAACAGTGTTATTGGGCTGGTATGGCTTAGCAGACAGTCTGTTGATCCTGACACTGCTGAGGGTTAGCATGTTTGTGTTATTCATTAGCCGCAGATGTACACTCATAATAACAGCAGATATCGCAATCTAAAATAGATTATGTCTAAAGCTTTGGGTACTGTTTTATTTCCTTGGCCAACAACTAAGCAAACAATCATACACACAGCCACACACACACACACACACAGCTCTGTCCCCAGAGGTGAGGGGTGTTGTGTTATTGTGCTGCCTGTGTTGTTTATCTGTCACTTGCAGGATGTGCTGTCCCTTACAAAAATAAAATATTTGCAAGTTTGCCAGAAGGCCACCATAAGTTTGCCACAAACTTGCGGCAATGTTGCCAAAGGTTCACCACAACTGTTTGCCAGAAGGCTGATTTTTTTGTAAAGTGGTGAGATGAGTGGTGTTGTTGTGCTGGCTGTGTTGTTAAGTTGTTTATCACTCCCTTGACCCCTCAACCCCAGTGAGCAGGACGTGCTCCCCAGACCAATTCCGCTGTGACGAGTACAAGTGCATCCCCGAGTCCTGGGTGTGTGACTACATCAGGGACTGCGCTGATGGCACTGACGAGCCTGCGTCCTGTGGTGAGCAGATTACATTACATTACTCATTACACACAACTGACACTCTTATCCAGAGTGACTTACAGTTATGTAGGTACAGCACATGCAGCAGCTTTTTGTTTGTGCTCCTCTATCATTTCTTATCTTCTCTCCTTACTTCCTTGCTTCCTTTATTCCCACTAACACTAGTATTAGGTATGTACAGTGTAAGTACATAATATGACATGTTCTTACATATAGGTACTGGCAAAATAAAGTGTTATCCTTTTTTTTGCATTCCTCTGTAATATCTTCCCTTTCTTCCATCCTTCTCCACAATATTGGATGTTGCCTCCATGGTAAGCAGATGTAGCTTTCTCTTTCACTCCTCTAAAATATCTTATCTTTCCTCCTCCTTTCCATCCTTCCACAAATTATTGTATCATCCCTCTCTGTGGTAAACAGATGCAGCTGTCTGTTTTCAAAAATATCCTATCTCCCCTCTGGGAGTGTCAGGTACAATATGCTCTCTAGGTTATCTTGGTCAGTTTGCATTGTGCTGCCTTTGCAGAGATATTTTCCAAAGGGCCATCTAAACAACGAAAGTCAGGTCACGCTGGCAAAGTTTTGTTCTGTAATGTCCAACACTGAGTCTTAACTTTATGTAAAACCTTTGTTTAAAGTTACATTCGTCATGTGAATTAATTTAAACTCAAGATAATACTAAATAATAAGGCCATATATTTATATATATTACATGTGTGTGTGTGTGTGTGTTATCTATCTCGTTATACTGTAGTTTTAACACAAACTGGTCAAAACAGCTAAGTTGTAAGCAACTGGACTTCTTTTAGTAGCTCGAAGACTCTTAACTAACAAACTCTTAACTCTTAACGAACTCTTAACTAACATGACTGAATAAATGAGAATCCTCACAGACATTTAACACAATCTGCTCTGCCATGTTGTCCGTCCATCCACCCCTGTAGTGGACATAGTGCACACCTGCGCGGCGACCCAGTTCACCTGTGTGAATGGCAACTGTGTGCCCCCCTCCCTCATCTGTGACGGCAACAACGACTGCGGGGACAACAGTGACGAGGCTCCTGAGCTGGAGTGCGGTGAGTGTGTGTGTGTTGCTTTAGACTTACACTATATATGTGCATATGTGAGTGAGTGTGTGTGTGTGTGCTTGGGTGTGTGTGGTTGCGCGTTTGTGCCGGTATGTACAGTATATGTACACTGTAAACCCGGATTGTCAATACAACTCAAAACTTTTGATGTAACTGATTACGTCAATAGTTTTGAGTACATTAACTATATATTTTAATTAAAGTTAATTTAAAAGTTTAAGTACAAAATTCATGTACTTTAATTAAAATATATAGTTAATGTACTCAAAACTATTGACGTAATCAGTTACATCAAAAGTTTTGAGTTGTATTAACTTATCCGGGTTTACAGTGTATGTGAGTGTGTCTGTGTGTTCTTTCCAGATGTTTGTGTTTGTTTATGATTATGTGTGTGTGTGTGTGTGTGTGTCGGTTTAAACCTACAGTATGTACAGTGTGTGTGTGTGTGTGTGTGTGAGAGTGTGTGTATGCATGTGTATGTATACTGTATGTGTGTGTGTGTGCTGATACCTCCCTCTATGTGCCCATTGTGCTCCACTCCACAGGTGAGCGAACGTGTTCCCCAAACCAGTTCTCCTGCCCCCCTCCCTGGCGGCCGGGGACCCCCCGCTGTATCCCCTACAGCTTCGTGTGTGACGGGGAGAAGGACTGCGCAGACGCCGCCGACGAGCTGCAGAACTGCCCCAACCGCACCTGCCACATGAACGAGTTCGCCTGCGCAAACGGCCTCTGCATCCTCCTGCCTTATCGGTACGGGCCCAGGTTATGCTTTCTAAACCTCTATGGAAAAACACACAGAGAATTTCGTTATCATATTTTCATATATGAATTTAATGAATTTATTGATTTAAATTTGTGCAGTTGTGTGTGTGTGTGTTTATGTGTGTGTGTGTGTGTGGTGCGAGCATGTGTGTGTATGTATGTGCATACCGTCTGTGTTTGCTTGCTTTATCTGCTGGTATTTTGTGTGTGTGTATGTGTGTGTGTGTGTGTGTGTGTGTGTGTGTGTGTGTGTGTGTGTGTGTGTGTGTGTGTGAGATTATGACACTGCTGCATGTGTGTACATACCCTCTGTGTTTACATGCTGGTATTTTCCATGTATGCATGCATGTCCGCCCCCCCCCCCCCCCCCGCCCATTCAAGCTGTGACCGTGTCAACGACTGTGGGGACGGCAGTGACGAGCGCGGCTGCACCTACCAGACCTGCTCTAGCCAGCAGTTCACCTGCCAGAACGGCATGTGTGTGCCCTCCTGGTACGCCTGCGACGGCGAGGCCGACTGCCCCGACGGCTCGGACGAGCTGGACGGCCTGTGCCTCACCGCCGCGCCCACCTGCGCCCCCGGCCAGTTCATGTGCAAGACGGGCGAGTGCATCGACATCCACAAGGTGTGCAACCAGCAGAGGGACTGCTCCGACAACAGCGACGAGAAGGGATGCGGTGAGTGAGTTTGACCCTTCACACAGGAGAGGAAATAAGTTAAATAAATTAAAAAGGAATAAAGAATTACATTAAATTAATAATAATAAATAAGTATTTTTATAAAAATATAAAATAATATTTAATTATTTAAGGGATGAGGTGAGTCTGATCTTCACAGAGGAGATGAAATAGTTAAAAAATTGTAAAGAAATAAAGAATTACATTAAATTAATAAAATAATATGGAAGCCCTGAACCACACAGAGGTAAAAAAAAATTGCCGTTATTATCTCTTTATTTCGAGATACTATCTCGTTATTACTCGAACTCGGGTCTCCAGGTATATATGGTGTACGAGCCTTAGTGAACTGTGCCGCAATGGTGCCCCCACCCCCCGCCCCATACAGGAAATTCACCTTCACTGGGGGGCACTTAAGCAGTAAGCCTCCAACAAATATGCCGTAATTATAAAACAGCTAAGGCACTTGTTAGGCACTTGACAACAAAACCTGACATTTATCACAATGTAAGGCAGCTGGCCAAGCAGTTTTTTGGCACAGTAGTATAGGGCTGTAATGTAAAATTTATGGAGCAATTTCCAACAGCTTTGAATGGGGGGGGGGGGTAGAGGTGGGGGGGTCCGCAATATATAATTAATCATCAGAATGACTTGGATTGTTTTGATTCACGCTCCCTACAAAGACAAGGTGCAGTAATTATGCAAACATAGAAACTGAGAAAAAATGTCTTGTCATACTGCCCAGTCAAACATAAAAGTGCTTTTATCTACTTTCTTAATAGCAAGAAGCTTGTGAGAATTAGTCACAAGACAAAGGAGGTGTTATGAAGTCAATGCCCAGTGTAAACTCAATCTAAAAGACACATTGCCCAGCCGTGTGAGGACTCTCACTTATCACTCTCTTCCATCTCCTCTCTTCCCTCTACTACTTTCACCCCTCCACCCTCAGGCATAAACGAGTGCAGGAACCCCGCTTTGAGCCAGTGTGCACAGTCTAAACTCAATTTAAAATAAATATGTACCAGTACCGGTAATTACTTTGTAGAGCAGCATCTTTCTCTTTCTTCAGTCTTATCTTCACTCTATCACTCTCTCCCATCTTTCTTCCCTCCACTGTTTTCACCCCCTGCCCTCCCCCTCAGGTATAAACGAGTGCAGGAACCCGGCACTCAGCCAGTGTGCACACCTGTGTGAGGACCATCACACATCCCTCTCTTCCATCTCCTCTCTCTAGTAGGGGGAATTATCAACAAAAAAGGGCCAAATCGTTACGCGGTGGATAGAAGCACCAAAGTTGGTATAGATATTCTTTAGGATGTATCTCATCATTTCAGAAGGGGTGCCCAAAATTTTCAGTCAATTAAGGTCATTTTAAAAGGGAAAATCCAAGATGGCTGCCAAAAACGACCCAAACATAACAAAATGTTACATAGCTTGGATATTTTGGCTCCTTCTGCCATTTAGTTTTTTTGCATGTGATGTATATAGACTGCCATCAATAAATATGTGCAATTTCATACATAAAATAATGTTTCATAACTTTTATACAGCTTTAAAGAGGAAAAAAACACTAAAAAAGCAGTCTGAATGAGATGACTTTTCAAATGGATCTTCATTTGAGTGGGGAATTTTTTTTAAATACATACATATATAGCTTTAAAAACTTCCACAGGAACTTATTTCTAACTTTCAAAGAATAATTTATTGATAAAATGTTCATATGAGCAGAGATAAAGCCTTAAATTGGGACACAACTCGTTGTCATAATATTATGTAAATGTTAGCACTAGCATTAGCCAATATAGACTAAGTATGCTACCCTGAAAATTATGATGCCAAGATAACTTTTACTTAGTGCAACAACCCATTTAAGTTACTAACTCATTAACAACAACCCCCCCCCCCCCCGCCCCCACCACCACCACCACCACCACCCCCTCACCACACACACTAGTCCAGCCCTGCAAACACCCGAGCTCGAACCCACGACCTCACAACCACACAGTAACCATGGGTTAGGAGGTGAAAGCTCTAGCCAGTCGCCTGAAAAGCCTAGGCTCTCGGTCAACCGACTAGGGGCGTTCTTGAAGTGTCAAGAGGGAAGCTTTTACTAACGTTCTACACGTTACGCCCTGTGCTTTACATTGCAAGTAAGTTCAGAGATGGAGATTTGGATGAGTTCTTTTCCCATTAGAACAACATTTATCCCCCTGCTCTCTCCAAAGACGGTGAACTCAATTTGCCATCACAGAAATCTGATCTGCTTGGACTAATAGCTCCTGAAACGTACTCGCGTGTGCCTTCCGTGATTGATGTCAAGATCATTGATGGGGCTGCCATTGTGTATTCTTTACCTGTGGATAAGGCATCCACCTTTGGTCAGTATGCCAGTGAGGTCATTGTGCCATGGATGAAGCATCAGCTGAAGACATGCAACAGGCTTGACATGGTTTGGGATGTGTATATAGACAACAGTCTTAAAGATTCAACACGGCAAAAGCGGGGGCAAGGCATCCATCAGAAAGTTGGTGCAATAACTAAGCTTCCCTAACGCGACTTATCAATGCTCTGCGAACATTGGTCTGGCCAAGCTGTGTTGTAAACCAATTTCTCAGAGGGCGGGCTTAACCCACGTGTGTGAAATGCCTGTGTTTGCTACTGGACGAAGCTTCGACCAATACTCCGCTCTACTGTTTTCATCCCCCCACCTCCCTCAGGCATAGACGTGTGCAGGAACCCAGCGCTGACTTTGACTTTTGACTTCGACTTTTGACAACATCTTTCTCGCTTCTGTCTCTTTATCCCTCTTTTCCATCTCCTCTCTTCCCTCCTCTCTTCCCTCCACTGCCCCCCCAGGCATAAACGAGTGCAGGAACCCTGCTCTGAGCCAGTGCGCGCAGCTGTGTGAGGACTCTAACTTATCACTCTCTTCCATCCTGTCTTCCCTCCATTACTATCACCCCCCCCCCAATCATCCATCATTAGGCATAAACGAGTGCAGGAACCCCGCTCTGAGCCAGTGTGCCCAGCTGTGTGAGGACCGTCACTCATCCCTCTCTTCCATCTCTTCTCTCCCCTCCACTACTATCACCCCCCCCCCTCCCCCCCAGGCATAAACGAGTGCAGGAACCCCGCACTGAGCCAGTGTGCGCAGCTGTGTGAGGACACCCTGACGGGCTACAAGTGCTCGTGCGAGTCCGGCTACCGTCTCATGGCGGACGGCAAGGCGTGCGAGGACGTGGACGAGTGCCGCGAGACGCCGGCGGTCTGCAGCCAGCTCTGTGCCAACGTGCCGGGCTCCTTCCGCTGCACCTGTGCCCCGGGCTACCTGCGCGAGGCGGACGGCCGCACCTGTCGGCACAACAGCGGCGTGGCCCCTTACCTGCTCTACTCTAACCGCTACTACATACGCAACCTGACGGCCGATGGAGCGTCCCTCTCCGTGGTGCTGCAGGGGCTCGGTCAAGCCGTGGCACTGGACTTCGACAGCTACGACAAGCGCCTCTATTGGCTGGACGGCGGGAAGGGGCGGATCGAGAGGATGCGATTGGACGGGACGGAGAGGGAGGTGCTGCACAAGCATGATCTGATTGGTGCAGAAGGTCTGGCGGTGGATTGGGTGGGCAGGTGAGTGAGAACAGGGGGAGGTTGAATTGAGGTGAATTTGACCCAACAAATGCTAAGGTGTAACCCAGAAAGTACAAAAGTAATCTTTTTAAAGTTAAGTTTTTTTGTTTTTGGAATTGCATAGTCATTCTTGCGCCAGGTTAATTCTATAAAAAAATGACTATTTGTATGTGTCTATGTGTGTGTGTGTGTGTGTGTGTGTGTGCATGTGTGTACTGTATGTGTGTGTGTGTGTGCACGTGTGTGCACGTGTGTATGTGTGTTTCTGTGTCTGTGTGTCACTCCCTCAGGAAACTGTACTGGGTGGATAACTACTTAGCCGCCCTGCATGTGTCTGAGCTGGATGGCCGTTACCGCAAGAAGCTGCTGAGCGGCTGCATGGATAAGAACCACACCTACTGCTTCACCAACCCCCGCGCCGTGGCCGTCAACCCCAAATTCGGGTACATACATACCCCCCCTTACAGCTCACAGAAGAGCTTATACAGAGATACATGGAGGTTAAATTGGACCAGAGCCCTCTGGAGCTCAGCTCTGCCTCCTCACCTTAGCAATACTGCCAGCTGGAGCTGAGCTCCGCCTTCTACAGTATTTATAGTAATACAGTGAGATACTGACCACTGTGAGTAAAGAAGGGGGGAGCCCTTCTTACAAAAGCCAGTTTAACCATGGGGCATAGGGGATGGGAGTAGTGTGAGATGAAATAAAAATCTGAGTCTGGTCTTTGTTTATTTTTTTGTAAAGCACATTGTGTATGTCTGTAAAGATTCTCATTCATCCAGGTCATGTTAGTCAAAGAGCCAATACACGGAGGTTAAATTGGACCAGAGCCCTCTGGAGCTCAGCTCTGCCTTCTCACCTTAGCGATACTGCCAGCTGGAGCTGAGTTCCACCTTCAACAGTATTTATAGTAATGCAGTGAGATACTGACCACTGTGAGTAAAGAAGGGGGGAGCCCTCCTAACAAAAGCCAGTTTAACCACGGGGCATGGGCAAGAGAGAAGGGGGTGGGAGTAGTGTGAGATAGAATAAAAATCTGAGTTTGGTCTTTGTTTTTTATTTTTTGTAAAGCACATTGTGTATATCTGTGAAGATTCTCATTCATCCAGGTGATGTAAGTCAAATGAGCTAAGTTGTAAGCAACTGGACTTCTTGTAATAGTTTGAAGACATTTCACTTTTCATCCAAAAGGCTTCTTCAGTTCTGGACGAAAAGTGAAACGTCTTACAACTACTAAAAGAAGTCCAGTTGCTTACAACTTAGCTCATTTGACCACATTGTGTATGAAATGTGTTTTGTAAAGCACAATGTGCATCAAATGCATCATACAAATAAACTTGCCTTTCCTTTCCTTGTCTCTTGGCTTGGCTTGGCTTGACTTGGCTTTCCTTTGCTTGGCTTGCCTTACCTTGTCTTGGCTTGGCTTGGCTTGGCTTGGCTTGGCTTGGCTTGGCTTGGCTTGCCATGCCTTGGCTTGTTGTAGGTGGTTGTACTGGACAGACTGGGGAGACTCGGCCTACATCGGCAGGGTGGGCATGGACGGCACCAACGCCTCCGCCCTCATCACCTCCAAGCTGGAGTGGCCCAACGCCCTGACCATCGACTACACCACCAACCGCATCTTCTTCGCCGACTCCCATCTCGGCTTCCTGGAGTAAGGGAATATTTACGATTTTAGTGGAATTATTATGTCCTCTTTTTTGTTTATTATGTCCTTCTTTTGTAAGACGCTTTGGATGAAAGCGTCTGCTAAGTGTAATGTAATGTAATGGATTTTCCAATAGCACATTCTGGCATATACAGTCACTTAGTTGGTAACACTTTATTTTACGGTTCCTTTTTATAGTGTATCTCCATGTAACAACATGTGATATTATGTACTTACACTGTACGAATATAACACTAACACTAACCCTAACCCTATGCAACAGTGTAATTACATAATGTTATGTATTGTTACACACTTTGTTACACTGTACCTAATTGATCTAGCAAGGATAGTAAATATAAAAAAGTAAGCAGTGTAGAATGACATTAGAGATATTACATATAAGTGTGACTATATGTTTCATTCTCTCGCAGCTACGCAGACATGGACGGCCAGAACCGACACCGGGCCATCGCGGGCTCCCTGCCCCACCCGTACGCTGTGACCCTGTTCGAGGACACGGTGTTCTGGACCGACTGGAACACACACTCGGTGGAGAGGGCCCACAAGTACACCGGCGCCGACCGCGTCGTCATGGGCAACAACACACACCGGCCGTACGACATCCATGTGTACCACCCCTACCGGCAGCCAAGAAGTATGGGCATTGTTTCAGTAACTTGTCTTATATATTGAGTTTATTCTATAACACATGTGTCTGATTTAACATGTAAGCAGTTTCCCCCCCTTAAAGCAACACTAAGTAGCTTTTTTCAACCATAAAATAATGTTTCCAAAATCATTTCTGTGGTTCATCAACTTGTTACAAGGTAGACAGCACTTCTGAATTCACTTCGCGTCCCTTCAATGGGATATAACTGCACTATGCATGTTTGCAGAAGTGGGTAGCTCCGATGTGTAGTTTGAATGAGACATAAGAAAGACAACCCTGCCTTCAACCTGTAGTGCGATCGAAGACGAAAACTACTTAGTGTCGCTTTAAGGTTTATACACTGAAAGACTTAGCATATCAACATTAGATAAATGTTCCCTGAGTGTTTCCTGTTTGTTGACCCCCAGGTGCGAACCCGTGCTCCAACCACGACCTCACCTGCAGCCACCTGTGCCTGATCCGGCCTGGGGGTCAGGGGGCCACGTGCGAGTGCCCCGACCACTTCATCGGCCTCGCCGTGGGCTTCAAGATCCAGTGTGTGGCCGACTGCTCCAGCACTCAGTTCCGCTGCGGAGACAACGAGAGGTGAGAGGAGAGGAAGGGAGGAGGAGAGGAGAGAGAGAGAAAGTGGAGAGAAGAGAGCGATAGATTGATGTTTATGTTCAAAGGAAGAGAAGAGAGGAAAGAGTTGGGTAAGTCAGTTTCGCTGTGGAGACAACGAGAAGTGAGAGGAGGGGGGGAGAGGAGGGGAGGAGAGAAGGGGAGGAGAGAGAGAAAGAAAAGTGCATTGATGAGAGGGACAGATTGATGTGTAATGGAGGAAAAGAGAGGAGAGAGTGGTAGGTCAGTTCAGCTGCAGAGACAACAAGAGGTAAGAGAGGGAGAGGAGGGGAGGAGGGGAGGAGAGAGGGAAAGTGAGGTGGAGAGAATAGAGGGACAGATTGACGTGCACAGGAGGAGAAGAGAGGAGAGAGTTGGGTAGGTTAGTTCTGCTGTGGAGACAGTGAGAGGTAAGAGGAGGTGAAGGAAGGAGAGGAGGAGAGAGGGAAAGTGAAGTGAATTGATGAGAGGCACAGATTAATATATAATGGAGGAGAAGAGAGGAGAGAGTGGTAGGTCAGTTCTGCTGTGGAGACAACAAGAGGTAAGACAGGGAGAGGAGGGAGGAGGAGGAGAGAAGGAAAGGGAAGTGGAGAGAAGAGAGGGATAGATTGATGTGGAAAGGAGGAGAAGAGAGGAGAGAGTTGGGTAGGTCAGTTCTGCTGTGGAGACAACGAGAGGTAAGAGGAGGGGAGGGGAGGAGAGGAGGAGAGAGGGAAAGAGAAGTGGAGAGAAGAGAGGGATAGATTGACATGCACAGAAGGAGAAGAGAGGAGAGAGTGGGTAGGTCAGTTCTGCTGCAGAGCCAATGAGAGGTGAGAGGAGGAGATTGTGGGAGGGAAAGTGAAGTGGAGAGAAGAGAGGGATAGAGGGATCGATGTGTAGCAGAGATGAAGAGAGGAGAAAGTGGGTAGGTTGGTGTGTGGAAGAGAGGGATGAGAGAGGTCTAAATTGGTCATGGGTGAGGGGAAGAGTGTCTTGATATCTGAGAGAATGGTGAACATGAGAGAGTAGAGTAGAGGATAGGAGAGGGAGGGAAAATTGGTGTGTAGGAGAGAGGACAGAGGCAAAGGAGACAGAGGGGGGTAGATGGGCTTGGGGCAGAGTTTAAATTGGGCCAGAGCCCTCCGGACCTCAGCTCCACCTCCTCACCTCGGCAATACAGCCAGCCACACACACACACACAAACACACACACACACACACACACACAACATCACCTCGGCAATACAGCCAGCCAGAGCTGAGCTCCCACACACACACAAACACACACACACACCATCACCTCAGCAATACAGCCAGGTCTCCAGACCTCAGCTCCACCTCCTCACCTCAGCAATACAGCCAGCCAGAGCTGAGCTCCCACACACACACACACACACACACACACACACACACACACACACACACACACACACACACACACACACACACACACACTCACCTCTACAATACAGCCAGCCAGAGCTGAGCTCCCTCTGCTACAGCATTTATAGCAGTACAATAGAGTGAGATATTGAACACTGTGAGTAAAGAGGGGTGGGAGGTAGTGTGAGATGGAATTACAATCTGAGAAAGGAGGTGAAAAAGAGGGGAAATCAAAAAGGGACAAATGGAAAAAATAAAATGGAAGAGTACAACAGAGAGACAGAGCGATATAAAGAATAAAATGCAAGAGTAAAGCAGAGAGACAGAAGATGCTATGCAGAAATAGACATTAAAATAAAAGTGAAATATTCCTGATAGTTTAAGGCTGTGTTTGGATCTTTGTTTTCTTATGTTGGCCCTGCAAGATCCTCACCTACATCTTCACTTTCTATCCCCTCTATCATCCCTTCTTCTTAATCTTTCTTTCTTTCTTTCTTTCTTTCTTTCTTTCCTATTTGTACTCTTCCTTTTACCTCCCATTTCTCTCTTATCCTGTCCTCTTTTTTCTTCTCTGTGTCTGTCTGTCTGTCTGTTTGTCTCTCTCTGTTATCTTTTTCTCTATCTCTCTGTATCTCTCTCTCTATCTGTATCTCTCTCTCTCTCTCTCTCTCATTCTCTCACTCTCTCTCTCTCTCTCTCCTGCTCTCTCTCTCTCTCCTCCTGCAGGTGTATTCCTATCTGGTGGAAGTGTGACGGTCAGTCTGACTGTGGCGACGGCTCTGACGAACCAGAGACGTGCCCACCCCGCCTGTGTCCCATTGGTCGATTCCAGTGTCAGGACGGGAACTGCACCTACCCCAACTTCCTGTGTGATGCCCACCACGACTGCCCCGATGGCTCTGATGAGGATCTTGCACTGTGCAGTATGAGCGACATCATTTCCTCTTACTTATTCTTCTTCTTTCAAAAACAAACAAGCAAACAAACAAACAAACCAACCTCAGGGAAACATACAGCTTAGCTCTTTAGGGCTGACAGCATCATGTTGCCTTCATGTTTGCCTCCAAAGATGTTTAAACAGTCATATATACAGAAACTACACATTTTGTTTTCATTCTCAAAATTTCTCAATATCTCATAAGATGTCTCTTAAAGTTGTTCGAAAAAAGATTGAATCCTTAAATAACTTTATTGTCTGTATTGAAAAACAAACCCTACATACCATAAACTAAAATACTTTATTATAAACTGCCTCTCCCAGGCGACCACCGTTGCCAGGACAACCAGTTCCAGTGCAAGAACAAGCAGTGCGTGCCTGTGTCGTGGCACTGTGACGGCGTGCAGGACTGCGAGGACGGGAGCGACGAGGAGCCGGAGAGCTGCGCGGAGAAGACCTGTCGGCCGGGGCAGTTCCAGTGCAACAATGGCCGCTGCATCCCCCCCAGCTACGTGTGCGACTACCAGGACGACTGCGGAGACCACTCGGACGAACCCTATGAGGAGTGCAGTGAGTCGGGGGGCAGAGAGTGGGGTCATGGTGCAGAGAGTGGGGGTAGAGTCCATGGAGGGTCTTTGGGACAAACATGTAGTTTTTAAAATGTGGTGAGAGACAGACAAGAGACCTGTTAAACAAAATTGTATAGCAAAAAACAAAAGATAAGGTTAACTTTAGGCTCAAGTAGGATGTTTAAGTGTGTTGAGAGTGGGGTTAGAGCAATGTTTCTCAAAGTGTGGTCTGTGGATCACTCGTGGTCCACAAGAAATCCCAAGTAGTCCATGAGCAGTTGTGTTAAAATATAGATTTTTTCATGCTTCTTAAACTACAAGGATACAAGGATGTTTATTGACACATGCATAGACATATTGGGTAGAGTAGGGCTTGCAGTAAAATTGCTATGCACAGTTAAATGACATCTCTCTGTCTGCAGTGGGGCCGGACCATAAGTGTGACCCAGACACAGAGTTCTCCTGTAAGGGCAACTACCGCTGCGTTCCCCAGTGGGCCGTGTGTGACGGCCAGAACGACTGCATCGACAACAGCGACGAGCAGGACTGTGGTGAGCACTCATCACACAGACACACACACACACACACACACACACATACACACACACAAAATACCAGCAGTTAAACGAGGTAAACACAGATGGTATATGCACATACATACACACACACATGCAGCAGTCATAATCACACACAAAAAATACCAACAAGTGCAGGTAAACACAGACGGTATGCACATACATACACATACACAATATCAGGGATTAAAGTTCTCCGGCCCCATGCCGGATTTCCGGCTTGTAGTGATTGCCCGTGGATTTAAAATAAAATTGACGGCAATTAAAAAAAAAAAAAAAGACCGTCGAAATCCCTCTTGTGTTTGTCAGCCAATGGTAGTAAAGGAGCGCTCTGAAACTGACAGTATTAGCCAATCAGAAGAAGAATGGGGCGGGTCTAAGGAAAGCCTTTACCCCCTCCTCTCATTTCTTCCTTGCTTCGATGCGGTGCAGTGCTGAAGATCGACACGGAAAGTCACCTCGCGCCGTTACGGCTCCATTCAACGGAGAGAGGGTAAAAAGTAAAAAAAATAAAATAAATGAACTTTTGTGTTTGGAGAGAAGGGCGAGGGAGAGAGAGAGAAAACGGAATTGCATGGTGGCGTGGGCAAAATGCAGTTCGTGAACTCTGGGGCAGATGTGACGACCCTAGAGAAAGGTGTAAAATAAATGGCGCTGGGCATGGCTGGAGGATACTGGGCGAGATGGCAAGCCATTTAGAAATTGGTGCAAGAAGTTGGGCATACCAGGCGCTTGCTACTGCACGCTATGTTCCAGGAAGATAATTTACGGATCCAGTGGCAAAAAGGTGCTACGTATACACGAATTAGACCTTGGCCATCAAGCTGCTGTCCGTGCGGTCCCACACACCACACGCTTGCCGGGAGCTACGGCAACAGCTGCTGTGCCAACATCAATAACTGACCGAGTGTGCGAATTAAAAATAAGGGTGTGTGCTTTCCTCGCAGAACACGACCTGTCATTCACCCTTGCTCAACCCCTGGTCGACCTATGCAAAAAGGTTGCGGGAGACAAAGCGGCTCTCAGTAGAATGTCAATGTCAAATCAGCTGGCCAGCTATTTTAATACGCACGGCATTACACCGGAGTTCAAGCGGCAGCTGTCCAACAAATTGAAAAACAACATGTTTTCATTGAACGTGGACGAGGCCACCAATAACAACATGGACAAAGTTCTAAATTATTTCAATTATTAAAACGTTTAATGCTCTCTAAATGCCATACTGAATTTCATCTACCTTTGTAACAGTTCACCTTGTGACTGTAGGTTAATTTATTACTTGTTAAGGACAACGCTGAGCACCAAAACTGGATATCAAAAGAAATGTGGTACATACAGGTGGTAGATATAGTAGATGCACTTTTGTCATCTTCTGGCCGTTTTTGGTATTGGATTTCAAGTCAAATTTAATTTTCCATTCATGCAATCTCTGATCCCATGCCCCCACAAACCCCCTGGTATGGCTTGAAAATAAGCACACAATCCAAAACACGTGCACACACACACACACACACACACACACATATATATATATATATATATATATATATATATATATATATATATATACATATATAAATAAATATATATATTAGTTTCTTGCCTGTGTCGACAAAGTTCAGGCTCAGGATTTTTTTTTGCTTTAATCCCTGCAATATGTATATACATTTACTAAATATACTATATATGAAAATATTATCTTCTTTCTAATATTGCTGTCATGAGTATTCCATTGTGGTGTATCTATATAAAATGCCTAAGTGAAGCCATACGATTCAATAATGGTACTGATTTCTAGTATCAGCTTTAGGTGTCATGATTATAATAGACACTGTGTAATCGTCCATTTCCTAATCTTTTGCCACACTGTCTTTTGTCCTTAAGCTGGTTATAACACTAATTGGGCCTTTAACGGCAATCGCTTCATGACTAACTAACATTGAGTGACATTTGACCTTTGCAGCTGCCCTGACCTGTGACCCTGTGGGGGATTTCCGCTGTGACAACCACCGCTGCGTTCCCATTCGCTGGCAGTGTGACGGCAGAGATGACTGTGGCGACGGCTCTGACGAGAAGGACTGTGGTGAGTGAGACATCAGACAACAGCAGTGATCCTAGGTAGTCATGTATGCTGAAGATGGTAGATATTCCCAAGATTCGTCATGACGAGGCACTTCCTGGTAGGTAGTCATGTATGCCGAAGATGGTAGATATTCCCAAGATTCGTAGTGACGAGGCACTTCCTGATAGGTCGTCATGTATGCCAAAGATGGTAGATATTCCCAAGATTCGTAGTGACGAGGCACTTCCTGGTAGGTAGTCATGTATGCCAAAGATGGTAGATATTCCCAAGATTCGTAGTGACAAGGCACTTCCTGGTAGGTATAGTCATGTATGCCAAAGATGGTAGATATTCGTCTGTGTCAAGATTCTCATTCATCCAGCTGAGTTGTAAGCAACTGGACATCTTTAAGTAGCTTGAAGGTGTTTCACCTTTAATCCAAAAGGCTTCTTTAGTTCTGGCATGATGGTAGGGAACCAGGAGTTGAATCTCAGAATCACTGGGGGTGGAGGTGTGAGCCACACCCATCATTCACATGACAAAGGGTCACATGAGTCTCCCCTCAAGGTGTGAATTGGATGGTATGGTAGATATTCCCAAAATGGTAGATATTCCCAAGATGGTAGATATTCCCAAGACGGTAGATATTCCCAAAATGGTAGATATTCCCAAGATGGTAGATATTCCCAAAATGCTAGATATTCCCAAGATTCGTCATGACGAGGCATTTCCTGGAATCACGATCGCATGAGGGTGGGGGGCACAAATCCCCTTTTATGCAGTCTGTGGAAAAGGGGGATTAGTCCCCCCACCCCTCGTGCGAGGACCACGACCACAAGGATGTCAGTCATACATTAACGACACAGCCACCCCTGCTTGCAGACCAGAACTGATCCCCACTTTGCTCCCATAGACAAGAAGTATCTTGCTCTATTGCCCTATTTACCATATTTGGTTGCCATCTGGCCCTATGGAGCAATTAGCTACGTTTAGCATTAGCTATGTTTGAGTTTGCATTGTGTTGACACAAGTAGACAGAAGGTCTATATTGGTTGACTGATGGTGGGATATGGGTTACAGTTAAATTGAACTATTCAAAATGGTTACAAAAAAAGTTAAAATTCAACAGTTTAAAGAAAAAAACATGTTTGGCTCTGTTTGCTGAATTTGACAGATCCAGAGATCCACCTTCAATCAATACTTCAACTGTACATATTAATTCTTCAGGGTCAATATTTTGGTGTCAAATAGGTCATTTCAGAGGTGAAAGGTCTGCAGCAGATATTGATTTTACTGTGACATGTGTATGTCTCCACATGACAACCTAATTGAGGAGTTCACGGGAAACATGGACATGGACACATGTCCAGAAACTGAGAAAATGAATGCAGAAACTGAGAAAATGAAATTTATAACTTAATATTTTTTTACTTGATTTAAAAGTAAATGCTATTTTAAAATGCTTCTAGCTTGAGGCTATGCTCGTTTATTCACAGGACTATTAAGACTAAAAAAAAGCTGTGCTTCCAATGCAATTACCCATTAGGGGGAGTAACTTGTGTGATTTCGTGACTATGCCTGTATTTTCCTGTGAAAGCCCTTCATATGTGTTCCCCTTAGATTACAGTAGTTTTCAGCTCAGAGACCAGCCTAAGCTTACATACAAATGACTTGCAAGATGTTTCATCAGCCCAGACTTGACCCAGATGAAGCACAACACCCACCTCCTCCATCCCCATGCCCCCTCCCTACCCAGCCCAGCATCTGTCTAGACTCTAGAGGTCTTTTATCTATCTCTCCACAGCTGGGCATGAAAATAACAACAGGGTAACTGAGGCAGTGTTGTCCCTGTTGTGGTTGGCTGATCAACTGAATATTTTTATTTTTATTTTTATTTTTTATTTTTTTGAGTTGTGACTGCTTGACTTTGGGAATATAGCCTACCGCCATTTTGAATACTTTCTCCCACTCTGTCCCTCTATCTTTGAAACTGTAGGGACTTGTAGTTGCAGAATGTCAAACAAAGGTCTTCAAGGTTTTCATCTGTTTCACCTGCATATATGTGTGTGTGCATTTGTGTATATATGTGTGTGTGTGTGTGTGTGTGTGTGTGTGTGTGTGTGTGTGTGTATGTATATGTGTGTGTATGTGTTTGTGTTTGTATGTGTGTGTGTGTGTGTGTGTGTGTGTGTGTGTGTGTGCGTGTGTGTGTGCGTGCATGCTTTTGTGTGTGTGTCTGTCTTTCTGTCTGTGTGTTTCTTGACGCATGCATACTTGTGTGTGTGTGTGTGTGTGTGTGTGTGTGTGTGTGTGTGTGTGTGTGTCTGTGTTTCTTCACGCATGCATGCATTCATCCTGACAGCACCTCGGCCCTGCTCGGAGAGCGAGTATCGCTGTGACAACCAGCAGTGCATCCCCGGAGCCTGGGTGTGTGACCATGACAACGACTGCGGTGACAACTCTGATGAGAGGGACTGCGGTGAGTCATGACTCCACCAGCATCGGCCGTCAGCACCTGATCAATAACATCAAGCACATAATCAATAACCTCAGATAAAATGTATTTAATCAATCATGCGTCCTCCTCTTAGCTTCATGCTTTTTTAAAGTACCTGAAAGAACAAGATCTATGTAGAATATTTCAATGTTCCTCTGTCTGTCATCTCTTTTAATAATAATAATAATAATAATAATAATAATAATACTAATAATAATCTTTACTTGTATAGCACATTTCATACAAAGGATGTAAATAAAAGTGAAGTCAACAGTTTGGCAAAGGAACACATAACAGAGGTACACATGGCAAGCTGTGTTATAGTCCAGTAGTGCCAGAGAAATCTGCCAGGGTGCTGTGGAGAGCTCCACTAATGTCCCCTGTGGTTCCCAGCGGAGCTCAGCTGTCTTCTCAAGTGTTCTTCTCTGTCCGTCTTCTCTCTTGGAGTGTTCCTCCTTTCCTGTTTCCTCTTTTCAAGGGTTCCTTTCTTTCTGTCCCTTCTTTTCAAGTGTTCCTCTCTGTCCATTTTCTCTTTCTGAGTGTTCTTCTCTTTCTGTCTCCTCTTTTCAAGTGTTCCTTTCTTCCTGTCTCCTCTTTTCAAGTGTTCCTCTCTGTCTGTCTTCTCTTTTTGAGTGTTTTTGCTCTTTCTGTCTTCTCTTTCTGAGTATTCTTGTCTTCCTGTGTCCTCTTCTCAAGTATTCTTCTGTGTCTGTCTTCTTTTTCTGAGTGTTCTTCTCTTTCCGTTTTCTCCTTTTGAACCTTCTTCTCTCTGTTTTCTCTTTCTGAGTGTTTCTCTCTGTCCCTTTTCTCTTTTCAAGTGTTCTTTTCTGTCTGTCTTCTCTTTCTGAGTGTTCTTCTCTTCCTGTCTCCTCAGAGCTGAAGACGTGTCGCCCCGACTCCTTCCAGTGTTTGTCAGGTCACTGCATCCCGGCGGCTCTCAAGTGTGATGGCCGTGCCGACTGCCTGGACTTCTCCGACGAGACCTCATGCCGTAGGTGTCCCCTTGTGGGAATTGTGGGATGCTTTAACATAGAGACTAGTAGCGGTTTTAGGCACGGGCAAGCAGGGCAGCCGCCCGGGGCCCCATTTTGTGGGGGCCGCCACGAGCGCTTGGGGGGGGGGGCTCTGTGTATCATATTGCTGCAAACAGCACATTGGTGCTCCATAAGCCCTTGCATAAGCTTGCTGAGAGGGTGCCATGCACAGAAGCAGCATGTCTCTCTGCCTTGTTGGGGGGGTGGGGGGGGGGGGTGGTCTCGCCCGGGGAGTAAAACACTGTAGAAAAGCCACTGATACACATGACAAATACATGTACATGTACACGGCCTCCATTACTGTGGCCACTCAGGCGTGCTGGAGCGCTGCCTGGCCATACATGTTGCTATTTTAACATCACACCTACACAGCCATTTAGCTCCTTCACCAACCACAGTGCCTTTCCCACAGTAGCTTTCAGTTACTTTCTCAGTATGTACTGTAGATAGTCTAAGACATCTGCTTTATCCATCTCTCCTGATGACCATGTAAAGTATGTCATGAGTCTGAGTGAATTTCATCCTGCAATACTATTGTCCATGACACCCACACAAACATAAATTCTTCTTCTTCTTCTTCTTCTTCTTCTTCTTCTTCTTATTATTATTATTATTATTATTATTATTATTATTATTATTATTATAGACAGAGAGTGAATAATTATTAGTAACTTTTACAGTCAAACTATTTGCTCAAAAGCATTTTATACAGACCCCTTTGAACTTTAAGCTGTTGCAGTTACATAAACAAAACACTATCTAACTTTTGACTTTTGTCCCCTCTCCCACGCCGTACCGCCTCCAGCCACACGTTTCCCAGGGGGCCGGTGGTGCCCTGCACATCAGTTCCAGTGCAAGAACCGCCTGTGTGTGAGCCAGAACTGGGTGTGTGACGGTTTCAATGACTGCGGTGACCGCTCGGACGAGGACCTCAGCCTGTGCTGTAAGGACACTGCTAGGGAAATGAATTAATTAATTACTCCTAATCAAAGCACCATACTGTATGAACAGTTTACATAGATGCAAAATGTTCCTGTTAGGGAAATCACTGTAAATCATGCAGAGAGTCGGACAAACCGGCTTGAGAAAGTAAAAGTCCTGCCTTATATATTCCTTGTGCCTGTTGTCCTTACACAGGTGATTTCATTAATTAGTTCATCTACCTGGCTGAAGAGGTGTACTAATTGGAATCAGCTATTTTAGTGAGCTTGCTGAAACATACATGTGGCAGAACCTTTACTTTCTGAACCTGGAAGTTGCTTACAATGTAGCTTATTTGGTTATGATCGTTTCAGTGATTATTATGTAATCTTAATATTATGCATCCATATAAGCATTCAGAACAAAAACATTAAAACAAAGGAACTCAACAGCATAACACCAGTGTCAATGATCAGTGTAAACTGTTTTAAATGTGCTTTATAAACTAAATGTATTACTTACTTACTTACTTACTTATTACTTACTTGCTTACTTACTTACTGACTTACTTACCTACTTACTTACTTACTTACGTACTTACTTACTTACTTACTTACTTACTTACTTACTTACGTACTTACTTACGTACTTACTTACTTACTTACTTACTTACGTACTTACTTACTTACTTACTTACATGAGGTTCTTGGTTCATGGTTCTTGCTCTCTTGTTCTTCTTGTTCTTGTTCTCTTCCAGGGAACATCACGTGTGAGATGCCGGCGAAGTTCCGCTGTGACAACGGCTACTGCATCTATTCGGGCCTCATGTGCAACCAGAAGGACGACTGTGGAGACGGCAGTGACGAGAAGGAGGAGACCTGTGAGGAACACAACAGTAGAACACACATCACATGCGGGGTCACATATGCTGTGTGTGTGTGTGTTTATGTGTGTGTGTGTGTGTATGTGTGTGTGTGTGTGTTTGTGTGTGTGTGTACTAATTGGGATCAGCTATCCCAATTAGTACACACCCTCCACACCCTACACGCCCTCCAGAGCTCAGCTCTGCCTCCTCACCTCAGCAATACAGCCAGCCTGAGCTGGGCTCCCCTGTGCTACAGTATTTATAGTAATACAATAGAGGGAGATACAATATTGACCACTGGGAGTAAAGAAGGGCTTCCCATTCTTACAAAAGCCAATTTAACTGCTGGTTACATGCACAGAGAATGCACTGGTTAAAACATTAATCCATACTGACTGTCAATATAGTCTTACTATGTAGTGTTACATAACATGTTATTACAGTGACATTGTTATGACCCTCTGCGCCCCCACCAGTCCTGGAGTGGTAGTGCAGCCCTGTAAACCCTGGACTGGGACATAACAATTTAGTTTAAAAGACAGTGGTCAGCAATTCAGAATCAAATTAGGATTGACTCTTAGATTGCGATTCAATTCTTCAATTCTTAAATTTCTTTCAATTCTTGAATTTTCCACTAAAACAGTAAATCAAATACAACTTTTCAATCTGAATTGTTCACAGCCCCTTCTAGTCAGTTAGTAAATAATTAATGAAGCCTACTTTGAAATCACACATCCGTAAGATTAGCAGGCATCAGCACAAGACTATGCTCGTAAGACTATGTATGCTCGAGCACACACCCTTTAAACCCAATCTGTCCTCACGGCCAACTTGACCTGACGACCTTATAAA
>CM059287.1:6439721-6442221 GCA_030347295.1 Setipinna tenuifilis | reverse complement strand
CTGCATTTATATAATAAATATTATAATTATAGAATACATATACTGTATTTATATAATACATATTATAATTATATATATATATATATACTGTAGGTGAGGCCTTCAGGAAATATATCGTCTGCATATACTGTACATATACTGTATATGTGTAATAAATACTGTATTTATATAACAAAGATGATGGTTATATAATACATATACTGTATTTATATAATACATATTATAATTATATAATGCATATACTGTATTTTTATAATTCCACAATTGAGTACAGCCTTCACATTACAGTAAAAAATTGCTACACACACTGTACACTGATTTACCCTAAAATATGTCCAAATTTTATTTCTATAGTATTGTCTACTAAATGTAGTAGCCTACATGTTTCACTGAAATCTGAAGGGTGTATTCCGTTTTGGGAGATGCTGTAGTTCTCATATGCACAACTCTTTGGTTTCCATTCATTTTTTTCAAACCATAAAATAATACTATTACAAATGCTCCCCTGGGTCAAAATAAAGAAAATACAGGATGCTAATCAAAGAATGGCATCTAACACATTAGTTCAAAAAGAAGAAAAACACCACACTATAATTCCCACTGGGAAAAGAAAATGAAAAATGGAAAATGGAAAAGTGACTAATGGCTAAGTGTGGTGGAGTGCCAGCTCCTCCTTAAAATAAGTGAAAATCAACCACCTTCAAATTCCCACCAGGTCTTTGAGCAATACAATACTAACAATGGCAACGGTCCTTTCAGGCACTCCTGTTAACAAAAATGAAAAAGCCTTTACAAAACGGTGGCTACAATGAATAGAATAGAATAGAGCAGAATAGGATAGAATCAAGAATAAAAAAAGTTAAACAAAAAAGAGTTCTACACATACATAGATAGATGGATGCATGGATGGATGGATAGATAGACAGAATGCATGCATTCATGCACTTGTACATACATACATACATAAATGCAAGTGTGCATGCATACATGCATTCAAGCATACAGTACATAGATGCATTCATGCATACATATATACATGCATGCTAAAACACAGAGAGCAAAAGAAAAGAAGTGCTGTGGTCCTCGTGGTTGCTGTAACAGCTCGTTGCATGCAAATGCACCCAGCATGGGAAGGTGATTTGCTGGTGCTATATGTCATGCTGTCTGCATAGGCTGACTCAGCAAGGCACAGCAGTGCAGAGGAGGGCGGCCATGTTTGCTGTCACACATCACATACCTCAAGATTAATGATGAGCTCTCGCTGTGTGAGCCTCTGTGTACTTACTATTGTTCAGACATCTCTTTATTTTTTTATTCCTTTTTTCTGTCCTATCCTATCTCTATTTTACTCAATTTCTCTTTCACCCCCGCCCCCCACCCCCAATCTTTCATAATGTATTTCTCTATCTGTGTGTATCTTATGTACATACAGTACTTGTGTTTTTCACATCTCTCTGTCACTATTTAACTTCATCTCTCTCTTCACATTGTTCCCCTTTTCTCTCTGATGCACTTCTCTTTTCTTTGTATCTTGCTTTCTCCTATTTTCTGTGTCTCTCCTTTTTGTCGCTTTTATTTATTTTTTTGTTTTTTTGTTTACTTTCGTTAATCCCCCCATTTTCTATGTCTATCTGTCCGTCTGTCCCCTCCCTCCCCCCCAGACGTGCGTAACCCCTTCAGCGTGACGGTGTTTGAGGACCATGTGTACTGGAGCACACAGGAGAAGGGCGAGGTGTTCAGGCAGGACAAGTTTGGGAAGGCGGCCAAGACCCTGCTCCTCACTGCCGGCCCCTGGCTCACCCAGGTCAACATCTACCAGCAGCAGAGATACAACGCCATCAACAGTGAGTCTGCACAGCACTCACAACACTGACCTCTACAGTAACTACAGAGGTAGACTACCTTCACTACACGAGTGCTTGAAAGTCATATATTACTTTCTGTAGTGAAATACTCAGTAAAACCCAATACAGTGCTCCATCAACAGTGAGTCTGCACAACACTGCCTCTAATCAACACTGACCTACAGTACAAAGCCAAAGGGCGGTTACTACATATTTAGTCAAAACTAAGTACAATCACGAAGTAAATCACCGCCTTGTTTCCAGTACTCCATCAACAGTGAGTCTGCACACACTCACAACACTGACCTACAGTAACTACAGAGGTACACTACCTTCACTACACGGCTGCTTGTAAGTCATATATTATATTCTTTGCTTTAAGTGTAGTGAAATACTCAATACAGTGCTTTGTAAGTATACTGGGCCTATCTCCACTACACTACTCTGTCATGCAAAGCCAACAGAACCCTGCCTCTTCACAACACTGACCTACTGCACTGGGAAAGTAGGGGTGGGGGGAGGCATCAAAATGAGCATCAATTTACATGATTAAGTAATTAGGTGAAAAAAGGGGAGATTGTTGACCTGTCAGAATGCTACGCTGGTGATCCATCATCAACAGGTCAATAGCAGGCCCAGGCCCTTGCAATGTCCAG
>CM059287.1:6432221-6437221 GCA_030347295.1 Setipinna tenuifilis | reverse complement strand
AGCTGTGTGTGTGTGTGTGTGTGTGTGTGTGTGTGTGTGTGTGTGTGTGTGTGTGTGTGTGTGTGTGTGTGTGTGCACTGTGCTACAGATGTCCAGTGGAGTGGGAAGGCGACTACTGCGAGAGGAGTATCTTTGGCGTGGTAACTGCCTCAGGTGAGCAGGTTGTCATGGTTACCTTCACATTATATGCGCACACACACACCAGTTACCACATTCACCTTGTGTGAACTCTCTCTCTGTCTCAGTCTCTTGTTCCCTCCCTTGTACTTCAGTGGTTGCTAAATCATTTTTTGTTTTTAAATTATTTCCCTGTTTTCTTTTTCAATTCTTTCTTGTGCTCGGTCCTGTCCCCAAAGGTTCTCAATATCTCTCTCTCCCTCTCTCCATCTATGTCTCTCTCTTTCTCTCTTCTCTCTACCCTGCTGTATTGTTATTATTGTTACTATGGTGTTTTATATATCTCTATTCTTCTTTCTCTCTCTCATTCTCTCTCTCTCTCTCTGTCTCTCTCTCTCTCTCTCTCTCCCTCACTCTCTCTTTCTCTCTTCTCTCTCTCTCTCGCTCTCTGTCTCTCTCTGTCTCTCTTGTTGTTGTTGTGTAATGTTGGGGATGATGGATAGCTGATTCTTAGAATATTAAGGCTTGGGAAGGATTCAGGCTTATTGAATTTGGAAATGGGTGGTCAATGTTTTGCTGCTTGTGTTTTTGAAATTGGCTGTTTTTATTGGTGTATGATTGGTAGACGGTGCTCTGATAGAGTAGTGTTACGTAAATCTCTCTCTCTTTCTCTCTCTGCCCCCCTCCTCTCTCTCTCTGTATCTCTCTCTCTCTCTGTCTCTCTCTCTCTGTATCTCTCTCCCTTCTCTCCTCCTGCAGTGGCCATAGCTCTGGGGGTGACTGCCCTGGTTGCCCTTGTCCTGGGCGGGCTGGTTTTCGCAGCTCACAGGAGAGCCAAGATCATGGAGATGGTCCACCATGTCAACATGCCCAGTGTTAGCATGCCCTCGTTCACTATGCCCTCTGTCAGAATACCCACATTCACCATGCCCGGCTTCAGGTGAGAGACATGAATTATGGACCCAGTCAACCCGAATTAATGTGATCTTAGTGTTATTGCATTGCGTTGTTGTGACATTGCATCGTTGTGTCACGCAAGAGCCTGCATTGACGGGCCATTGCGTCATTGCGCCATTTTGTTATTGTGTTCAACTGCTCCGGTGCCACTGGACTGCAAGAAATGTTGTCTTGTTGTGACCTTGCCAAACTGTAAAGCACTTTGAGCTGCATCTTGTACTGTATGTATGAATTGTGCTATACAAGTTAAGATTATTATTATGTTACTGCAGGCAGAACAAACTCCTAATTCCTCCTAATTCCTTATTGTAATTGACCGATCCCAAGCCCCGCCTATAGATTGTTATGTACAGTATTACTACCTCGGACAAGTTTGACTCGGTCAGTCCTGGGGACATTACATTACATTACATTGCATTTGCCAGACGCCAAAGCGATTTACAAAAAGGAGTACATAAGCTGACAGAGGTGTAAAGGAAAACAGAGTAAGCAACTGAGTTTCTGCAAGTTGGGATGTGTCATGTCTGAAGAAGTCACACAGTTAGCAGTTTACTACATTAGTTCTACAGAGCGTTATGGTGCATCTTAGTCTGACAAACATCCAACAGCTTACCAGGAGTGGGGTTCGAACCCACGAGGACATCAAGTCCATTGGATCTTAAGTCCAACGCCTTAACCACTCGGCCATCCTGGTATGCACATGGTAGTGATAAGGTAATCTATTAATATGTAAGATTAGGTATATAACAGTTGATGCTTCCTCCATTATTACAGCAGGGAATTGCCCATAAATGACTGGTTTGTGGCTAGCCACACAGGTAGTGCAGCTGTGTTGAAATCTCTGAACTGAGTTTCTGCAGGTTGGGATGTCTCTTGTCTGAAGAAGTCACAGAGTCAACAGGTTACTGCTTAAGCTCTACAGAGCCTTATGCGTCTTAGTGTGACAGACATCCATCAGGTTACCAGGAGTGGGGTTCGAACCCACGAGGACATCAAGTCCATTGGATCTTAAGTCCAACACCTTAACCACTCGGCCATCCTGGTGTAGACATTGTAGTGATACTGTAATCTATTACACTACCTGACTACCTGGCACACAGTTAGCAGTTCACTACCATAGTTCTACAGAGCTTTCTGGAACGTGTCTTAGTGTGACAAACATCCAACAGACTACCAGGAGTGGGGTTTGAACCCACGAGGACATCAAGTCCATTGGATCTTAAGTCCAACGCCTTAACCACTCGGCCATCCTGGTGTGGGACATGGGTTAAATATGGCGACACTGATACCTTTCTGCTAGGTTTCCTTGATAAAATAACTATGATAATCATATACATACAATAAATTGATGAATGGCAATAAAAGACTTACTAGTAAATTCTTTAAGGTTTGGCTGCCAGAATAAATGTGATCTCAATGTTGGACTGCAGGCAGACCAAACTCGAATTGAACTCTTTATTGGAATTGTACATCATACAACGAGATTGGTTGGCAAACTTCATGGTGCTCCAAAATAATAAATAGCTAAAATAAAACAAACAAAACAACAAATAGCACCCATTTGTCATTGTGATTACACCGCACACCACACCACACAGTGTGCACAATGAAATTGACTCTGCGTTTAACCCATCACACCCAGGGAGCAGTGTGTGGGGACAGTACTGTACCATGGTACTCAAGGTACCTCAGTATCACTACTGGCAGTGACTGGATTCAAACCTGCAACCCTGCGGTCACAAGTCTGTAGTCTGGTTACTGCCAGGCCACCACTGCCCCAAAGAAAGTGAAATAAGTAAAAGGAGTTCAATATGAAAAGCAAAAGCAGCCACAGTGCTGATGTCTTATGGGTCCAGTGGGGAAGGAGGACGTGTCAGAGACTCACCCGCATTATAAGCAGAGGCGTTGGCCCCACTGGACCAGACAGGTGGCTCATTTTATCTTTGTGATGCTAGCACTGTTCATCAAGACTAGAGGGCAAACACACACACACATACAGAAGCACACACACACACACACACACACACACACACACACACACACACACAAAGACACACACACACACATAGAAGAACACACACATGCACACACAGAAGAACACACACACACACACACACACACACACACACACGCACGCACACACACACAGAAGCACACACACAGACACAGAAGCACACACACATAGAAGAACACATACACAGAAGCACATGCACATACACACAGACACAGAAGCACACACAACAACACAGTCACACACATGCACACAGAAGCACATGAAACACAGAAGCACGTGCACATACACACACACACACACACAGAGGGGGGTAAACAGCACATGAGGTTGCCCGTCAGAGCTAAAGGCTGTGTGTATACACACCCTCACAAACACACACACACACATACACACACACAGAAGCACAGACCCAGACATACACACACACATACACACACACACACGCACATGCATACACACACACACAGACACACACACAGACACACACACACACAGGGTAGACTGGGGATGACTGCTGCTGATGAATGTTGTCTGGATGTTTCTAGAAGGTCGGCCCCTGCTGAGACAGGAGAGGGGGGAGAGGAGCCGCAGCCCGACCCCAAAGCGGTCAGTGTGACCTCCGCAGAGTTACCAGCATCCCTATTGGGCACTACACACACACACTGGCCTAGAGTCCCTATTGGGAACTACACACACACTAGCCTGGAATAACAAGTAAACAAGAGTCACAAAATCACATTTTTTCAAGTTACCCCCCCCTTATTGATAGTTGCATTGAAACACCAACTGTTTTAAAAGTAATCCTGTGATTGTTAGCATGAGTGTGTAAGTACAGTGTTGACAAATCCAGTGTTTAGGCTAACACAATAGTGTAACACATACAAATCACAGATACATGTAGCAGTATATCACCAGTATATACAACAGTTAGGTGCAGTCGAACAATTTAGCATTTTCTGATTGGACGAGACGTATTCTAAGCGTCCTTGGACACTCCCACTCATGTTATATTCTTAAATATACACTGCTCTCTTTATTCCCATGTGTGTCCCAGGATCCCTCCGCTGTAGTGGAGGTGGATGGCATGGGGAAGAGCTTTGAGAACCCTGGCTACGTGGAGGAGAACGAGGACGGAAGCGTCTCCCCCACCAGAGCGATCCCCACCTATGTGGGCCTGCCTCAGGTAAGCACTCTGAACCGCTTCTCAAAGTCAAAGTCAAGGTCAAATCCGATTTATGTACAGGTTGTACACAGGATTTGAATTTGCAGCGCTCCCTAGGGCCACAGTGAACATTAAACATCTTATAAAATATGACAATAAAACATAATGACAGAACATAACAATATAAACACAACATAACAATATAAGTTGTTCAGTCCACTTACTTAAACCAAAGGCTTATTGGAGCTAAAATTTGATTATTTTTATGAGCATAACTTCTTTTTCACCAGGTAAAGTCTTATTTTAAGTGGAACAACAACAAAAATTCAACATTCACAATAACTGAATAGTATTTCTTTTTGATCTCCAGGAGAGCATTGAGAACCCTGTCTATGCCACTGAGACCGCCATAGTGTCTGAGACGCCCACCACCACCGCTGCTCCTGCTCCTGCCCCGCCCCCTCCCTCACGGGCCAATGGCAACGCCATACACGCCAACGGCCAAGCGGTGCCAGTCAAGGCACCATTTACTGAGGTAATAATCATATTAATAACAATGACAATAATAATAACAACAGCAAAAACAACAACAACAATAATAATCATGATCATAATCACACTAATCATAATAATCATAATCATAATAACCACAGTCATGTTCATAATTATAATCATAATAATTGTTGTTTAATTGTTTTATTTATGAATAATTTAGAGTGCCTTTGAAGATACAAAAGGATTCTGAAAAAA
>CM059287.1:6422221-6424721 GCA_030347295.1 Setipinna tenuifilis | reverse complement strand
AGGCATGTGATAAAGGAAACCCTCTGTCCTACCTTAAGTTGGTGCAGCTATGATCCACTTGTGTTCTTGCTAGCCCATCCTGACATCTTACTTAGTTTAATTTCACGATTGCAAGTGCACTTGTTTTTACATCAACAGTTCTTTTATTGTAGGCCAAGCAACTTGGTATATTCTGTATGCGAGCAACCCTCACTATTTGAGGAACCAGAACTCGAGATTCACCCAGTTGTGCATGTCTAGTTAAGAAACTGACTTGAGGTAGTCTGCGATGTAATTCTTGACTGATGTATCATTTTTTCGTGAGAGTGGGGGAGGGGTAGCCAAGTGTATACTTATACACTGTATTTTGTTTCGTGTAAAACAACGTTTATGTATACTGAAATGAAATTCACACGTTTTATTTTACAGACATTAATGTCTACAAATGACCGCATGAAATTATTAGATAAACAAAACTCATTGGTCAAGCGCGAGGCCCATCACAGCGCGAGGCCCAGGGCGACGGCCCCCTTCGCCCCCCCCTTGCGACGGCCTTGTATACACACACACACAGACACACATGAACACACACATGCACACACACAACCACACACACACACACACACACACATGCACACACACACACACACACACACAGACACACACAGACACACACAGACACACACACGCACACACACACATGCACACACACACATACACACACAGAGACATTCCTCCACATAGATTCATACACATGCTCACACACACACACACACACACATTCTCTCTCTCTCTCTCTCTCTCTCTCTCTCACACACACACACACACACACGCACACACACACGCACACACACACACACACACACACACACACACACACACGCACACATGCACACACACACACACACACACACACACACGCACACACACACACACACACACGCACACATGCACACACACACACACCCCCTGCACTTTCCCCTCCCCTCACCCTGCTCTCTGTCCACCCTGTCTCATTATGCCTCAGCTCTCTACGTGATTGAGGTTAAGCAGGGCACTGAGCAATGATGGAGGGAGGGGGTCAGGGAGAGGGAGAGAGAGAAGGATAGAGGGAGGGGAGTGAGAGAGAAAGATAGAGGGAGGGGGTCTGAAATGGAGAGAGAGAAAGATAGAGGGAGGGTCAGTGAGAGGGACAGAGAGAAAGAGAGGGAGGAGGGTGTGAGGGAGAGAGGGAAAGATAGAAGGAGGGAGTCAGTGAGAGGGAGAGAGAAAAAAGATAGAGGGAGGGGGATAAAAGAGAGATAGAGAAAAGAACATAGAAGAAGGGACCGAGTTAGGGGGAGAGAGAGAAAGAAAGATAGTGGGGGGATGAGGGAGAGTTAGAGAGAGAAAGATAGAGGGAGAGGGATGAAAGAGAAGAAGATTGAGGGAGGGGTGGGACAGGCAGAGAGATTGAGAGAGAGTGAGATAGAGATAGAAAAAAAAAGAAAGGGGGATGAGAGAAAGAGAAAGAAATATAAAGAGAGGGGCTATGAGAGAGAGAGAGGGGGATGAAGAGATGGAGAGCAGAATGAAGATGATTGACAGCCAAGATGGAGGTATTGTGGGATAGCAAGGGCAGAATGATGGAGAGACTAATGGGGTCATTATGGTGTATTTTATTTGTGGTTTGTTTGTTTATTTATGTATTTTAAATGTGTTACCACAGCTTTACTGTAGCAGAATGTGATATTGCCTGATATTAGATTTGACAAGACATTGTAGACATCACTGATGTACAGAGAGACAGAGAGGGGGAGAGAGAGGGGGAGAGAAATTCAGAGAGAGAGAGAGAGAGGGATGGAAGACTCGAGGGGGATGGGTAGGATGGTTAGGGAGGGCTGAAGATTGCGTGTGTGTGCCTGTGTGTGTGTGAGCGTGCTTGTGTGTGAGCGTCTGTGTGTGAGAGAGAGAGGGAGGGCTTGAGGGGGGGGGGGGGCCGCAACAGCATTGGAGTGTGCTGCCACGACAGGCTCACACTGAATCAGACACACACCCACACACACGCTCGCTCGTTCTGCCTCTCCCTCTCTCACACACACACACACCCACCGACACTCAGCGGTGCAACAGAGGAGGGGGGTCTTCCATCACCAGAGGAAATACCCTCACACACACACAGACACACACACTCACACGTCACACCAGCACTCTCTCCTGAACACACACACATGTAGACACACACAGACACACACACACACACAGACACATGCACATCCAAGGTAAGGCAGTGTTGTTGTGGGCGTTTTCCCTTTTGTGCGGACATAATCCCCTCCATAGACGCAGACGCAGAGAGGAGGGCTGCTGGGATAATAACGGGATCAGGATCAGCCAGCGGCTCTTTTTCATGGCACACACACGCGCTCCGCTCTGGGATTGTCGCCGGAACACAACGGAACGGAGCTGAGCTGAACGGAACGAAACACCAGGAGACCTCCGCTGCCAGCGCTGCCTCTGCCTCTGCCGACTCTACTGCCTCTGC
>CM059287.1:6407221-6417221 GCA_030347295.1 Setipinna tenuifilis | reverse complement strand
TATGTTATGGCACAGAACACTATTGGATTGCAAATGTGTTGACAGAGAGAGAGAGAGAGAGAGAGAGAGAGAGAGAGAGAGAGAGAGAGAGAGAGAGCGAGAGAGAGAGTGTGTGTGTGTGTGTATGTGTGTGTGTGTGTAGAGGGGTGGTGTGTGCATATGTGAATGTGTGTGTGTGTGTGTGTGTGTGTGTGTGTGTGTGTGTGTTGCTTTCACAGTGTATCTAATTGTAACAATGTGTAATAATTATGTACTTACACTGTACATACCTAACACTAACCCTGATACTAACTCTTACCCTACCCTATAGTACGGTGTAACTACATAATGTTACAAACTTTGTTACACTGTACTTCATGATGTTACCCTCTACTTCACAGCTCTTTTTGTGGCTCTTTTTAAAAACATCACACTGCTCTCCAAGAAGGGAGGGCATTAGTCATAATCCATAATCCATAGTGTTTCGTTCTGTGCTTAATCCTTTTAAGAGAAAAATAATCCTGTGGCAAAGTGGCTCCTGTCTACTCGGATGTCTCAGTCACTCTGGTGGGTGTCACTGTATTGTTTTTTAAAATGATTTTGAATTGGCCTGCTCTGGTATTCAGAGTGAATATGATCCACTGGGGTCATTATCCTGTCGCGTCAGTGAGCTTGAGAGCTCAGCCTCTTAAGTGTGTTTGACGTGCTCCGGCAGCCGTAGCGAGTGTGTGTGTGTTATCGACCGAGGTTGCCGTGGGGAGACGGGGGGTGGGGGGGGGGGTGCTCAACAGGAAGCCCCCTTTCTCGACTTAGGGCACATTCACACTGTGACGCTTTTTTCTTTCTCTGCCAGGCGCTCGAACTCACTTGCTTTCCTGTGGAATGATGCAGCTGACAAGCGGTTTGACTGTTGCGACATGACTCACTTCTTTTTATACCTGCGCCTCAAAAATACAGTGAAGCTTCTAAAAAACAAGAGGCCCTCAAAGTTAAAATCTGTTCAACTTTCGGAAAATGTCATTTTCTGCAATGGGTCGTTGCTTAGCTACAGTGACTCGCAGACAGCTGAGGTTTAAATGTCATATACCGTCTGACGGTCGTAGATGTTCCTGAGGAGTTTCATGAGGATGGACAGATGAAAGATTAGTTGGGGTTGTCGTGGTGACATGCTGAAAGACTCCCTACAGCCAGCACAACCAGCACAGTCACAGAGTGAGACAAAAAAAGAGGGGCTGACCTCTGGACTGGGGAACACATGAACACGATGCATCTATAGATTAACTGTGAATGTAGACTTAGGAATGTTATATATCATGCCTTTATCAACTCTCTAGGCCTGGCCGGTGTGTGGGTTGGGTTACAATAGTAATACATGCGCTCAGTCGAGAAAGACCTCACACCACTACTCTGCCATACAAAGCCAAAAGGCTTTGTATAATGTAAAATATGCAGCTACATATTTTGCCAAAAATTGAGTTTAGAGTGGATATTGACTTTCTAACACCTCCTTTGTCTTGTGGCTAAATATCTTGCCTCTTCCTATTAAGAAAGCACAGAAAAGCATCACCACTGCCAATGCAAATGAACACTGGGGATGATCTGACTGGGCCCGAAAAAAAAACGTTTTGCACTTCGCTTTTCACTGGTTAGTACTTTTTTCTGTTTTTTTTTTTTTTTTTTACATAAATTAAACCCACTTAAATTCAATTAAATTCTTTCTAGACTGAACACATCTGTAGATGACCCATCATTCCTGGGGGCTGGCTGACTCACATGTTGGACTCAAACGCAGGTCGTGTCCTGCACTTCACAGAAAGGGAGGGAGGAACGTGTGTGTATGTGTGTGTGTGTGTGTGTGTGCATGTGTGTGTGTGTGTGTGTGTGTGTGTGTGTGTGTGTGTGCATGTGTGTGTGAGTGCTTACCATATGAGTGCTTAGCAGATGCTGACACTGTGCTAAAAGCATGTATTTAGCATATGCATATGCAAAGTGAGTCAATGTTCATGTTTGTACACCTACATGGGAAGCTATGGCATGGCGTAATGGCGTAGGTCTCGATAAACACCTACATGTACCCGACCACTTGACTTATTTTTATCTGTACGTACAACACCTACAGGGTCGCAATGACACGCACACCACAGACCTTTAAAAACCACCCAGCTGATCAGCTTGATCCAATAGTCCTTTTGATGCAGTCTAAACGGTAACTGTCGATTTATAATTGACAGCTGCCCTGTGACTAAAGCGGGTTTGACTGACAGGTGTCTTATGAATGGTGACTAGCAGATTTGATAGTGCGACTCACTGGGACAGCGTAGACCAAAGGCTGCTGGAGTCTTCTGCTGTAGTCCCACAGTAATGGCTCCTGGTGGAGATGGATTGCTGAGGTTGATTAAGTTGGATGTAGATTGATTGCTTGTGGCTACAAAGGATTTCTCATTAGGGACTCTGGACCTTAGTCGTTCCAGAACTGTTGTGGTGTATAAGTGTGTGTGTGTGTTTGTATGTGTGTGGTCATGTGTGTATATATTTATGTGTTGTGTGTAGGTATGTGTGTGTGTGTATATATTTGCGTGTTGTGTGTGTGTGTGTGTTTGCGTGGACCTGTGTGTGTGGATGTGTGATTGTGGCTATCTATCTCTTGACGCAAGTAGAAATGTGAAGATTCTCTCTCGTCCTCTCTTTCGCTCTCTCTCTCTCTCTCACACGCACACACACACACACACACACACACACACACACACTCACTCACTCACTCTCACGCACTTTCTCTATGCCCGCAGTGTAACCTGATGAGCTGAATCACGTATCAAGGGAAGAGAGAAAAGAGAGAGAGAGAGGGAGGGAGAGAGAGAGGGAGTAAAATAAAGAAGGTCTGTCACGACAAAGCCCTGTTCCCTTCTCTCGTCAGACTGAAGATCGGAAGCCATGCCTGTCCTCTCTCCGACCACAGGTGAGATTTTTTCTTTTCTTTCTCTTTCTTTTCAAATGTATGACTTTATCACCCTTAATTTTAAGACCACTCTTAACACTGGGGTTTACACATGCATTTTTGATTTAGTTTCTTTTGTAATTATGAAAATACACATAATACCAGACGTCCAGTGACAATTTCAATTCTTTATTCAGTAGGAGTCGACACAATTTTTTGGATTCACTATTTTTGTTTGATTTATGATTGTAAATATAGTGTTGTTCATTTACTCATGTATTCACTAGTGCTTCCTTAACTTAATAATCACCTTACCCAGAAAGAACATCTTGTGTCCCAACAAAGTGCTGAATTTCAGTTACTGAACACAGCTGTTCCACTTGCCTTGATGGATGACTGCGAAAAATAGGCCACGTCAATAACAAGGCAATTCCTTCCTGTCTTGTTGTTGGAGAAATTAAATAATTGATTCCAACAAAATGATTCCTAACCGCCTCCGACAGAGCAGTAGATTTCAATATTGTTAGTATTAGTGTTAGAACCGGCTAAATTGCCTGTGCCTTGTGTACTGTATGATGCTTATATTGTGGCTGACACTGCCGTTGGTTTGTGGGACATTCATTGCTTGTGACACAAAAATCAATCCATGTTCAGCGCAGGAGCGACTTGGCCTACTTCCCTGCATGTCTCTGTCACCTCCTGTAAGGGCGCAAGTTTGGGAAAAATGGAGTGTGAGGCAATTCATTTATAACATGAGACCTGTCAGTGGACGGGCCAGTGGATGAATCGGGTTTTGTAAGGAGGGGGGAGCCCTTCCTTACTCACACTGGTCAATATCTCACTCTATTGTATTACTATAAATACTGTAGCAGAGGGGAGCACAGCTCCGGCTGGCTGTATTGCTGAGGTGAGGAGGCCTAGCTGAACTCTGGAGGGCTCCGGCCCAATTTAAACTATGCATGTAGTGGAGTGACACTACTATGGTTGAGGTTGTAGTCTAACTGCCATTCCTGCAGGTCTGCCTCTTTGGTGTTGTTGTCAGAGTGTGTGTTTGGAACCCCAGAGACCTGGGTTGTAGACTGGGTGTTGTGACTGCTGTTGCCCTTCATTACAGTACTAGTAATGGTAGACTTACATGTGTTGGTAAAAATGGACTGTATTTTCAGAGCACATTTGTATATTTAAATCTGACGATGGCAAAAAGCCTCCATGCAAGGCACCAACCAGCACATTGGGAACAGTATGGGACTATGATTCAGTGTCTTGCTCAAGGTCACTTGCACAAGGACAAGGTGGAATCAAACCAGCAACTCCTCTACCTCATGAGCCACTATAATTTTACAGTCCTTATTACAGTGTAGCTACATCATGAAGTACAGTGTAACAAAGTGTGTAATAACATGTAACAGTATGTACTTACACTGTACCTTAGGGTAAGGGTTAGGGTTAGGTATGTACAATACAATGTAAGTACACAGTGTTACATGTTAGATATGTAAACGTTAGATACACTAAAAAAGGAACTGAAAAAATAAAATGTTACCAAAAGTAACATGTCGTGTGACCCAAGTGCACATACCTTAGGGTTAGAGTTAGAGTTAGGAGTTAGTGTAAGGTATGTACAATGTAAGTACAGTGTTATATGTTAGATATGTAAACATTAGATACACTAAAAAAGGAACTGTAAAATAAATTGTTACCAAAATTAACATGCTATGTGACCCAAGTTTCGTTTTTAAAAAGTGACTCTCCTGTGTCTCCTGCAGGGCTCCATGAGCTGTTGGCTCTGCTGACTTCTCAGCTGCATCCGGACGCCAACCAGAAAGAGGACCTGGTGTTCCTCAAGGAGGTCTTCAGCGAGAGGAGTCTAGGCTATCTGATGAAGGTGTGTTAATGAAACAGACAGCTCCATCAAAAATTAAGGTTACACTTTATTTTGCCCTCTCTGTTACATCAGTGGTGACCTGGCACTATCGCAGGTTAGAATCCTCCAACTGCCAGTAGTGCCACTGAGGTACCCTGAGCATGGTACCATCCTTACACACTGCTACTCGGGTGATGTTGTCATGGCTGCCCTTTGCTCACTTGTGTGATGGGTTAAACGTAGAGTCAATGTCGTTGTGTACGCTGTGTGCTGTGCTGTGCTGTGCTGTGCTGTGCTGTGCTGTGTTGTGCCGTGTAATCACAATGACAAATGGGTGCTGTTTGATTTGTCAGTTAGGTACAGTGTAAGAAAATGTGTAACAATATGTAACAGTATGTACTTACACTGTTAGTGTTAGTGTAGGTACAGTGAGACTACATATTATTACACGTTGATACACATAGATTAAACTAAAAACAAGGGAACCGTAAAATAAAGTGTTACCAAAATGAATATACCTGTCAAGAGTGCTGCTTTAAAACAAATGGCCCTTGCGAGAAAAACATAATATTGGGCTGTTTCATTAATAACCACAATGTTGACAATTATATTATTTTGTGAGGGCCTCCTGTTAGTGCTGGCACTTGGAGCCATCCCTCATGCTGTCCTTGAGGCCCAGTTACAATAACAGTTTCATCTAAAGTTTTGGTGGTTCAGAGATGTTAGGTATACACTAAACTTAGTTTGAAGTTGCTTACAAAAAAGCATCTGTTGAAAGCAAGAAAGCAATGCAAAAAGAAAGACAAATAAAAGAATGAACAAATGAATGAATGAAAGGATGAAAGTAATGAATGAATGAATGAATGAATGAATGAATGAATAAAAGACTGAAAGAATGAAAGTAAGAGTAAATTAATGAATAGATGAACGACTAAATAAATTGACTTATTTCCTTCTGCAATGGTCAGCATGCTAAATCTGTGTTTCTGTTGTGTTGGGTAGATCCATGAGAGGCTGCGGTTGTACCAGCGGCAGAGCCCAACACCTGTGCTCCACAGCGCCTCCTGTCTGGCAGAGGACGTAAGTGCAACACCTTTAGAACTCGCTGTACAATAACAACTTATCCCCCCAATTGAACCCCCTAAGTTTCTACAGCATGGAGTAGGATCAAACCTTAATCTTGGACAATTTGTATCATTGAGCCCATGCCAGCTGATAATCGATAGGGACAAATTGGGCTCTGGAAGAATATAATGTACAAAAGTATAATGGATGCAGAATTTCGCTGTAATGGCACTTTTATGCCACTTTGTACAGTCAAAAAAGCTGTATAAGCATTTTTGTCATCCTCTTCTATTTGCAAATAAATTAGGTGATAGGATATGTTACACCATCGCTTTATGGTTCACAGTTCTTGAGGTTACAGTACCTCTCAAACAAGGGCCCTACACCAGAACCTGATTTGGTAATGGTTCCTGCAGTCAGCTGAGATTAAGAAGCCATTTAATGAGCGCATTGGAAGGCTCTTTTGACCACCGCTTCTCAACCGCACACCAGCGATAAATTAGCTGCTAGGATATGTTACACCATCGTTTTGTGTGTTATAGCTCTTGAGGTTGCAGTACCTGTTACGTCAGATTACCAGTTCCTAGAACCTATTTTCATAATGGTTCCTGCAGTCAGCTGAGATTAAGAACCCTTTTAACAAGCGCACTGGAAGGGAGGCTCTTTTGACCACCTCTTCTCCACCGCCCACCATGACCAGTTTCATCATGCGCACCAGCAGCCAGTATTGATCGTCCTTCTCGAGGAGCAATCAGAAATTAACCCCAGGCCCTCGAGGGACCAGGAAATTACCAAATAGATGTCAGATGGAAGTCGAACATGTTTGCAGAATTTATAGCTTAATAAGGCCCCCGTCAGAGAAGCAAACTCTATCTATTTTCTCTCTCTTTCTCTCTCTCTCTCTTTTTCTCTCTCTCCCTCTGTCTCTCTCTCCCTCTCTCTAGCTTGCTCTCTTTTTCTTTCCCTCTTTCTTTCTCCCTCTGTCTCTCTCTCCCTCTCTCTCTCTCTTTTTCTTTCCCTCTCTCTTTCTTTCCCTCTCTCTTTCTCTCTCTGTCTCTCTCTCTCTCTCTCCCTCTATCTCTCTCTGTCTCTCTTTCTCTCTCCCTCTATCTCTCTCTCTTTCCCTCTCTCGCTTTCTGTCTGTCTTTCTGTCTCTCTCTCTCTCCCTCTCTCTCTTGCTCTATTTTTCTTTCCCTCTTTCTCTCTCTCTCTTCCTCTCTCTCTCTCCCTCTCTCTCTCTCTCCCCCTCTGTCTCTCTCTCCACTATGCTGATTTATCCCTTATCCATGCCGTCTGAATTAATCAGGGCTGGGCCATCTGGAGAGGGCAGACATATGGGGCTGTTAACGGCAGCTTGTTTGTTCATCTAGTTCAGCGCAGTACAACCAGTGCAGGGCAGTGCAGGGCAGAGCACTGGTAGGGTGGTGGTGGCCATAAAGCTCAAGATAGTCTTGCTGCCATATGCCCCTTTTCTCTGGCCACGATGCAATAGTTATGGAGACAATGATGATTACAGTGATGCTGATGATAAAAAGTTGGCAATGAAAGATACTGTTGTTATTGTTGCTATTAATGATGATGGCGATGATTGTGATGATAAAGATTGTCGATTAAGGTTATTATTGTTGCTCTCTTGTTGATTACATAGCAGTGCAACCAGTGCAGAGAGTGCAGGGCAGTGCAGGGCAGAGCACTGGTAGGGTGGAGGTGGCCATAAAGCTCAAGCTAGTCAAGTCAAGCTGCCATGTGCTTCTCGTCTCTGGCCACGATGTTATTGTTTTTTTTTATCACTGTTATGATGGTGATGCAATAGTTACAGAGACGGTGATTAAGATCACAATGATGCTGATGATAAAAGTTGGCAATGAAAGATACTGCTGTTACTGTTGCTATTAATGATGATGGTGATGATTATGATGATAAAGATTGTTGATTAAGGTTACTATTGTTGCTCTCGCTGCTGCTGCCGCTGCTGCTGCCGCTGCTGCTGCTGCTGCTGATGATGGTGGTGGTGGTTGTGGTGGTGGTGATGATGATGGTGATGATGGTGATGATGATGATGATGATGATGATGATGATAATTATGACGATGATGATGATGATTGTTAATGAAGGTTATTATTGTTGCTGTAGCTGATGATGATGATGGTGATGATGATGATGATGGTGGTGATGATGTTGATGATGGATGATGATGGTTTTGATGTTGAGGATAATGATTATGACTGTTGATAGGATAATAAATGTGTTCTCTTAATGTTTTTATTATTGTTCTGATGGTGATGCTAATGCTTGAACTTTTGTTGTGTTGGTGGTGGTGTACCTTCACCATGACGATGCTGTGATTGGCAGGTGGTGGAGGAGCTGCAGAGTGGCTCATTGGATGGAGACGAGAGGGAGCTGTTTCTCCTGCTCACCGCCCCTCATGTCAAGGTACGAGCAGAACCTGGGGGTTCGCTTGGGTACATAAGCTGAGTTCACTTACGAGTTCACTCGTTCACTGCATAGTGTACTACTACATAGGGTGCCAGTTGCATTGTTTTGTTCCTATAGTCCCTTCATAGTGCACTACAAAGTGAACATTTTAGATTCAGCTGAGACAGACAGGCACACAGACACACACACACACACACACACACACACATACACACACACACCAACACTAATGCATTCATCCTATACACCAGCAAAACCCCCTGACAAAGACACCAAACAGCAAACACAGTCACAGTTCTGAGAAAACCAACAAACAAACCCAAACAGCGAATCAGTGTTCCCATTTTACGGCGTATCAGTTCCTGGCAGCCAAATTACCACACGACACAAGTCCACATTCATTACTGCACTGCTAATTAATTTCAGCAAATGCACATCATAGCACAGACATGGACACTGCTAAACATGCTCAGACAGGACTCAAACGATGCTCTTTCAGAGCGGCAATTATGTCAACACAAGCAATTACATGAAAACAGAGAGAAAATGATTATGATGAAGAAAAAGACAGAGAGAGAGAGAGAGTTGGAGAGAGAGAAAGCGAGTGTGTGTGTGTGTGTGTGTGTGAGAGAGAGAGAGACAGAGACAGAGAGAGAGAGAGAGAGAGAGAGAGAGAGAGAGAGAGAGAGAGAGAATGTGCCGTCAGATGACATTTGTATACCCTCTCCTAATTGCACTCCCTCTCCAATTCTGCGAACCCCTTGGCAGGCTTCTCCTTTCTCTCTCTTTCTTTCCTCCCTTCTTTCTCTTCTCATTTCTCTCTCCTTCTCTCCTCCCTTCTTTCTCTTCTCCTGTCTCTCTCCTTCTCTCCTCCTTTCTCTCTCTTCTCCTTTTCTCACTCCCTTGCTACTGTGGTCACTGTGCTCTTGTTCCCCATATTTCTATGAGTTAGTATCCAAACCATAGCAGTGGCTGGTCCCTTTCCTCAGGCTGATAATGAATGAAGAGATAAAACACACACACACAAACACACACACGCACACACACACAGAATAGTGAAATGATAATGTCAACAAGATATAGATTAGATATACCGTAGATGTATTACATATTTATTGAAACACACACACACCCTTACAAAGACAGGCACACACATGCACACACACACACACACACACACACACACACACACACACACACACACACACACACACACACACACACACACACATCTGTTCCTCTGCCTCTGCCTCCCTGCCCTAATGGAAACCAATGCCATCATGTTAAATCTCTCTCATGTCATTTCTCTCTCCTGCCGCCTGCCCCCCCCCACCCCCCACCTGTGTTCCTGAGCCAGTGGCAGCATGTGAGCATGTGACAGCTCTCTCCTCATTTTCACCTTTCCTGTCTACCCCTTTTTGCCTCTAACTGAAGAGTAATGTCAGCATGTCATACCTCTCTTTTTTATCTCCCTTTCTCTCCCTCCCTCTGTGTGTTTGTCTGTCTCACTCTTTCTGTCACTCTCTCTATCTGACTCTTTTTCTCTCTTTTTTCCTCTGTACCTCTCTGTCCCTGACTGTGCCTGTATTTCTGTCTGTCTGTCTGTCTTTCTCTGTCCCTCTGTCTCTCTCCCTTTCTCCTACTCTCAGTCTCTGTCTGTTTGTCTTTCTCTGTCTTTTTCCCTATCTCTCTCTCTGTCTCTGAATTTGCCTGTCTGTCTG
>CM059287.1:6399721-6402221 GCA_030347295.1 Setipinna tenuifilis | reverse complement strand
GTCTGTCTGTCTGTCTGTCTGTCTGTCTGTCTATCTATCTATCTATCTATCTATCTATCTATCTATCTATCTATCTATCTATCTATCTATCTATCTATCTATCCATCCATCCATCCATCCATCCATCCATCCATCTATCCATCTATCTATCTAATCACACAAACTAATCTACGGTTAAAATGTAATTCCTACCCAGGTGTACCTGAGGGCCCTGTTCGACTACGTCCCCTTCGAGGACAAGGCCACGCCGTGCCAGGAGGCGGGGTACCCCTTCCAGCGGGGGGACATCCTGCAGGTGGTGAGCCAGGACGATGCCACCTGGTGGCAGGCCAAGCGTGTGGGCGACAGCAACCTCCGCGCCGGACTCATCCCCTCCAGACAGTTCCAGGAGAAGTAAGGGAGGAAAAACACCACGAAATACATATACAGTTGTGCTCATATTGTGCTCATGCAATATATACAATTGTGCTCATAAGTTTACATACCCTGGCAGAATTGATGAATTCTTAACCATTTTCATTTAGGTAGTTTCTGTTGTTGTTATGATTTAACGGCACCAAAAAACAGATATGGTTACATTGGCAACACTTTCTATGACACTTGAATTCATAAGCCTCTATAAATGATCAATACATTCATAAAGGGTTTTAATCCTTCATAAAGCTAAATAATGGGTGAAACTAGTGTTCAAATTAGAACTAGTGTTCAAATTGGAATTATTGGTGAAATTAGAAATCAGTTTAGTTATAGTATATAACTGTGATGCCGCAACATTTGGGAGAGGGTGGGTGTGGGTGGCAGAGGTTTTTTTTTTTGCATCAGCGCTGACAGGGAAAATGTGTGGCTTGGCTTGGATGGTTGTCTCTTTTCAAAATGGCACCCGAATTCCTTAGTGTATTGGCAAGGCATCTGAAACCTCTGCAATAACAAAAGGAAGGAGAAACCTACCTTGCTACTGTACCTCCCATGGGGAACAATCACTGTGTGTATGTGCCCCCACCGGCATCTGGGCGCTAATTTGTGCAGGCATTAGCTGGTCTATAAAAAGTAACTGCTAAGCATGCATTTTGAACAAGGTGCGCAGCACAGCGCAGCGCAGCACACCGCCTCAGCAAAACTAGTTCTTTCTGGGTTACAGCTAGTTAGTGTGAATGGCCCCATTTATACCACACTATGGGTGCTAGTTGTCCAATAATATGATATATTGATATGAATATGATATATGTAATAATATGTGCCAGAAGATAAATAATAGAACGAATAAAAATGAATAAGTAATACAAAGTAATGGAATACGAATCATGTACATTCATTTCTTTTTCCTTTCCCTTTTCCAGGCGACTGAGGCACAGGATGAAAACGGGGACCTACCAGGGCCCCAAGTCTCCCAGCAACCCCCCATGTGAGTCTTATTATTACCCAGCAGCCTTTGCGGCCCTTTGGCCACATGTCGTTAACTGTGGTCATGAAACGGTTAGAGGAGCAAGACTGTAAAAGTGTCAGATAAGAATAATGGATTCTTTCACACACTCAAGTCTCTCTAGCTCTTTCTGTCTCATCAACATACATGTGGATGCATGGGTGTGTGGGCAAACACCCACACAGATACAGATACACACACACACACACACGCATACACACGACACACACACAATCACGCACAGACATTAAAAAACATAAACTTACACCCTTACACCTACACATACTGGTTTTGTCTGGCCAATGTGTTAGCTCTGAGTGTAGGTCTTAGTGTGTGTTTGGAATGTTTTTATTTTGTGTTTGTGGTTTTGGTGCTTGCATGTGTAAGTCAATGTGTCTACCTGTATGCCCATGCACATACTGGTGTGTGTGTGTGTGTGTGTGTGTGTGTGTGTGTGTGTGTGTGTGTGTGTGTGTGTGTGTGTGTGTGTGTGTGTGTGTGTGTGTGTGTGTGTCCTTGCCTGTATTTGTGTCTGTGAGTGAGTGTTTTGGAGGGGTGGACAAGCACAACATATTTCAGAATATTCTCCCAGATTAATCCCCTGATGTTAAACTACGGGCCTTTGTTTTTTTGTTTTTTTTTAAAGCAAAGCTTTCTGAAAGTCTCTGTTGCATGAGCAAAATTTGAGCAATCTAACTCTGACCCAGATTTTCTGATGCTCTGTATCAGAGCTTCTATCTGTCATTCTCTGAGTGATAATACTGCACAGCAGTACAACAGGCTGCAGTGGCTAAATGCTTTAACAGCATGCCCACCCGGGTGACCACAGGGCTCGATTTTAAGCCGTCTTTTTTTAACGTGCTGTCTCTCATGAAATAACACATCTGTGCAATCTGTGACACATTTCAAATTTAAAATTGTGCCTGTTCATTTTATGTGAAAAATATTTTATTTAGATGTGTGTGTGTGTATGTGTGTGTGTGTGTTGGGAGGGGGTATTTCTGGTGCATGGTTTAGTTAAAAGCCTGGGTAAGTTAAAGACCCATCTTTTTGTTTATATTTATGTTTTTATTATTTGTT
>CM059287.1:6367221-6394721 GCA_030347295.1 Setipinna tenuifilis | reverse complement strand
GAGGAGAGGACAGAGATACAGATTTTAAGCTTTGTTATAGTCCAGTAGCGCCAGAGAAATCGGTCAGTCCTTCTCCCAGCAAAAGCACACAGACCGACCCAGGACCATGGTGCTGATCGGTGGGAGACTATTGCTCATAGTCACACTACTGTTAATAAAGGAGAGAGAAGTATTAAAGTGTGTATGTGTGTGTGTGTGTGTGTATGCGTGTGTATGCGTGTGTGTGTGTGTGTGTGTGTGTGTGTGAGTGATGGTGGTTTCAGTCTGGTGGTGGTTGCAAGTCAGAACCTTAAAGGGAGGTCACTGAGTGATGGGTGGTCTGCTGGCGCTGGACCAGAGGAGACAAATTACCCGCTAGATGTGTTTGGCACATTTGATGCACTATACACTTTGATAGCTCTTGTGTAAATCGCTTCACGTCAAAGTTGCTACTGATGATGTCTAATGGCTCCCAAATCCATACCTGTCCTTACCTAACCCTCTCTGTGTCTGTCCCTCATTTCTCTCTCTCTGTCTCTCTCTCTGTCTCATTCTTTCTCTCTTTTTCTCTCCTCTACTCTTCCTCTGTCTCTCTCTGTTCTACTCTTACTCTCTTTCTCTTTCTCTATCTCCTTCTCTTCTGCTCTTTCTCTCTCTTTCTCTACTCTCTCTCTATCTCTCTCTTCTACACTTTCTCCCTTTCTCCTTGTCTTCTATTCTTTTTCTCTCTTTCTCTCTCTCTCCCTTTGCTTCTCTCTCTGTGCTTCTGCCTCTCTCTCTCTCTCTCCCTCTCTCTCTCTCTCTCTCTTTCTCTTTCTCTTTCCCTCTCTCTCTCTCTCCCTCTCTTTCTCTCTGTCTCTCTCTCTCTCTGTTTCTCTCTCTAGGCTCCCTGGGTGCTCGGATCAATGAGCTGAAGCAGAGGGTGATTGCTGAGAACCCACACCGCTATGGAGTCGCAGTGCCACGTGAGTGCTTTATTTTCGTACATAAATCAGGCTTTGCTATGGACACCTAAACTGGTTATTCAGGCTTAAAGTCAGTATTGGTAATTGCTTCAATATAATTTTAATCTGTGTGTGTGTGTGCGTGCATGTGCGTGTGTGTGTGTGTGTGTGTGCGTGTGCTCGTACATCAGTATTACTAATTGTTGCAATATAATTTTCATCCATGTGTGTGTGTGTGGCCCTGGCTCTTTCAGCAGAATTTCATAAACAGTAAACAGTACAGGAAGTGTTTAGACAATAGACAGGAAACTCCACACCACATGTTTGTTTCCTGATTGTCAGTCTTCTATCTTGTGTGTGTGTGTGTGTGTGTGGGGGGGGGGGGGGTGCATGTGTGTGTGTGTGTGTGTGTGTGTGTGTGTGTGTGCGTGCGTCACAGACACCACGCGAGCCCGAAAGAGCCACGAGAAGGAGGGAGTGGAGTACCACTTCATCTCCAAGCAGGCCTTCGAGGCTGACATCCAGAGCAACAAGTGAGTGAACACACACACACACACATACACACACACACACACACACACACACATAAATACTGAACTAAGATTGAGGGAGAGCTCATGTCTTGACCCAGTTACATAATGACCTGCATGCTGTTAGTGAATTATTGACTGTGCAGTAAAATAAAGGATTTTTCACTTATTTTATGATTTTATTATTTCAACTTTTCAATAGTTAACTATAAAACCTCACTTTTCTCATGATAATTATCTCCCCATGCCCCGAAGAACTATAAAACGAATAATTTGTTAATAATTAATAATATTAGATGTTGTATTTAATATTTAATGCAGTATTTGACTGTCAGTAATAAATTAACTTTTCAATGGCAAACTCTTATCTCTTCATCATATTTCTATTCTATTGCGTTATTTTCCCTGCCAAGGTTTATTGAGTATGGCGAATACAAACACTTATCTCTTCATCTCTTATCTCTTCATATTTCTGTTCCGTTATTTTCCCTGCCCAGGTTTATTGAGTATGGCGAATACAAGGACAACCAGTATGGCACCAGTCTGGAGTCTATCCGCAGTGTACTGGCCAGGAACAAGCTGTGTCTGGTGGACGTCCAGCCAGAGGTGAGAAAACAGTAGAAACAGTTGTTTGGTTATCTACAGGTTGTTATCAATTGTGCTATATATACTATATACATAAACGTTTGTGTTACTAGTATACATTGAGACAGTATGACTTCATGGGTGCAATAGATTTCATACAGATGATTTAAAGATATTTCCGTTCTCTCATTATGACGGTCTCTCCAGGCCCTGAAGATCTTGCGGACGGCCGAGTTCAAGCCGTACGTGATCTTGGTCAGGCCACACATCTGTGACACGCTGGTCACACGCAGCGCCTCGCTCTCGCCCAGCAGGAGTGACAACGGACACATCACTGTGAGTGGCCCTGTAATGACGTCAACGTAAACGTGTCAAAAAGTGAAAAAGTGACAGGGTTACACTATTTTACTATTCCTGTTAGTGACAACAGACACATTACAGTGAGTGGCCCTGACATCAAAATGAGCAAGTGAAAAAGTTTAACTGTTACTGTTAAATCCATTTGTTACAGTGTAACAACATATCGTTAGCTTGATAGCATAATTGCCTAAGTCATTTTTTGGTCAAATTGAGATTTTTGCACAACTTTACTCCCCTACCACTTCTGCATCATCCTGTCTGTCTGCCTATGTCATTGGCCAATCACAACACTCATAAAAGTAAAAAAAAACATAGCTGCCTAAGTCATTCATTTGACTTAGGCAGTTTTACCATTGGACTTAGGCAGTTTTTATACAATCAATTTGACTTAGGCAGATTATGCCTATGACTTATATATAAAATAAACATTACATCTTCTCAGCCATTTTGCATACATCAAAACTGCCTAAGTCACTTTTATTTGATAAAAAAAATGATGTTCGGTTTTGTTCTTTTTCCAAACTTTTTCTCACATCTACATGAATGTTCTGTGAAAATATCAATAAAAAATATGCATGTGATTTTTAGAAAATGTGTTTTTTCTTGTTTTCCAAAAACACAAAAAAATGACTTAGGCAATTATGCTATCAAGCTAACGATATGTAATAATATGGACAGGAGTAACAACAGACACATCACAGTGAGTGGCCCTGTCATGATGTGAATGTGAACAAGTGAAAAAGTGAAAGGGTTACACTTTATTTTACTCTTCCTGTTAGATCAATTAGTTACAGTCTAACAAAGTGGAAAAGTGACAGGGTTACAGTTTATTTTACTGTCCCTCTTAGATCAATTAGAAGATGATGGCCTTGCTTTTTTCCTTTTACACACATGCACAAGATTATGTTGTTCGACTTTCTCTTTATATATATAGTATATTTACTGTAGATTAGTTAGTTACAGTGTAACAAGGTGTGTAACAATATGTAACATTATGTAGTTACACTGTACCATAGGGTTAGGAGTAGGGATAGTGTAAGTGCAGAATACTGGCACATAGAAAATCATTTTGTGTCAGAATGGCATAAGGTTCTTCTCTGTTTGCCTCAGTGGAAATGTGCCTGTGTGTTTGTAAGTGGGTGTGTGTCTGTGTGTGTGTGTGTTTTAACTCTTTCTCTCGTCCCCTCCCTGGTCTCTCTTTTTCCCTCTCTCCCCCTCTCCCTCTCTCCCTTCCTGTTCCTTTCTTCCCCCTCCCCTCCCTCTCTCTCTCCCTCCCTCTCTCTCTTTCTTTCTCTCTCTCTTCCCCCTCTCCCTCTCTCTCCCTCTCTGTCTCTCTCTCCCCTCCTCTCTCTCCCCCCCCCCTCTTTCTTTCTCTCCCTCTACCTCTCTCCCTCCCTCTCTTCCTCTCTCTCTCCCTCTCTCTCTCTTTCTCTCCCTCTCTCTCCCTCCCTCTCTCCCTCCCTCCCTTTCTCTCTCCCTCTCCCTCTCCCTCTCTCTCTCTCTCCCTCTCTCTCTCCCTCCCTCCCTCTCCCTCTCTTCCCCCCCTCTCTCTGTCTTTCTCTCTCTCTTCCTCTCTCTCTCTCCCTCCCTCTCTCTCTCTCCCTCCCTCCCCCCCCTCTTTCCCTCTCTCTCCCACTCTCTCCCTCCCTGCCCTCTCTCCCTCCATCTCTCTCTCTCTCTCTCCCCCCCCTCTCCCTCCCTGCCCTAAGGATGAGGACCTGCATGAGATGAGGCACTCGGCGGAGCAGATGGACCAGCAGTACGGCCACCTGGTGGACCGCGTCCTGGTGAAGGAGGACTCGGCCAGCGCCTGCGTGGAGCTGCGGAACATTCTAGATCGCCTGGACAGAGAGCCGCACTGGGTGCCGGTCAGCTGGGTCCGGCCAAGCTAGCCAAAAACTAAAACAAAAACAAAAAAAATAAACCTGTACACTTTCACCTCCTCTCTCCTCCTCCTCCTCCTCCTCCTCCTCCTCCTCCTCCTCCTTCTCCTACTTCTTTCCTTCTCCCGCCTCAATTCATTCCTCCTCAATTCATACACTCCTCTACCTCCCTCCTCCACCTCCCTCCTCCTCCTCCTCCCTCCACCTCTTCACTCCTCTTCCCTCCTCTTCCCTCTCCTCCTCCTACTGCTTTCCTTCTCTCTCCTTCCTTCATCTACCCTTCTCTACCTCCCTCCTCTACCTCCTCCCTCCACCTCCCTCCTCCACCTCCCTCCTCCTCCTCCTCCTCCTCCCTTCACCTACCTCCCTCCACCTCCTCACTCCTCCTTCTCCTACTGCTTTCCTTCTTCCTCGTCCCTTCATCTACCCTTCTCTACCTCCCTCCTCCACCACTTCCCTCTCCTCCCCCTACTTTTCCAAATCATGAATGTGTTGTGTTTTCAGCTACCCTACCAGAGGTTCGGCCAAAGGCATAAGGCCAGCCCCTCGTAGCCGTGCTCCTCTACCTCTATCTTCCCTGTCCGTCGCCATGGTGTTGTTCTACTCTACTCTGCCAATGTGGGCTCTGTGACGTGTCCTCCTGGGAACTCTGAAGGCCTCCGCACACCGGCCATGACAAAATTGCAGCACACAGCATAGCCAACATTTTATTACTTTAAATGCCATTGTTGTCAATACAATGCAATACAATACAACACAACAACAATTTGCTGCCAGTGGCATGCTGATTAAGATTTGGGTCAATTTTTTGTTGGGTTGTATTGAAAATCAATGGAGTCTAAACTAATAGGATGTTGTAAGCGCAGTGCCCTGCACCTTGTGTAAGGCCGTGTGAGGAGAACTTTACAGCGGGGGTGTCTGTGTGAGGGGAGGCCTTTATGACACGGCCTTCAAGAATGTTCTTTGAAAGTGCAGAGGGGGAAAAAAACAAGCTGTTCAAAGTGACTGATGATCAGTACTACTGTAAATACGAACAAGAAAAGGCTGGGTCTTGAAAATGAGGTGTGCTTTATCTATTTGTGTGCATGTGTATGTGTGTTTGTGTGTGTGTGTGTCTATCTCTCTTTGTGTGTGTGTGGGTGTGTGAGTATGTGTGCGTGTGTGTGTGTGTGTGTGTGCATGTGTGTGTGTTTATGTGTGTGTATGTTTCCATGTGTGTGGGGGGTGGATGAAAGAGAGAGGCAAAGAATAAGTGTGTGTTGTTGTTGTTGTTGTTTTTGTTGTTGCTGTTATTGACGTGCTACAACACTGTAAGCAGCTGTTGGCAAAACCACAAATTGGCTCCATGTACGTATACCTGCTGTGCCCTCTACAAACACGAGCATTCCACGTGTGTGTGCGCGGGACACTTTTAACCTGGTACAACAGTGACGGGGGGGGGGACAAATGTGTCTCGGCAGCACATCCTGAAATATTATGCAAACTCTCTATGCTAACTGTGTTTGACACGAAAAATGTCCTGTTTACGAATAATTTATGTCAAAAAAATGATTATCCCTATTGAGTGCACCAACAAAGAATGAATGTATTAAGAATGTTACACATATATGATGATGATGTGCCAGAACTATTATACACTAACTGAACTGCTGTGTGTGTCTACAAAATAACTGCGGAATGAGGTACAGTAAACGTACGGCATATGCATTTACGCACGGATCCCTAGGTTACCTGTACTGTTTATAGGCTGTGAAGTACTGTATATGAGAGTAAATACCTAAACACTGCAGTATTGCATTTGTCTGGCCAAAATGAAAATCTTAATGTGAGAGAACAGTGCTATTAGCAGTATGTGTGTCATGACTGGGATCATTTTATTTTTGTAGTAGTATGTAAAGTGATTAGACACTCAATGAAATGGTAATGAAATAAATAAAAACAGAGTGAGAATGACTTAACACTGCATTGCCTTTATGATTATTTAAGAACTGTGATGAAGAAAGAAAGAAAGAAAGAAAGAAAGAAAGAAAGACAGAAAGAAAGAAAAGAAAGAAAGAAGGAAAGAAAGAAAGAAAGAAAGAAAGACAGACAGACAGACAGACAGAAAGAAAGAAAGAAAGAAAGAAAGAAGGAAAGAAAGTAAGACCTATCCCACTTCCATCCACACTGCTGGTGGGCTTGTTTAACGCCAGAAGCCAGCAAATGTATATTACCCCAATTAACAGGAGCAGACGCTGCCTTTTGGAAGCTACCCAATGAGACGTCGTATCAATAGTATAAAGTGCATTCCACTCTAATGCTGTGATGTCAGCTGCATATGGAGTTCCATTTCCCAGAAGCCCTAGCAGGTCTGGTGATTCAAGAACAGCTGCTACATCATTCAGACACTTCCTTAATACATACCATGAGTGGAGTCTTAGCAGTGACTGACTTTAACAGACCAGACGGCGAGAAAATAAAAAAGAGAGGAAGAAAGAAAGAAAAGAAGAAGCATACTTGTGCAGAGACAGACAGACAGGCCTAGACCGGTGAGACCTGACTCCTTTCAGGCAGGCTTTTACGGGCATGTGCTGCCTCTTTAGGGTTGCCTAGGCCCTATGGGATTAAATACTGGTCATAACTGAGGATAAGACAAAGAGCAGACAGTAACAGCGTTTCCTCAAGTCAAATCCAGTCAGTGTATTTATGTTTGACATGACAGAGTTAACCAATAGTGCTGTACAAATAATAAAACAACAATAAATAATAATAATCACCATCATCATAATTTTCATCATCATCATCATCATCATCATAATAATAATAATACAAATAATAATGAAACAAACTGATTTGGTAAACAAACATTTCTTAAAAGTTACAACTCAAAAAAATCCTTGTGCACTGCCCCACAGGGTACCCAGGTGGCGATGATGCTCCACAAAAGCACAATTTCTTTTCTTAAAAGTTACTCAACTCCCGCCCAGTTAAATGGCCTATGGCCTCCAGCCTTCAGCTCTGACTGGAAATGATGTAACCCATAACTCGGTCATAATGACTAAATTGGCATGCAAGTTCCATGCATAATTAATTGTATTTATGTGTGTAACATCCTCCAGGATTTGTAAAGATATACAGTACATGGTGGCAGCAACAAACCAGCACACAGTGATAACATTTGTGGTTGCAAAATCATGTACCAGTATTTCTTATGAATTAAAAACAAACACAAAATTGGTCCTGGAAATGTTCATAATTGAGTAAAGTACAACAGCAAATTGTCATGTCAGATTTAGTAAATTGCATTTTTTGCCCACTAGAGGGTAATGTTGCTTAGTTTTTTGTTAAAGCCTGATGTCAACATCTGGACTGCCTACGTGAATGTGAACCCTTAGGATTTTGGCATTTCGAAATACATGTACACGTGCACACATATGCACCAGTCACAGTTTTTTTCACTAATTTACAGTGTTGGTCACACAACTGTACTTCAGACAGATTTCCGAGATGGCGTACTGGATTCTGAAACAGTCTGCTTTGTCATGAGGTTAGGCCAGAAGTAACAACAATCTTATCAACAATCTAATCGCAACTGTAGATAAATGGAGAGCGTTACGGTTGATGTCCGCAAATGGCGAGATAAACCTAAGGATCTCAGGATCTTTCAGATGCATTTCTTAAGGAAACCCTCTTTGAAACCCTCTCCCTATCTGAGGGTAACCCTTATGAATCTCCCTTACTGAATTGTCTATCTATCTATCTATCTATCTATCTATCTATCTATCTATCTATCTATCTATCTATCTATCTATCTATCTATCTATCTATCTATCTATTTATCTATCTATCTATCTATCTATCTATCTATCTATCTATCTATCTATCTATCTATCTATCTATCTATCCACCCCCCCTCTCTCTGTCTGTCTCTCTCTCTGGGATACTCCCTACTGTCACTCTAGAAGGTCGTCCTCGTCCTGCTGGTTGGGCACAGGACCAGACCCGTGGCCAGATTACCTGAGCACAGGTCACCCTGCGGCTGCTAAAATAGACTCGCGCATGTGCAAGCATATGCAGGGGGTTAGCGCTATCAATCTGCCACCCCCCCCTCCCCAGACCTGGCTCCCCTCATGCATCTCTTTCACAGCTGCCCTCCGTGGCTAGCGTCCAGCGTATTTATTCTGCGGGTTTATTTTTAAGTGCGGGGACCAAGCCAGGCCAGGACGGGACAGGCTGGACGGACCTCGCAATAGCCTGTGCAAATATTGCCACAGCCTCAGCCTCAGCCTGCAATGTAATGCTGACTGTATTTCAGCAACCTGTGGCAGCAGAGCCCTCAGTGGACCTTCACCTGATCCTGCTAAGGTCACTTAGTAACAGTAAGTGTCCATTCAAATCATGCCTGACTGACTGTGCCACGGTCTGACTGGTGTATTGTATCATATGTGACTGGCTGTGCCACGGTCTCACTGGTGTATCGTATCTGTGAGCAACAGGTGATATTTTTGGGTCTCAAAGCCATATTTAAATTTTGGTCTTGTTCCATATACTGGTAACAGGATCAGGCCATGCAAATACAAGGGAGACAAGGCCCTGGCTCAATCTCTTAGTTACAAAGTCAGCTATTCTTGATATTGTTCCAGAGCTTAACTGAATATTTGTGCAACTAAAACAGCATGCAGGCCTTGTCCCTCCTTCTGTTTGATAGGATTGACTCTGGCACCTGTACTGAAATTCAAAGGTTTGTGTCTTCACCTTTGCAACAGTGCTTCTAATTGCAAGACTTTGTGAGCTCGGTGCATAAACCTGTTCCTGTTGAAAGGCCCTAGCAGTAGCTTGGTCAGAAGACAGCAGTGAATCTTACTGCTTTATAGCTTGTTTGCACTTGCAGCAGTAAAAATGGCAGTCTCTTGCTCTCTCTCTCTCTCTCTCTCTCTCTTTCTATCTCTCTCTGTGTCTCTTTCTCCCTCTCTCTTTCTCTCTATCTCTGTCTCTGTCTCTCTTCTATCTCTCTCTCTCTATCTCTCTCTCTCTATCTCTCTCTTCTATCTCTCTCTCTCTCTCTCTCTCTTCTCTCTCTATCTCTTTCTCTCTCTCTCTGCAATGTCACGTATGAAGCAATACTGCGCAACACCTATAGTGGACGTGACAGACACACGATAGCTCCTCCTGCTCCTGCTCCTGCTCCTTGCTAGTCTGTGTTTAAAAATAACTCTTCCTGTCTGAGCAAGGCCCAGGGCCCCCTTCTATTCCATTCATCTCACATCCCAAAGCATCTCATTTTCGCCTCAGCACGAGACGAGACGTTCTGGAGTGTTCTGGAGCCTTCCGTCAGACGGTGAGCCGCGAACTGCTACTAACCGGGCCGGGCCGGCTCCGAAGCGCAATTCGTACAGGAGTGCCACCAGCACTGCGGCACATTAAAGACGAGGTGTCAAAGTTAATTACAGTCTCTCCTGCGAGATTAATTACTCATGACATCAATTTTTGCATTGACATGAGGAGCTCTGAGCTGCGCCGCAGTTTGATATTCGGTTTCGGTGGTGCACTGATGATGGAGAAGTGTCAGTGTGGATGAGGGTGACCAGATGACCCTTATTTATCTATCTTTGAACTTTCAAAACCATATCGTTAGCTTGATAGCATAATTGCCTAAGTCATTTTTTTGTGTTTTTGGAAAACAAGAAAAAACACATTTTCTAAAAATCACATGCATATTTTTTAATGATATTTTCACAGAACATTCATGTAGATGTGAGAAAAAGTTTGGAAAAAGAACAAAACCGAACATCATTTTTTTTATAAAATAAAAGTGACTTAGGCAGTTTTGGTGTATGCAAAATGGCTGAGAAGATGTACTGTTTATTTTATATTCTCAGAAAAACTGCCTAAGTCATAGGCATAATCTGCCTAAGTCAAATTGATTGTATAAAAACTGCCTAAGTCCAATGGTAAAACTGCCTAAGTCATAGGCATAATCTGCCTAAGTCAAATTGATTGTATAAAAACTGCCTAAGTCCAATGGTAAAACTGCCTAAGTCAAATGAATGACTTAGGCAGCTATGTTTTTTTTTTACTTTTATGAGTGTTGTAATTGGCCAATGACATAGGCAGACAGACAGGATGATGCAGAAGTGGTAGGGGAGTAAAGTTGTGCAAAAATCTCAATTTGACCAAAAAATGACTTAGGCAATTATGCTATGAAGCTAACGATATTCACATTTTTTGTTTTGTTCAGTACACCTGTAACAGGCCATAGCACTACAGAGGGGACAAGGCCATGGCTCAATATCTTTGGTGCAGAGTCAGCTAAGTCAGGTATAAGATGGTGCCTGGAAAAAAGCATGCATAAATCCACTTGGCCCAAAGTCATTGCAGCCAGTGATATTGGCTGCAGAAATGCAACTGCAACCTGGTTTGTCAGAACAATGTCGGTGCATTGTCGGTGCATTAGAATAAGGTTTGTAGTCAAGAAGGCCTAAATCTCACCCTAGGTGGGTGTGCATATATCCTGACTACCACACCAACCTGCCTGGCTGTTTTTGGGCAGTGAGGATCAAAGGTCAATGCTATTTGCCCCAAACAGACGGAAGGGACAGCTGAGGTCATTTCAGCTTCACACTTTACCTTCACAAGGTCAAACCCTACAGTTGTCTCAGAGGTTGCATTAAGACATGTTGAAAGAAATCTAAATGCTTCTACCTGCTGGAATGAAACAACATAGCTGATGGCTAATATTACCAAAACATTGGGGGTTGTTCAGAGAATGATTCTGTATTTTTCCACTTGCTGCAAGGCCTCCACAAAAAAACTTATCTAGGTAAAACACACACACACACAAACACACACACACACACACACACACACACACCTGGATTGTTGGCAGGCCTGAACTTGTTGCACCATATCACATTGTCTGTGTTTACCATTCGAATGGACTGATATGACATGAAGCTGATCCCTCCCAGTATTGTTCTATCACATGCAGGACATGGTCAGTAAGTCAGGCTGCTGTCACTGTAAACAATGGCCGATTGTGTTGCACGGATGTGTTCACTTGCAAGTCGAAGGTGTGACGCTCCTTCAACAGACTGACAACACAAACCACAGACTATCAAATAGACAGTTAAAAAATAATTAGCAGTTTAATTAGCAGTTATTCGGCAGGGTAAAGGCACTGATATCTCTTCTTATCGGATTCACTTTTCATTAAAACAAAAAAGCACATCCTCCTTTCGCAAACATCTAACAGTGGAATGCACCTAAACCCCATGTTTGGCCAGCGTGAGTGATAGAGCAAGAAGAGGGCTGGCTTTGGGGAGTACTTCCTGTTTTAAAGCCTTCCGTTGACCAATAACAAGGTCTTCCTGGATGGCTGACAGACCTTGGTGCACTGAACTTGAGCGGTTGTGTCTGTTTGGTTGAGAACCAACAGAAGAAGGGACATTAAGGGACATTAAGGGGGAAACGCTGACATTTGGAGGTAAAGCCAACGCTATTGCGTAACACTCCGCAGCATTCTCTGCTTTGCTTATTGGTTTTACACTGAAGCAGAAATGTGAAATGTGCTACTTGCCTGCCTGCCTGCATGAAACATGGTTGTTGCTTGTGTGTAAGGCTGTAAGGCTGTAAGGCTGTCAGGCTGCAAGGCTGCGATGGGCTGTATACACAAATATTTATGCAGCCATCTTATGCTGCCACTGAGCGTGACGCACTTTGTGTGATATACTGAACTGCTGAGGACAACAATTAGAAATACATATGCTTATTATCAATGATTAACACCTTTCAGCAACAATTATGTTGAATACATTTTGGGCAGAAAACTGATACATTAAGTCACGTTTAAGAAACTGCAGTTTCTTAATTATTTATCTGTTTGAACTATATATCGTCTTGAAAATAGATTGGTGGGAATCTTTAAGCAGATATATATTTCGGTATTTTACAGTATTTCGTTTTTTGCACTCGCTGCAGATAAATAACTTTGCATAAGATTGTACCTCGGCCATTCTGATCTCATGTTTTAAATTTAAATCAGACAATGATGTTTGATTGCCTCTTCTTAAAAATTAAACAAGCAAAAAACAACAACAACAACAACAAAAACAAAACACATCAGTGTTAAAGTAAGTAAGGCGCTGTTAAAAACAAAGACACTTTCACTATCATATGTAATGATATTATTAGAACAGTTCTCAAACTGGTATGCATTAGTGCATATACATTATATTATAGCTGTGAGGTTCTTTTAAGGTAGGAATATATGTATATTATGGCTTCTTTTGAGGTGAGAAGAAGATCTATTAAAGAGCCCCCTCTTGCTCAACCTGAGACCTGTGACAAAGTCGCTTAGTCGCGTAGTCATTTTTAAAGCTTTTGTCATCAGATGCAAGCTGTAGTTGAAGGAAACCTCTCTTACCGCAAGCTATGACTAAGACCGTCGACTACGTGATGCAGAGACAGTAGACTTGTGGTGTCTGCAATTGCATCAGCTGATGGAGAGGAAACTGTTTATGTTATCTGGTGCAACTACTTCAAACCACTTCAAAACACATGACCTATACACTTAGACAATATTGAAGCTATTCAATATGCTTTAGTGGTAATATGAATGCTCTATGCATGAATGCACTGTTTAATGACAGTGACCAATACAGTTTTTAACTTCTGTAGCCTAATTTCAGAGGAAGCAATATGTCTTAGGTTGACCAACATTTCACTTCCTTTCGGAGGGGTCGGTCACACAGATGACAGCCTACAGTAACTGTCTGGCTCTATTTAGAGTTAAATTCAGTTTCAGCATCATACAGTTTCAGTTTCAATATTTCGATGGAATTACTGACACTCTGCTTTTAAGTCTACTTTCTTCATAGTCTTCAAATAGGTCTATGACACTTCTGAGAGAGAGGAAGAGAGAGAGAGAGAGAGAGAGAGAGAGAGAGAGAGAGAGTGTGTGTGAGAGGGAGAGAGACAGAGACAGAGACAGAGAGAGAGAGAGAGAGAGAGTCCTGAAATGGTTGAATGTTATAGCCTCTCCCGACAGGGGTCTACGCCACGTTTCAAGTTCAAGTTCAGTTCAGTTTATTTATATAGCACATTTTATCGGACAGACACTGACCAAAATGTATAAATAATATACAACTAAGTAAATAAATGAATAAAAATAATAATGGATTTTTTTTTAAAAAGGATCAAGATTATTTATAATAAGTTACATTAAACAACAACAGCATACAATCAGAGAAAGATAATAAAAAAAATAAAGAGAGAAAAAAAAATCTTAATCACAATTATAGATCAAAGAAAAGATGTATGTTTTTAAATTACATTAACTATTAACCGTTTTAAAACGTATTATTCATGAAGATCATTCCAGAGCCCATGAGCAACCACAGAGAAAACTGGATCCCCTCCTTTTCCTGTGTGACAACTGAACTGATAGCATGATTAAGTTTTGGGATTATGACCTAAGTATTCTCGGAATTGATTAAGGTGTCACTAAATCTGTGATAGTGTTTCGGTAACGTCTCTTCTCCATCTCCTACTTTCTCCTCTCCTCTCGGGCTTCCTTCCTGGTCTGTGAAACCGATAACTGCATAGCTCTACCACGCGCACCAGGAGTGATGCGAGACTGCGTGCTGATTGGCTCAAACTGAAACTTTTCCGGGTTCTCATTGGCTGTCGCGGCTCTCGTGTGAAGCAATATGCAAATAGACTTGATGTGGTGGCTGAAAGCAACCCTGTCATTGCCAGTGCAGCCAGGCTGAGACGAGAGGGGGTGTGTCGCGGAACCCAGGGAATCCGTTGTCCATAACCGGTCTTATTTTATAATGCTTTAACTGAATCACCAAGCTGTTACCTACAACAGTCTTCGCAGTCTTAACTTGTTTTCCTTTCGACCAGTATTATTTTATTTTTATTCACCGAGGAAGAAGTAACGCTTTTACAATGAATTGCACCAGGTAAGATGGCAAAGTGCGTCAAACCGGTTGCAACGCAGCAAAGTATAGGCTGAACTGATCCTATCTGAACGCTTGTGTTAATGTTTCCGTGCTTATCGCGACTAAATGTCCGTGGAACTGTAAATCTAGTTGTGAAACATTTGAAATTTGAACACTGTGTTACTTATGTGGCTTATGTTAAACCAAATGACAAGGGATATAAATATGTAATTTAAACCCTTGCCCCAGCCTTACGGACAGTCTTCCTTAAGACTGTCGTTTACTTTCATACACATTTTAATTGCTGGTAGGCTACAAAAAAGTAACCAACCATTGTTTCATGGCACGCTAAGTTATTGAATGGGAGGGCGTGAGGGGGAGAGGGAAACCTGTTAGGATTAAAATGGGAGCAAGATCGATTTATTTGTGTCTAAACGGTAAGCTAAGTGAAGCGTAATAAAATAATTAATAGCACATCACTATCGCAACTTATCAACACGCTGATATGTAATAACTGTGTTTTTTAAGACAGCATTTCTTTGTCTCAGTGTTTGACTGTGCTTGCAGTCTGTGGTCCAGGCCACTAAGAGATCACAATGTTCCCATCCATAGTCTAGACTTAATGCTGCTGTGGTAACAACTGAATGCAACACTGTGATCATTTATTGGTTTTGAAAAATTAGTTTAGTTGCACAAACCCAGTGGTGTTACTGTTAATGTCTGTAATTTCTCTGCTTTGTCATCATTGTGCTGCTGGCTCTCTTGTCTATTTGCCTGGCTATTTGAATGAAAGTCTAACGTTTGCTGTTTTTTGTTTTTCTTTTTTTTTGTCTGCACTAACAGGGTCCTGCAGATACTAAACCCCAGGCCGATGCCAAGTCCAATCATGCCCGTCGACGTGGCCATGCGGATCTGCCTGGCACAGTCACCGCCAGTGTGCAGCTTCCTGGGATCCTACGAAGCACGCAACCTCGTCAATCAGTACAAGCCACTGCGCCCCTGCATCAGCTCCAAGGCGGAGGTCGAGGCCGCCACCATCGGCTGGAAGAGCCCCAGCTCCAAGCGCAAGAAGAGGGTGGTGTTCGCTGACTCCAAGGGGATGTCGCTGACCGCCATCCACGTGTTCAAGGAATTCGAAGACGACCCGCTGGCGGATCTACAGTTCGAGCTGTCCGACCTGGAGAACGCCATCGTGGGTCTGAAGGTGGAGAAGGAGAGGAGCCTGGTTCTGGACTTTGCCCAGCCCGCCGCGGACTACCTGGACTTCCGGAACCGGTTGAAAAAGAACCTCGTCAGCCTGGAGAACTGCGTGCTCCAGGACAAGGCCCTCAGCGGAACCATCAAAGTCAGTAACGTCAGCTTCGAGAAGTCGGTCCACCTCCGGATAACGTTCGACTCGTGGAAAAGCTACACGGACGTTCCCTGCGTCTACATGAACAACGTGTACGGCTGCTTGGACATTGACACCTTCTCGTTCGCCGTCGACCTGCCGTCGTCCGTCCCCCACGGCAACAGCGTGGAGTTCTGCATCTGCTACAAAACCCAGAGCGAGGAGCACTGGGACAACAACGACGGCAAGAACTACAAGTTAGTCCATGCGGAGCGTGAGCAGGACCAGCGCACGTCCAGCACCATCCAGAAACCCCCGCAGGACTTCAAGAGCCAGTGCAAGAAGCCCGAGATGGAGTTCGACCAGTTCGGCAGCCCCAGAACGTCCAGCGGCTTCTTCCCCGAGTGGCAGAGCTGGGGCCACATCGAGAGCAGCACCCCCTACTGGTGATGAGCTGACATGAAAAGCGTGAAAAAAAGAAATGGCCCCAACACGACTAACCCACGAAGAAAATAAAAGTAAAGAAGAACATCCCATAGAAGAAGCCTGTGGAGCGCTGTTCCTGGAGAAAAGCCTAAACGAGAAGAGAAGGGAAGAGAAGAGAAGAGAAGAGCAGGCTCATTTCAGAACCGAAACCTCCAGGAGAGCTTACACCGTTTGGGTCCCTTGTCAACTTGATCTTCAATCACAGATGATAGCAGTCTGAACCCCACGCACCCCCCCACCCATCGGACCAAAGAGAGAGATGGAGGTCCACACTGCCATCCTGCTTTGCCAGCAAGAGCGTAATCATGGGGAAGTGTTGATGGGGGAAGCGGACAGTATTGCAAATGTGAATGTGAGTGCAAGGAGGAGGTTGCGGCTAGCGCTCGGATGTTCCGGTCACACTAATCCCAATGCAGCGTAGTTCTGTGAGATTAACCAATGTGGCTAATTGCTTTGGTCATGTTGTTTTTTGACATGGCGAAATGTACAAAACGGGGCTGGAAGAAGCTCGCATCGACTGAACAGGTTCATGTTCAGCAGTATTTTCCTGACAAAAGGTTTTCTTTTTTTTTGGTTTTTTTTTTTTGGTTTTTTGCAAGTATCCCATTTTTTTGCCGTGCACTAAAAGCATCTTTAGATTTTGAAACTTCAGTTGTATTTTTTTTTTTTTTTGGGTTTTGTTTTTCATTTTCCTTGTAACATGAATGCCTTCCTTTCCAAATTGAATTGTCTGATTGTCAAAGTCAGTTCTGTGGAGGTTAATGGCATTACATTACATTACTGAATTATTAAATCAAGGCCTTTCACTGAGACAAGACCACTCTGCTGACACACGTCGCTTCTCCTTGTCAGGTTCAGCATTAGTTTCCTTTGTTTTGTCTTTTTTTGTTTTGTTTTGTTTTGCCTTGTTTTGTTTCAAAAGGGCAGTTTTCCCCTGGATCACCTTGTGTGTTAATTGTGAGGATCTCACGCCAGCATTCTGAATGCGAAGGGACTTGGAATTTAAACCCCCACCCACTCATCACCACCTCCTATTCCCTGCCCCCGCCCCCACCTGCCCCAACCCCCCCACCCCCCTCAGACTGCCCCCCATGCCTGAGACACTGAAGCGTAGAGAAGTTTGCACTGATACAGAACGATGCCTTTATTATTTCTGAACGCCAGAATGATAGTGGAAGTGAGGCGATCTGGTACAGCATGAATTTTTCACTTCATATTGAAGTTTACGTATGTCTGTAGTCATATTCATGGTACCACATAATTGATCACTTCCACTTTCAGGGATGCCAGGGAAGTCAAAGTATGCAAGATGGTAAGGCAACCCCCCCACCCCACCTACCCCCATCTCCACCCCCACCCCCAGGACAGTACAGCCAGCCGTTAGGTGTGAGAAAACCACACTTTGTTTTTTGCACTTGAGCCACTCCCCAAACCCACAAACTTTAATTAAGTCATTGAAAGCTGGCACACCATGTGCTCTCCCAGTGTCTTCCCCTTAATGTTGCTGCTTAATGTTGCTCTATAGTGTGTGTGCGTGTGCATGTGTGTGTGTATGTATGTGTACATGCGTGCGTGTGTGTATGTAAGCTGTCACGGTAACATGTGTCGTGGTCCCATGGTATATGTGAATCCTCTTATTTGAAACATAAGAGGTCTGCGGGGGGGATGGTGGTTAGGGTAATTGCAATAACGGAGGGAACGAGAATGTAACTTAAGGGAAGTATTATGCACGTAAGGGACGAGACACCATTTTGTGTGTGTGTGTCTGCAATTAGGAGGACAGGAGGGTCGAGACAAAGAGTAGTCGCTGCTTTTTCCACAGTGCTTATGCTTTTTTCACCCCCTATTATGTGTTGGAAAAACCTGTTCTGAACGAAAAAAGGTCGATGACTTGGCACAGCATGTGTGGTGTTTTTGCGAAAGCTCACTCAAGCCACAGAGATGTGAGAGTGAGTGTTATAGATTGAATGTAGAACAACACCCATGCCTCAATGGTGGCCTGGTGTATTGTCTGTATGTGTGGGATTTTTTATTTTCTACTGCAAAGAAAAGTGTCTGTCAGAAAGGATGGCTTTCTGTGTCAAAAAATGTTCCTTTTAGAAATAAAATAAAACGCTACAAGTTTTTACTGAGAATGACTCATGAGTTTTGAATATGCTGGTTGTATCCATATAAATACATTTTTGGTTCAGAATTCATCATTCATTCATTCATTCATTCATCTATTCATAAAGTGAAAGAAATTGTGTGCACTTATTCTGTCACTTAACTCAGTAGTAGTATTCAATAATAGACTAGAAGTGTCAGGGAAATTATAAATTCACACTACAGGATATTTTCAGGCAGATGAAGTGTTCTATTTAACTCACAGTCATAAATAATGTATTTATAATTACAGCTGAGTGAAAAGGAAGAGCATATATTTACATTTAGTGCCACAGTAAATAGAAAATTAAATGGGTCTACTAGGAAGTGTTGGTAACACTTTCTATAAATATTGTATCCATAAGCACTATAAACACATTCATAAAGGGTTATAATACCTTCATAAAGCATTATAATGGTTGAAATTAGTATTCATAACTATTTATACATACTCATGGCTGCACTCGTAGGCAGGTGAAGCTTTATAAACAAGAATGCACTGTGTCACTTGAAGTTGGAATAGGGGTTATGACATAGCATTGCAATGTCGTAAGAGTGTAGTCATGAGTATGTATAAATAGTTATAACCACCTACATATTTTATGAATGCTTAAAAAAGCCTTTATAAATGTGGTTACAGAGTCTTATAAATACAAGCTTCATAGAAAGTGTTACCGAAGTGGGTATTCAGACAGAAGAACAGAGTTTAACAGTAGTGTCACAGGGATGGAACGATCGACACCTGACCTCAAGACCTGACCTGTGACCCAAACGCACACTTTTGGAAGGGCCTACGTGCATTACTGTTTGTATCTCTCTTGTCAACAGGAAATAAGAAAGTCCCACGTTGTTAGACTGTGACGAAACAGGAAGCTTCCTTGGTAGTGTGTTGTTTTACGGTCAGCGTTAACACATCTTCCTGTTGTGCTGTCGTCACCAATACCCTTCAATTTCTGTCTAAGCCATCGCCATTTTAAGCCTGGTTAACTCGTTTGATGATTTAGCTAACCGTTACAGTTATGTCTGACCATTTCAGCTGCTGGCTTAACCTAGCTGTGGTGTGTAGCTGCTTCCCCTTTTTCTCTTTGTCTACTTGCCAACTTTGTGTGGAAGAAAAGACAGCAGGCACACTTTTTCACTTTATCAACTCTTAATATTAGTTGTAAATTAATTTTAGAATATATTTTAAGAAAAATAAATTCACTTTAAAATTGTTAAGAATTTAGGACTGTTTTATTGAAAAATTGTAGACTTGCTTGTAGAGATACTGCATATCTGGAAGTAAACGAGCTGACACAAATATCATAATACATGTGAACACACTGTATCTGACAATGCCAAGCATTTCAAAGTAGTGAAGTGCATTACGCTCCTTCACATAGAATATTTCACATAATGCAATGCACTCTTTCACATAAAATAATGCAGAAAATGCATTTGAACCCATTGTATCCGCATCACTGACAATACAAAACATTTCAAAGTAGTGTACTGCATTATGCTTCTTCACATAAAATATTTCACATAATGCAATGCACTCTTTCACATAAAATAATGCAGATAATGCATTTAAACACATTGTATCTGCACCACTGACAATGCAAAACATTTCCAAGTAGTGTACTGCAAATACGCTCTTTTACACAGAATATTTCATACAATGCAATGTTCTCTTTCACATAGAATAATGCAGACAATGCATTTAAACCCATTTTATCCACACCAATGACAATGCAAAACATTTTTAAGTAGTGCACTGCAATGCGCTCTTTCACACAGAACATTCCCACTTCCCAGTGCGTGTACTCTGTGCGGTAGCCCAGATAATAAGGGGCGGACGCCCTTCGTCACCCCCATCAAAATTCTCAGTCACGTCCGGCGTTTTTCATTAAGTGGAGAATGACCGAGCCGAGTGCGGTCTCTAGGAGACGGTCCAGACCAGACCAGTCCGCTGTGTGACATCCGTCCGCAGTCCGCAGCCCCTGGCCCCCATGGGAAAGTATGTCTGGAGGGGTGTGGAGGGGTGTGGGGGGGTCTGCTATGAGCTGTGGTCTGTGTGAACATGCCTTTCATATCGCAGATAGATAGCACAAGAGACGTCTGTCTGTCTGTGAGTCTGTGTGTCTGTGTGTGTGTGTGTCTGCCTGTGCTGGTGTAGGTGGGACACAAGCAGCAAACTGGATTGTGTGTGTGTGTGTGTGTGTGGGTGGGTGTGTGTGTGTGTGTGTGTCTGTGTCTTTTCACAAAAAAGGTGAACATATCTAAGCCAACTGTCTGAAATGCTTTTTCTCTTTTTCATATGTAGCTATGACTATAATTATATTAACAGAGATAATGATCAGATAGAGCATTCTGCAGGTCTACTTGAAGAACAAATAAAGCTACCAATGTGGACTGATAGCTAGCAACTAATATAATTACTGATATTATCATTCTTTGTGCATATTCTCACTCTCACAGACAGTGACTAATGACATGTTGTCTAGTCCTTTGATCTTCAGTGATACGTCCCTCTGTGTCATGGGCCGTTGAGATGGTCACGGTTTGATGGGATGTGACGTCCTGGCAAACTAAACCATGATTAAAATTCCTGTTGTAATCTGACCATTATCGAAATGACCACGACACAAAACCAAAACAACACTCGGGCAAGTAAACACTCATTTTTCTCATCATGCAGGACAACAGAGTTCAGAAATAGGCAATTATGTTTTTTTTCTTTTTTTTTTGGTTGGGTGGGGTGGGTGGTATATTGTTCTGGGTCATTTCTCTGATAGAGGTTTGGCTCGTCGAAAAGCCTTAGTGTCCATCTAATTGTTTTATCGTGACTCATCATTTCTCTGTAGAAGGATAGCGAGCGATAGGGATCCAACCAATCAGTATCATCTCCATCCATGGCCAGCCAATCCTGTCCCAGTCCCTCAATTTTGTGGGGCATGTCATAGCAAGACAGGCAGGCACTATGAGGTCATAGTCAGTGGTGGGAAATCTGGCTTTGGAGAGTAAAAAGCCGTACCACATACTTGCTCCAACAGTTGACAAAATAACTTGGGTTACATGCTTATTTCGCCTACATGACCTAGATGACATGTGGCCTAACAGTTTACCTGTTCGTGGGATCTGAAGGTTCGTGACCTGTGACCTGTTTCCTGTACCCGCAGGAAAAAAAAAACGTGAACGAGGCTGCACAAGTTAGTGCTGATTCACCTTTATCCTCATGCATGGCGTAGGTGCCCTTAAGAAAGACATCTAATTCCCACGTTGCTCAAGGGCTGATTGGTCATGTACCCAATTCACTGTAAGTTGCTCTGAATAAGGGCGTCAGCAAACTGGCCAAATGGTATGCACGGTGATGCAAGGTAACATGCACAAGAAAAACCAGTCAGCAGGATGTCGATGTACACTCCATGAGGGCCATGAGGTTACGCAACTCATGGTCATAGTCTTACACATGACTGCAGTGCCCACCTATTTTGAGAGGGTCCCAGTTTCATTTTCCTGGTCGGTTGTATGACCAGCTGGGGCGGGTCGTGAAACATAGGCCAAGGCTGTCTCATGTGTCCCTATCAGAGTGTGGTGACCTCACAGAGGGTCACGTCCTGTGCTGTGGTCTTCCCCAGTTGTCCTCTGTCCTCCACCCAAAGCTATTTGGCATTAGCCGATGCCATTGGCACTATCATTAGATATCAAAGTCACTTATGCTATGCTACGCTACGTGTGGGGGCCAGACTCATTTCCAACAACCAGGCTTTTCCTGTCTTTTCTCTTCCCGGCATCTCTCGAAGTCTGAGTTCCTATGAAGTCTTTGTGCTATTCTTGGGGACCAGCATGCCACGAGCACCGCGCATGATGGCATCACTCCTGCAAATGTCAAGTGGCGTAAATATAGACCGGTCGCGCCCCAACGTGCAGATCGGAGCAGCAGACTGAGCTAATAGTCACAGTGGGGAAAGGGGAGGGCAGGTGAGGGGTGGGATGGTGTGTGTGTGTGTGTGTGTGTGTGTGTGTGTGTGTGTGTGTGTGTGGCGGGGGCCGGGGTGGGGTGTCTGGGTAAGGTGGAGGTGGAGGTGGAGAGGGAGGGGTGAGTGAAAGACATACCTCTGCCCGGTCACCTCTGGTCAGAGGCGATTCTAGAGTCTGTTGGGGTTCCAAGTGAAAAAAAAACCTCCTGATTTTTTGTTAAAAAATCTGTATTGCTGCAGTTTAAATAATACAATTATATTCATGAATAATAAAACCATAACACAGCATTTACCTAACTTCTTATGATCACAACTTCTACTGCTTTGTTTACTGACCCTTTTTTCTACCCTTACACAGCTGTGGTCATTTAAAAAAGATGGGTTTGGGTACCTTCCTTGTGCTTGTATAACATAATGATCTGTAATCTTGGAAAATATTGCATTACATTACATTACACTTAGCAGACACTTTTATCCAAAGTGACTTATAAAAAGGAGGATATGATATAATATGAACTCTCCCACTGATACTCCCACTGACACTGACACTGCAGTTGTGGTCTTTTAAAAAATATGAGTTTGGGTACCTTCATTATACATGTATGATATAATGCTCTGTAATCTTATAAGAATAACAATATGAGCTCTCCCACTGATACTCCCATTGACACTGCAGTTGTGGTCATTTTAAAAAGATGGATGGGTGCCTTCATTATGCTTGTATGATATAATGCTCTGTAATCTTGGACAATAGGACCTCTCCCATTGATACCCCCCCCCCCCCCCCCCCCCATTGATACTACAGTCATGGGGTTAGCAATGACAAACCACAGTGAAGTACAGTAAGCACAGCAAAGCGTAAAACAGCACAGTCCAGAAAAAGAAAATGACAAACTTGACAGCGATGTCAGCTTTGGATGACAGTGAATCAGATCATCCACTAACCTGTTTTTTTCGCCTGAATTATGATTAAGTGATTAAGGCATTTAGCGGCTGGTTTCAGTTCCGTTTTAAGCCCTTCTGACGCTACAGGATGTAGCAATGGCTAATCAGGACCGGCTCTCAGGATGGGGCTGATCAGCTGAGATATCGTTAGCTTCATAGCATAATTGCCTAAGTCATTTTTTGGTCAAATTGAGATTTTTGCACAACTTTACTCCCCTACCACTTCTGCATCATCCTGTCTGTCTGCCTATGTCATTGGCCAATCACAACACTCATAAAAGTAAAAAAAAACATAGCTGCCTAAGTCATTCATTTGACTTAGGCAGTTTTACCATTGGACTTAGGCAGTTTTTATACAATTAATTTGACTTAGGCAGATTATGCCTATGACTTAGGCAGTTTTACCATTGGACTTAGGCAGTTTTTATACAATCAATTTGACTTAGGCAGATCATGCCTATGACTTAGGCAGTTTTTCTGAGAATATAAAATAAACATTACATCTTCTCAGCCATTTTGCATACATCAAAACTGCCTAAGTCACTTTTATTTGATAAAAAAAATGATGTTCGGTTTTGTTCTTTTTCCAAACTTTTTCTCACATCTACATGAATGTTCTGTGAAAATATCAATAAAAAATATGCATGTGATTTTTAGAAAATGTGTTTTTTCTTGTTTTCCAAAAACACAAAAAAATGACTTAGGCAATTATGCTATCAAGCTAACGATATAGTAGCCTGCGTAGGGTGCACTGTGGGGAGGGGAAACTCTCTGACAGGGCCTGGCTATGACTAACGTCCTGTGAGGGTTGTTTTGGCAGAAGCTTCCTGGGTGTCATCTTCCTTGAAATCTACATGCTCAATTCACGCGTGTGTGTTGATAACGCCCCAATGTGTCACGACTCTCTTCCTCTCGTTTTATTGGGCAACCCGACCAAACAGTCATAATATAAAGGACAGGTGTATCTCAGCGGAATGCAGCTATGTGTGTGTGTGAGGCGGGGCGGGCTGGCATCGTGAGTCAGCCACAGGTGATCAGTCTTGCCCGTGCATGCTAGTGGGTATAGCACACTGTGGTTACCTGTAAATGGAGTTCCCACAGTTAGAGACTCTTTGAGTGACTAACACACACACACACATACACACACACACACACTAAATTTCATCGAAGAGTCTCTAACTGAAATTTGGGAGGAGTGTGAGGTGATTAATAGACTATGCATGTGTTACTGTACTGTGTCTGTATGACACACACACACACACACACACACACACACATACACACACACACACTGTTGTGGACTTACAGTAGAAGCACTTAAACATGTATTTGGCTACTCTGATATGACCTGAGGTAGGGCCAAGTTGAGGAACTGTTACCAGTAAACGGAGACATGTGGTAAACTTTGTGGGCATGAAAAGGAAGTGAAAGTCATGCTTATGAACCCACAGGCACACACACACACACACACACACACACACACACACACACACACACACACACACACACACACACACACACACATTTTGTTATGTTACAAATGAATACTACACCTAAACCCAAAAGGGGAATTTTGTGCCATACACGTAACTATACATACACTATACTATGTATTTGTGCCATACACGTAACTATACAGACACAGACACATACACACACACACACACACACACACACACACACACACACACACACACACACACACACACACTTTGTTATATTAGAAAAGAATACTACACCAAAACCCAGGTGGGGAATTTTGTGCCACACATGAAATGGCACAGACACATACACATACACAGACACACACACCGCACACACACACACACACACACACACACACACACACACACACACACACAAATGTCCAGTTTAGTGTTTAGTTCCCACTAGTGTTGTGTGACGCCATTGTGAGGAGGACAGCGTAAATGGATCTATCCCGGTGGGTTTCCGGGGCCTGTGTGGCCGGCTTGCTCAGCTGTTGCGAAGCCACTCCGGGGAAAACTAGGACAGGGAGATTACATCCAAACATGGGAATCCATCCCTCAGTGAGTCCCTTTTGTGCAGCCACCGTCACCACTGCCAGCAGAGCTCAGGGCTTAGTGGCTCCAATAGGAACGTGTGTGTGTGTGTGTGTGTGTGCATGGAGTGGAGTGCATGCATTCAAAGAGAGTTAAAGTGAGTAGAGAGAGAGAGAGAGAGAGAGAAAGAGATGTTGATGTTGTTCAATATCAAAAACAAAATGCTTGTGTGTGTGTGTGTGTGTGTGTGTGTGTGTGTGTGTGTGTGTGTGTGTGTGTGTGCACTGAGTGAAGTGCATGCATGCAAAGAGAGTTAGAGTGAGGTGAGAGAGAAGAAGAGAGACAGAGCGTAAAAACATGATGTTGTTCTATAACAGTAACAAAATACGTGTGTTTGTGTGCGTGTGTGTGTGTGTGCATGTGCGCATGCATGTGTGTGTGTGTGTGTGTGTGTGTGTGTGTTATTCAGTGATGTAAATATTAATTCAAAGTGTACCTTAGAGATATTAATCAGAGTGGTTTCTGTTGGGAGGGGACATGTAACTTCCTCACCTCCTCAGTAACTGTCCAAAAGCCCTGCCAAAGCAGCTGTTATTGAGCAGGATGGACTTTCAATCCTGTAAGTCTATGTGATATGCTGATACATATGGCCTCTGCATTATCTCCTATCCAGTGGCATTCACTTCAATGTCTCTGCTGATATCACACAGATGACGGACGCCTCAGTACAGAATTAGGGTTGCCTTGAGGGACCTCACCTGATAGGATGGTTAAATTTCCCACATCAATGACGAGGTTAAATTGGGATGCTTCAATCCACCCCATCACCTGAGTCCGATCCTTGTAATGTTGGTGGGTTTCAAAGGGCACAACCTTTAAAAATAAATAAATAAATGAATAAAAAGCATGGATGCTTAAAATCCCTCCCATCACCTGATTCCGATCCTTGTAAATGTCGGCGGGTTTCAAAGGGCACAACCGCAAAAAAAATAAATTAATAAAAAGCTTGGATATACGTCTGCTTAGGGCTACAAACAAACACGTGTCACTTGATTGCACAGAGCCAAAGGAGAACATTGGGAGATTTAGAAGGGATTTCGTAACACGGATTTTCAAATCCCCCAGGAAAGATGCGTGGGTCACGGCCATGTGCTGACCCATGCTGGAGTGCTAGAGTAGGGGCCGGTCTATCGGGAACAGAACATGGAGGCAAATCATCGCAATAACATGGCTGCCTCGGGATGTGAGAAGGCATTTGAAGGCATCCGAAGTATCTGGCGTGTCCAAAACAATGTGGATGGAGGGGAAAAAAAATAAGATAAATAAAAAATCTGAGAGGCTCAAGCAGCATCAAAAAGGGCACAGGATCTTCTCCTGAGACGAGAAGGAAATTGCAAAGCCGCCTCAACTGGTCTCTCCTCATTCCTGTGCTTTCATGTGGCACGCTGCTTGAATCATCTTCGGATTTTCCATTTATGAAACCATTTAAAAACATACCAGAGAGAGAGAGAGAGAGAAAAAGAAAAAAAGAAAGAAAGAAAGAAAGAAAGAAAGGAAGAAAGAAAGGAAGAAAGTAAAACAGCTACAGTCCCCCATTTGACCCTATATCTTGAGGTGATGGTAACATTTTAACTATCTGGTCATGTAGGTCCTTTGCTAACAACGTGTTAGCATTACTGAGGTCAAGGGCTAAGTTGTCTGGAAGTGTCACAGACAAAATTTATTCCAGACTCCCGCGACCTCTGGGAGTCTCCTGCATTTGAAAAGCAACTCCCTGACACCCGCAAGAAATACAAAGTTGGCACATTGTTGACCTCCCTGAAATGAGTTTCTGCAGGTTGGGATGTCTGGGACTACCTCAACAAAACAACAAATACAATGTGACACTAAAATGATCGTTTGTATGTTAAAGTGGAAATGTCCTGTTCAGAATACCTATATTGCTACAATAAAGGACATCTTCTTAAGGAGTTCTTAGGGAACATTCTAAGCCAGCAGTTTCATTGGCTAGTGGAGTTAGAATTATTGAAGATTCCATAAAGAAGATTCTGTATCTGGGTAAGTCATTTGAATGAGAATTTGACATTCATTCAAGAGTAACATTCAACAGTACTGCATGAACCTGAAGATTGTGCCACAGAATATATTTACCAGTTGCCTCTCTATGAAATATAAAATACATTAAGGGTAAATAGAACAGCCTAATAAATCAGAAGCATATGTTAAACCAGTAAAGAAAAATGAAGATAAAGAATATGATCTTGACCATGTATTATTGCAACCAGCCATACACCATACTAATATACATGTCCATACAGGTTATACACTAGGCCACATGGGTCATACACTAGGCCATATCATATTTAAAATATACATGCCATACACCATATTTATAATATACAGGTCA
>CM059287.1:6357221-6362221 GCA_030347295.1 Setipinna tenuifilis | reverse complement strand
GTCGTCAGATGACATGGCATGGGTGGCTGTTTTTGTGGGTTACTTGAAGGAAAACATGTGACAGGGTTGTTATGTGTCTGTGAGTACATGATAGTTCGTGTATGATAGCGTGTGTGTGTGTGTGTGTGTGTGTGTGTGTGTGTGTGTGTGTGTGTGTGTGTTTGCGTCCCATGACGCAGATACACAGGCACAGTGTAATTACCAAAGGTGAGGCAGGCAGCTATGTGGGTGTCAGGTGAGCAGGTGTTGCTGGGTGGTGCTGGTGCCACGATCAGCACCTCTCCCCCTGTGCATGTGTGAGGGTCGCTGGGTAACATGGCATGGGTGGCTCGAAGGAAAACATGTGACAGGGTTGTTGTGTGTCTGTGAGTGTATGATCCATGTGTAGTGTGTGTGTGTGTTTGTGTGTGTGTGTGCATGTCCATGATAGTGTGTGTGTGTGTGTGTGTGTGCACGCACATGTGTATGTTTGTACGTGATCATGCATGTACAGTATGTACAGTACATGAGTACAGACAGTTTGCATGTGTTTACAAGCAGCTATTTTTGTGATTTATTTACAGTGTGTGTGTGTGTGTGTGTGTGTGTGTGTGTGTGTGTGTATGTGTGTGTGTGAGAGAGTGTGTGTGTGTGTGTGTGTTGTTTACAAGCAGCTATTTTTGTGATTTATTTACAGTGTGTGTGTGTGTGTGTGTGTGTGTGTGTGTGTGTGTGTCTGGTGTCTCTATGTACTTGTTTAAAGTTGCAGAGAATTTACTGCCACATTGTATTCTAGTCACCAATGCAGCACAAATCATTTGTGTTTGCCAACTGTGCTTGCGTGCATTAGTGTGTTTGTTTGTGCGTGCGTGTGTGCGTGCGTGCATGTGTGCATGCCTATCTGTCTATTTGATCTGGTATCTGGGTTTATTTTGTTTACACATGAGTTCTGCGCTGTAGCTGTGCAGGTGTTAATGTGGCAACGCCTGTGGTGTGATTGCTGGTGTGATGTGGTGTGATTGCACCAGACAGGTAAGTTTCATGTTGCCACACCACATACCTGCACATCCCCATCACCAGTCCCCTTCCCTCCTTGGCCTGGCTGTAGTCATGATGAGGGGACTTTTGGGCTCTTGCACAATAAGATGGCATCATGTTTAAGTAAACAAACTGCAAGACTTTCATCAGTATATTACCATGACATGACGTGTGTACATGCACAAACACATAACCACGCACACACATACAGTATGTGCACACACACACACGTGCGCTCACGCATACACATGCATGCACACAGATTCACACACACTTGCACGTACACACACTGGGAAACATGCTGGGCAACACACACGCACACACACACGCACACACACATACACACACACACGCACAGACACCCACACATACACACGCACACACATATACACACAAATGCACACACACACATGCACATGCACACACACGCACACACACTGGGACATGCACACTTGGACACACATATTGGGCAACACACAAAATGTCAGTGTAAGGCTGAATGTTGGAAATTAATGTTTATATTTTGGTACTTACAGTAAGAGGTATTTCTTAAGCCTGATTGACTTACAACATTCAGTTGTTGTTGTGTAATAACATGGTGAAATGCTTAACGAACCAAGCTGCCAAAAATGTCACACCCATCTATGAACTCTCTCCTGTGAAAGTACCGAAGAATTCAGCATATGAAAAACTCTTTGTGGACACGACACACCTCTTGATTGTTTATATTTTCTTGTGGCATTTTTCTTTTGTGAACCACCAGACCTAAACTCACATGAAGCATGAAAGTGCCCAAGAATTCACTATATGAAAAAGTCCTTGTGGACACACCTTTTAATTGTTTATATTTTCTTGTGGCATTTTTCTTTTGTGAACAACCAGACCTGAACTCACATGAAGCACCATAACCGTTCGCTCCTTCTGATAGCTGAGTCATATAATCCAATAAGATAAACTAATTGGTTTGACATGCTCAACTCTGTGTCTTCCAGCAAATGTCTTCACAGATCCTGTCTCATGGTAGCTCTGGAGTGTGGCCAAGCAGGATGTGCAGTGCACCGGCAATCTCCTCCTAGCCATCAGGACAGATGACGAGATTTCCCCTTTGCCCAGGGCCAATACTTTTGCAGGGACTCAGGAACTCAGACTTATTCATTCACTTTATATTTAAACAAAACAAGCAAGACAAGACTGCATACTTGGAGATGTACCCAGAATGTGAAATACTTGGGAGGTACTATGTTTTATGTTTTATGTTTTACATTACTTACATTAGTATATCAGTACCCTCCAACCCTAATATTTGTGTCTCTTTGGGGGGTACTAGGTGTTGACTAGGGGGTACTGACTGTACCCCGCAGTACCCCTTGTAATAGAACTATGGATGTTCCCCAGTACCTATCCAATGCTCAGTAGCGGTTTTAGGCACGGCGCCCCCCACGCTTGTGGCGCCCCCCACGAAATGGCGCCCCGGGCGGCTGCCCGGTTCGCCATTTCGTGGGGGGCGCCACAAGCGCTTGGGGGTGCTGAGAGGTGGTCTTGCACAGGGCGTAAAACACTATAGAACCGCCACTGCCAATCCTGATCATGGGGCCTGCCAGCCTATGCCCTTTCTTGATGGATGGATGAGATGTGCGGGCATGCGTGTGTGTCTGTGTAATGGCTTATATGTTTGTCTGTGAGAGACAGAGAAAGAGAGAGAGGGAGTGAGAGATAGAGAGAGTGAGTGAGAGAGAAAGACAGACAGAGAGAGAGAGAGGGAGAGAGAGAGAGAGAGAAAGAGAGAAATAGAGTGAAAGAATTGAATAGATAGGGGGATGCTCTTTACCAGAATGGTACAACTGCCTGCAGTGACAGAGAAGCCCATTTGCTGAGTCTGCTGCTGCTCTGTTCGTGGTCACTGAGTGCATGTGTGTGTGTGTGTGTGTGTGTGTAAGTCTGTTTATGTGTGTGTGTGTGTATATATGTATGTGTGTGTGTTCTGTTTGTGGTGCACTCCACACGCAGCCCTACACTGTCTCTGAATGCGAGTCTGTATATGTGCCTGTTTGTGTGTGTGTTTATGTGTGTGTAAGTGCGTTTATGTGTGTGTGTGTGCCTCAGGGTCTGTTCAGAACACAGCACCAAGCAACAGTGCATGTATGTATATGTGTGTGTGTGTGTGTGTGTGTATGTGTGTGTGTGTGTCTGTGTGTAAGGGTCTGTTCAGAACACAGCACCAGGCAACAGAAACGTGTAAACAAAGCCACAGCAGTCTGTGTGAGCAGGCAAACGAGCGATCCAGCGAGCCAGCGAGATGTACACGTGCACTTGTTCGAGTATAACCTCGCCAGCGCTCACAAATAGCCCGCGGAATGTCAAAGCCTGACTCTGCCAGCTCCAAAGGTCCACACTATATGTCCATATGCAACCTGGACACAAGGTGCCCAGGGGGGTGGTAGGGTGGGCAGGTGGGGGGTGGTGGTATCAGCCACCTGTTGGGACCAAGAGGAAAACATCCCATCTAAAAAACAAAATTAGAGAGAAAAAATCCACTGTTCTGAGCACTGTTCCATGTATTGTTCACGGACATATTGCCCATATATTTAAACAGGGTGGTAGGTTCATTATTATGTGTTATTATTATTATTAATTACACATAGTCACGATTTGTTTGCCAAAAATGTGGTCAGCACTATTTAAACGACTTATAATGTCATTAACGCATGACTTATGATCTTATAATCTGCTTTGGCATGGAGTGCTGAATCACTCTGTCAGGGCTTATTCTATGCGAATGACCGCCTTGCAGAACATTCACAGTTGCATAACGTGTGAATGACATATGGTGGATTCTTGCATATTCCCTGAATAATTCAGGAAGTGTTACATGCACTGACTCATGATAATTCGTTTACAGTTTCCCCCTATTTTTCAAGTTCTGTAAATGGCCACATTGTTGGGCAAACAAAGACATAATCATGATCATGTGTAACTAAATGATAATACATAATGATGTACCGACTATACCTACACCTATAGCTTCAGCTGCTGTGTTGTATACGTACAGTAAGCATAACAGCACAGATGACCCTAAACTCATGCCAATTCCAGATAATTTATAAGATATTATGGAGTGTTTTTGGTCAGTGATGGACATTGTCGCAGTTTTGCGACCCCAGTCAAGCGTTAAGTAATGGAATGAATCATGTAATAATTCATGCATAAATTCATGACAATTCATATATCCATATTATATATATTAGTGTTTCTAACACTAATCCGTGTATGAACGTCAGCAGTTGTGTGTGGTGTACGTGTGCATGGGCATGTTCTAACACTTCCACTCTTGGCTGAGTGTGGTGTTGGGTGAGCTGTTGGCTTTTGCACACGTCACTGCGTGTGTGTTGACAGAATGGGTTTGCTCTGCTACCTGTCACTGTGCAATACCTACAGCATAATGTGCAACACCCACAGTGCCTCATGGTGCAGTGTTATTGTCAATGTTATTATACACAGCCTCTGTACATAGCCCATTGACCTTTTACTCTTTATTATTTATCATGCCCTTGTGTATACTCACATCTTTCCAGCTTTCCTTTGTTTCTACAATGCGTCCTCACTTGACACTTTCACACTTTCAGCTCGCACCTTTGTGGTGGCTTTGCCATCTAATTTCATTGTAAAGGAAACTGTTCAACGTCAATAAAGGTTTCCACAACGTGCACCCATTTCCACGGAAGACACACAATGGCCAGGGCCTGACAATGGAGAATGCTGCACTTTAGCATGACTTAGTTGCCCTCACAAGCAGCTATGAATAAACACCACTGCTCTCTTATGTTTGCATTCGGCCTGACGTGAGAGGAATCATTTCCCAGACACCAACCTGATGATTTTCATACAGTAGGTGTGTTGTGATCGGGAAACAAATGTTTGTATGTAAAAATTAAGCAAAAACTGATGTGGTGAATTCTGGTAAGGGTGACCTTGTGTGTCTGTCA
>CM059287.1:6329721-6347221 GCA_030347295.1 Setipinna tenuifilis | reverse complement strand
ACCAGCAAAACCTTTATGCCATTTTAACATACAATGATGTTAAATTTACAACAATTCACTGTCACATACTTTCATTGGTGCCTGCCAATGTAATACATCCATCCCATCAGCCACCACTAACTCAGCTGATTCTATGGCATCCATGGCCGCTGTGACAATGTCCACCCATGTGTGTCTGCCAGCCTGTGCATTAGCCTGGGCTGGCTGCTCTCCAGGGCTCGGAGGGTTTCAATAGGACTCTGGCTGTGGACCAAAATACCGTTCAAAACGAGACGCAGCTCATATTGTTCTGCTGTCACCATGGAGCGGTTCCTGTGATATGAGAGATCTATGGGGATAGATTGCAGGCTGTTTAACGGAAGCTTAAACTCCACTCTAGCCTGTCTGCTGGAGCTGGCAGCCCTTGGCAGTGTTCGCTAGCAGATAGCTGTTAGCGGCTAAGCAGCCCGTGGCTTCCAGAGGCCTTCTCCTGACCCAGTGTCATCACACAGGTGTGGACATCTACTGCCAGCTCAATCACCACCACACTTTGATTTTTTTTTTTTTTTTTACAAAAACTCCAGACAAAAGATCAGACTGATAATAGATGATAGAGCAAAGCTTTGTAATGTTTTTCAGACCAAGGATCACTTCCCCCCTTTAAAAAACCCTCAAGGACCCTCCCATTTGATTCTAACAGGGCTATGTAAATGCATGAATTGGTGCAGCATCACCACACTTTGAAATACACTGTGATGCAGGGACGAGAGGCCTTCTGGTTAGCTGTGTGGGTCATAGGGTTCACCACTGCTGGACTCAGGTGGCCACTGGGACATGTAGTGCCTGTGAGATTACGCCAGTAGCAGGCCAGGGTCCTTAAACGACCCCCCCTCTGTCACAGCAGCAAAGGCTCATGGTTAAACACTTTTGATAAAAACAGATCTCCTGATCCAGTGTCAGTGCTTCTTCATGTTTTTCAGATCGAGGCTCATGGGGAACGCTTTCGATAAAAACAGATTTTCTGATCCAGTGTCATTACACAGGTGCGGATATCAACTACCAGTCGATTATCACCACCACACTGAATGTTTTACAAAAACTACAGACAAAAGGTCAGACTGATAATAGATGATAGAGCAGTGCAATGTTTAGAAACATTAGAGCAACATTTTTCAGACAGAGGACCACTTCCCCCCCCTAAAAAAAACCTCAAGGACCACTGCCCCGCTCCCCCAAATCTGATTCTAACAGGGCTAGGAAAATGCATAAATTGGTGCAGCATCACCACACTTTAAGAAACACTGTCATAGAGGGAGGAGGGCTTCTGCTTAGCTGTGTGGGTCATAGGGTTCACCACTGCTGGACTCAGGTGGCCACTGGGACATTTGGTGCCTGTGAGATGACGCCAGTAGCAGTAGCAGGCCAGGGTCCTTAGACGACCCCTCTGTCACAGCACTGCAACACTTTCGATAAAAACAGATCTCCTGATCCAGTGTCATTACACAGGTGCGGACATCAACTACCAGCTCAATCATCACCACCACACTTACATTTTTTTTACAAAAACTCCAGATAAAAGGTCAGACTGATAATAGATGATAAAGCAGTGCAACGTTTAGAAACCCTAGAGCAACATATTTCTTCCCCCCCTTAAAAAACACTCAAGGACCACCCCCCCCCCCCCCCCCATCTGATTCTTACAGGGCTATGTAAATGCATGACTTAGTGCAGCATCACCACACTTTGACAAACATTGTGACAGAGGGACGAGGGCTTCTGGTTAGCTGTGTGGGTCACAGGGTTCACCACTGCTGGACTCAGGTGGCCACTGGGACATGTAGTGCCTGTGAGATTACGCCAGTAGCAGTAGCAGGCCAGGGTCCTTAGACGACCCCTCTGTCACAGCAGCAAAGGCTCATGGTTAAACACTTTTGATAAAAACAGATCTCCTGATCCAGTGTCAGTGCTTCTTCATGTTTTTCAGATCGAGGCTCATGGGGAACGCTTTCGATAAAAACAGATTTCCTGATCCAGTGTCATTACACAGGTGCGGACATCAACTACCAGTTGATTATCACCACAACACTTTGAATGTTTTACAAAAACTCCAGACAAAAGGTCAGACTGATAATAGATGATAGAGCAGTGCAACGTTTAGAAACGCTAGAGCAACATTTTTCAGACCGAGGACCACTTCCCCCCCCTCAAGGACCCCCCCTCCATCTGATTCTTACAGGGCTATGTAAATGCATTAATTAGTGCAGCATCACCACACTTTGAGATGCACTGTGATGGAGGGACGAGGGCTTCTGGTTAGCCGTGTGGGTCACAGGGTTCACCACTGCTGGACTCAGGTGGCCACTGGGACATTTGGTGCCTGTGAGATTACGCCAGTAGCAGGCCAGGGTCCTTAGACGACCCCCTCTGTCACAGCACTGCAACACTTTAGATAAAAACAGATCTCCTGATCCAGTGTCATTACACAGGTGTGGATATCAACTGCCAGCTTGATCATCACCACCACACCTACATTTTTTTTTACAAAAACTCCAGATAAAAGGTCAGACTGAATAGATGATAGAGCAGTGCAATGTTTAGAAACATTAGAGCAACATTTTTCAGACAGAGGACCACTTTCCCCCTTAAAAAAAACCTCAAGGACCACTGCCCCGCTCCCCCAAATCTGATTCTAACAAGGCTAGGAAAATGCATAAATTGGTGCAGCATCACCACACTTTAAGAAACACTGTCATAGAGGGAGGAGGCCTTCTGGTTAGCTGTGTGGGTCATAGGGTTCACCACTGCTGGACTCAGGTGGCCACTGGGACATTTAGTGAATGTGAGATTACGCCAGTAGCAGGCCAGGGTCCTTAGACGACCCTCCCTGTCACAGCACTACAACAAAGGCTCATGGGTAACACTTTCGATAAAAGAGAGAGGAGAGCACGGAAATAGATCACTGGACATTTATAGGACGGTAACTTAGAAAGCAGGAGAGAAAAGCTTTAACATTTATGTGGAAAAACAGCCCCTTTGGCTTCCAGAGTCACTGCTTTGGATAGAGATCTCCCTGTTTACTGACCGGCCTGCCTGCGAGATTGTCGGGAATCGGACTCTAAATTACACCATGCGTTCCACCGTCCCCGGGCGCAGGGGAGTGTGGACTACTTGGCAGCGTTTCAATGCGCCGAAGTACATCATGAGCTCGTGCTGATAGGCCTAAGTTGCTGCTAAGCTGCGGTATATAGACGATAGTTCTCTGACAGCATACACACATAGTGACACTGTACCCCTGGAGTTCATGTTTGCACTGACTGGTCTGTTTACCATCCAGCTGGCACCAAGCAGGCTGTCCAGGTGCAGTGGGACACTATGTAATGTCTGTACCTACACATGACTGAAGTTCCTGTGAGGTGGAACTTTTTGATTGGTGTAAAAAGTAGGTTTAAATTGACGTGGGACGTTTTTGATTGGTTTTAAGATTAGATTTAGGTTTAGTTTTAAACTGACGTGGGACAGTTTTGATTGGTTTAAAGACTAGATTTAGATTTAGACTGGGCGTGTTGCATGCCCCATTTCTCATGTTTTCTCGTGGAAAAGAGGACACATAAAAAAACCTCTTTATCTAAATGCAATATTTTAAAAAACACAGCCAATGGATTTAACCAAAGTGTTAATTGCATTGACAATTGGAGCCAGCGCATGTGGCTTGCATTTCCACTGGTGTGTTTGGCTCCAAGGCCAGGCCTCTCTGGCAAAACAGTCTTCATAACTCCTGAGGTTTCATCCTCTCTCATTTGTGCTGTAACTCTGCCAGAGGCCTTAGGAACCGCCTGCCCTGGTCTGCCCAGTCAGCAGGCTTTGCTTCCACAGCATAAGATACAGACACGAGTCCGGAGGATTTTCATCTGAACCACTTAATGCACAAAGTACCCATAACTGAGAGTGGGGGGCTCTAAGTTGAGACTACCTTTTTACCCTACAACCTGGCTGACTTTATCTGCTGTGAAGGCCAGCAAAATCACACACACAGAAAGAAAAAACACAAAACAGGCATAAAAACATCCCCACAAAAAATACACACAAAAGTCTTGTTTGCACTGCAAAGCACTTTTAATCGGCACGTTTTGTAAAATGCATTCACATCAAAATAAATACATGGCAAATACAACTGTATTCGGTCCTCGCTACGCTCAGCCTGGCCTTCTTGGACGAAGCCTCTTTTTTTTGCAGGGCACAGTTAATGTCGGGCAAACAAAACAAAAAAAAAAAAAGAAAAAGAAAAGAAAAGACAAGAAGAAAAAAAAAACGTCAGAGTGACGTGGAAGCGAAGATAATTTACAGGCGCGGCACGAAGGGCAGAGCGAATGGTGGACGAGGTCAGCTAATGATGTGTGCAAAGCCGAGGCTAGCTATCAACCGTTATCAATGCAGAGCTCTTCAGCTATCGGACCCTGTTGTGTGTGCTCATACACATATCTCCACTGAAGTGCCCTGCTGTGTGCTTGTGCTGGGGCCTGACTGCTTCGCCACCCCCACCACCCCCCAGTGACTCATTCCCCCAGTGAGGCCTCGCTTAAGTGGGAACCGAACCTGACACACTTAAGTAAGGTCAGAGCAAAGTCGTCTCCGCAAAACCCCCTCGGACGTTTCTAAGCAACTGTTCGACTGGATAGATTAGAGGGGATCTGTCAGTCAGTCAGTCTGTCAGTCACGGCTGAGTCGTGTTGGGCGGTGGTGTCAGTCAGACTAGACTTGACAGAAGGCCCCCAGGCAAGTCCAGGAGGGTGAATAGCAAACAGAGCACAGGCACAGACTTAAAAAAAAAAACAAAAAAAACAAAACAAAACAAAAACAAAAGGACAAAAGAAAAATCCCTTTAGACTTAAAGGTCCTAAAAGGTCGTCAACTTCAAGTACAACAAGAGCAGGCAAAAAAAAGCAACATAATCTCTTGGTCCCTTAATAACACTTAAAAGAGCAGAAATGCCTTACAACTTCTTCATTTGCTCGTATGGGGAAGAAGACACAAATGGGTGACATATAAACAGGAGCCGATGTGTCTGACACCAGCCTGCACCAGCTTGCTTCCTGGATGAGGCTGATTTAAAGGTGCGTAGAGAGAGAGAGAGAGAGAGAGAGAGATTGAGAGAGAGAGAATGTGCCGTATCCTTTTAGGAGACACAACCAGCTTCAGGCTGACTGATTGTTAGCTAAGTTATTTTTTACCCAGTCCTTGCCCTGACCTAGATTCCTGTTGGAGGCTTGACCACACAAATGACAGCACCTCACTGCTCACTGGACTGTGTGAGACGACAACCCATCTCCTTGTTACATAACCCACAGCTGCAGACCTCAAGTGTCAACTAGTATGTCTCTTGGGCAGTTTTTAGTTCTCTTTTGCTGCCTGGTTCAAAACTTATGCAACCCCAAAATATCACTAACTTCACACTATCTGTAGCAGAACCAGTAGTGTCTGTCAGTGTATGTCACCAACAATGGCTGTGACTTATCCAAAGATACTGACTGACTCGTAAATTACTTGCCAGAGAAAACCACTCCTGGAAAAAAATAAAAATGCTGAATTTTACAGAGGTCTGTAAAGAAAAAAAAACAAAACAAAAAAAAACAAATAAATAAAACATTTTCAAACCGATTTGAAAAAAACCTGTGGTGTGAGAGTGAGAGCTGTGAAAGTGTATGCACATGTGACTGCTGGTTTCAACCCCAGCCTCCCCTCGGGCACCAAGCGTTTTTGTGCTCGACATTTTACCTTCCAAAAACCAAATTCTTTCTAAATCTGTCACACCTGTCTGTGTGTTAATGAGTGAAAACAAGAGGCTGAAGGATCCTGAGCCTGGTGATGACTGTTGGTGACCTTCTCAGTCACTCACTCGCTCACTCCAGGCCAAAGCCTTCAGCGTTGGAGATGGCGATGGTTAATTTTTGTCTGAGTTCTTTCTTGCTCTTGTATGGAGGTAGGCAGATCTGGTTAAAACAAGTGTGGGAAACTGGCAGCCTGGGAAAAAAGAGAGACATAGAGAAGGGTGTTGAGTTACAGTATATGCAGCATTTCAGAGCAGAACCTGATGCACACAGTCCTTCTATGGGTTTTGTCACTGCATTATATTTGAGCTGATTTTGGCTGACCGGAGCTAATCTTTGGGTAGATTTAAAGATATCTTGTGTAAGGATTTCCACAATTTAATGGTGAGGCTGTATATCAAAGTCAGTAAAACAAAATCTGTTTTTTTCCTAGTGTTTGTCTAGTGTCCTCTGTTGGTACTTATAGTCTTGCAATGGCAGCGCAACATGGCAGCCACCGTTGAGCTCACTAACTCTATATATAAATTACAAACTCAAAATTTACACTTCAGTTTGCTGGTGGTGGTAATAATGCGTTCATACTTATGATTGGAAAAATCATTTTGTCACTTAGCAACTTACAAAAAGAATCCACCAGATTGGTGTCAGATTAGCACAAGATATCTTTGTCGTTTGTACAATGCTAGGAAATCACAATAAACACAATCTTCATATAAATTTTCTACAAAACTAGTCTGTCTTATGCAGTTAATCTTTTTGTTTTGTTATTACAACCATTATACTTTTATGTTAATTCAGTCACTGTCACTGTCTGTCAATGTTCTTTCAATTACTGTAAAGTTCTTTGGTTGCAGCCTAAATACAAGTTCCTTATTTACTTAATATTCATGTCTTCTATGTCTGGTCTATTCATAACTTGGGATAAGAGTCTCAACGACCTTGAATAAACTCCACCACCAAATGCCCTTGTTAAGACATCTTTTGGCCGCATTTCAATGCGTAAACACGTAAACACTGCTATCTGCTCCAAAGGCCAGGGTCAAAGGGCACGGAGAGGCCTACCAATCAGTGGAGACGTCGTTCTTGGTGATCTTGAAGTTGAGGTCGGCCATGCCTCCCACGGGAACGCGGTCACTTCCTGTGCAGAAATGGAGGAGGCGTTTCTGTAGCTCCAGAGGGAACGCCAGGACCACATCCCAGAATGCCCTGCAGCGTGCATAGAGGGAGTGGGGGGGCCGCGGAGTGGGGGAGGGACGAGAGCCAGAGGCATGGGAGGTCAGAATTAGAGACAGTATAAACATGGCCGCCAACACGAATGTCGAAGGGCCATCAGTAAATCAAGACAAGCGTGTTTACGCGAGATCTTTGTGTAAAGTCGCAGAGGGCAGAGGAGAGGAGGGAAGAAAAGAGGAGCAGAAAAGAGAGAAGACATGGAACAAGACAAGAAAAAAACAAGATAAGAAAAGAGGAGTAGAGGGCAGAGGAAAACAGAAGAGAGGAGAGGAGAGGAGGAGAGAGAAGAGGAGCAGAGAGGAGAGGAGTGAGGAGGGGAGAGAAGAGGAGCAGGGAGGAGAGGAGTAAAGAGAGGAGACATGGAGATGTCCGTACCGGATGGTGGGGTCGGTCTTGCTGTAGCCCTCATACTGGGCCACCCTCTGCAGGGACACCATGTCCAGGTGGGGGCTCCCACACACCAGCACCTCCACCTCCTCTGGCCTCAGGAGCTGCAGGAGAAAACAGGAGTTAATGGATGGATGGAGGATGGATGGATGGATGGATGGATAAATGGATGGATAGATGGATGGATAAATAGCCAGATAGACAGATAGATCGAAGGAAGTATGGATAAATTATGGCGCAGATAGATAGATAGATAGATAGATAGATAGATAGATAGATAGATAGATAGATAGATAGATAGAAGGAAGAAAGGATGGATACATTATGAAGCAAGTGGCTGTTTGACTGCACCAGGAGGACCTATGCACCTCACAAACGAAACATGGTTTTAATGTAATGTGGCAGGTTGGCCTACTTAGCAATGGTAAACATCCAGAGACCGCTTATGTAACATTACAGGTGCATGTGTGACATTCAGACATACTATATGTGGTTTTAAAAAAAGACTGTGTATACATTCCACAGGCTACATCCTTACGGTTGCCCGTTGGGTCACCTTCGTATTGCTTTTAAACATTTCAAGACATCTGGGATATTCACGGCCCCTTAGAGTAAGCATTCATGCAATTTATGCTAGACTAAATTCTTATAATTCATACAAACAAAAACAAAACAAAAGGACCTGCATGCATCAAGTTCTCAGGTTTAAATTCAGTACATTCAGTACAAGTTATGTCTATATTATTATGTTTGTCACCATGTCTTCCTGTCTTGTTTATAAGATGTTTAATGTTCACTGTGGGCCTAGGGAGCATTGCAATTTCAAATTCTGTGTGTGCAACCTGTACATATGGTTTTTGACAATAAAGCTTTGACTTTGACTTTGACTTTGACTTTTATTAACACCCTGAGGCAGGGATGTAGTGGCAAAATAAGAGGTGGGGAAACTATGAATTTGGTGACCACAGTGAGGTTGCCACTCTGTATGGCATTAGATGTTTTTTTTAAAGAAATTCAAAATATGTTTTGGTAATACAAGTGGTATGGTAAAAATGGTGTGGTTTTGGAATGTTCCAAGGAATGTTGTATTTTGGAATGTTGTATTTGGTGCCTAAGCTGTATTATGAAGTAAATGCATTCTATTAATAGGTTAGATAAACTCTCCTCAGAGGTGGATAAACTAGTTTTTCTGACATTTGAGAGGAGGGTAAACTCCATTTACTTGTGTTTACCCTTCATTACAACCCTGCCATGAGGTAATCCAAATGCTTCAGTAGGTTCTAGGGTGGCAAGACCCAGTGCAGTGGCACCTAATCAGCGGCAGTGAGGCATGTGGTCAGATAGTGCCCCAGACGTTTTTCACATTCCCGCCAAATTCCACACCGCGTTTCGGTTTAGAGGCGACATCTCCCTTTGACCCGCACTGCCGTTGAACACGGGTGAAATCAAGGTCATTTCTGTTGCGCTCTCAACTAACGGTCCCCACAATTTATGTTGAAACTTTGGAAACAAAATGTTGCATACAGTATGGTGTTTAAACAAGATCTGTTGGTATACATAGTTGGTAAATGGTATACATGTAATAAGTCATATACAATATAAAATTGCATATGGTGTTTAAACAAAGTCTGGGAGGATCTCATAGGGAGGGATGATGGAGAGCAATTAACCCATCGTCTTCTGGTTCCCAGGTGATTTACACCTGTCTGCTGGGTCATGCATCAGAGTACTGGCATAGCAAATAACGACTCCTCATACTCCCCCGTTTCACTAGTGGCTAATACACTCCCATTCCTCTTATAAACATAGGAGGCTACAAAAAACTGCACCCTGTTATGCAAACCATCATATTGGACTAATGCCAATTTGTGTTGCATTGGAGTATTTTGGGGATTGAAACCAATGGAACTACAATGAATGTACACCACTTTATGGAAATAAATAAACATGTAAAGCCATATAAATATAAACAAACAAACAAAATAAATAAATAAAAGCATCATAGGGGGTGAAAGCAGACACTGCAATCCTGCAGTCTCTGCTTAAGGCATCGAGGGACCAAGGCCCACTACTACAGTAAGCCATGTAACATGCACTTTTAGACAGCAAGCATGCTACTAAATGGCAAAGGGGGGGGGGGGGGGGTTCCTTTTGAGAGTGGTTTTCTAGGTGGACGGTCAAAGCAGCAGGTACACGCCCATGCACTGACACAGATACACACAGTATATGGGTCACTGCGCAAACACAGCACACAAATTCACCACACGGTTTAATGCACCTGAGACACACACACATGACATGCCTTGCCCAGAACTCATCCTAATAGCCATCCTCCGTAGCTGTTTAGCCTAATTATAAATAAAACTCTCCCGGCCTGACTTTATGTGTGTGCGGCTAGCCCCAACATCCACAGTGACCCCTGTGAGTGTGGTATGCTCCAAATATCAACAGTCAGGGCCGCAGTCAGAGAGAAGAGGCAGTAATTTTCCACAGACAGGCCATCCGACAGACGTCATATCATTACATAGAGATGGTCGCTCTGCTTGGGAGACGCCAAACAGCAGTGATTTCGGAATGCAGTATCCCCAGCCTCATGTTGTGCAAGTGACCAGGCAAGGGACTCTTGCATTATGTCTTTTATGGCTATCGAGTCTTATGGCTCACCAAATTAAATCAAATCGGTTGTGCTACACTTTATTCCATCACACCTGCATTTAGCACATGCTTTTATCTGAAGCGACTTACAGTACAAATGAGAAACAACAAACTCCCTATCTAGGAGCAGCAGCTGATGAACAGCATGTGTATGACAGGATAGGACACTGGGGAGATTTGCTGTAGCCTGTGATGAAATGGAACACTTTCTGTGGAACAAGCTGATAAATGCGGTAGTTAGGTATTTTTACGGTACGGTACATGGCAGATTCAGATAGCAGCTACTGCTTTTAAAGTCCTACAGTACAGGGTGTCACGCCAGCTTAGAGTTACCGTATATAGACCACACTGTAGATATCAGACTGACGAGCTCGTAGGACTATGACTTCTTGGCGTTTGGCATGATTTCACAGCCCCGGCACCATTAAATACTCCTCCATAATTGGGGAGGTATTACGTTTTACGATGGGGGGGGTTACTAGTTTTACATTAGTTACACTTATAAGCTAATACCTGCCAACCCTGCTATTTTGTGTCTCTTTGGGGGGGTGCCAGGTCTTGATCAGGGGGTACAACAGGCACTGAGATCCTACATCACATTAGCTCAGAGTTTATACAGACCATAGATATTAAACTGACTAAAATACACATTCACTCAGGTTGACTTGTTGATTTTTTTTTACATATCCCAAATTTTCTGTGAATCATTTATATATGACAGTAGATTATCTTAGAATTTCATAAAACAGTACGGTATCTGTATGTCTTTGTGGGTGTCTGTGTGACTATGACTCTGACCGTGACTATAGACTATGACTGGGTACAACGATGACCGATTACGAACTTTGGGCCTTTGGCATGATTTCACAGCGCTCTCTGCAACAGCATGACTGGCAGGCACTGAAATCCACCAGCTGTGTCACATCAGCTGAGAGAGTTAAAAAGAGCACAGATATCGGAGGGACTACCCCACCAGGTAAGGTCAGGCTGTGAACTCTTCTTGACCTTTGACCTTTATAGGCTCCTCTGCAGCAGAACTGATACGCTGTCATAAGTCCTCCTTGTTTGTTTGACTGACTGGTGGCAACCGAGTGCACTTTCACTGATGGAGCCATGGTGCGCCCTTGACCCTATCTAGCCCTGATAAGGCTCACAGTTACAACAGCTTTAAGTACACTAAGTTATCAGTGTGCAAACCAACGCCCTGAAAAGCCTGGCTGGGCTGTGGCCAACGCCTTGGAGCCCAATGTCAGCTAACAGGTGGCCGCTTACAGCACACACAGATTGCGACAGACATTCACACACCTACACACACACACACACACACACACACACACACACGCACACACACACAGCAGGTATGGCAAAATTGGCACCAGCCACCAGCCAAATATTGGTCAAATATAAAAGTGGCTGGTAGATTTTAGACACAAAATAATAATTTACTGTTGAGAAGCTGGTGAATTTAACCATTTATTTGTCAGTGGCTGGTAAGAGTTCACACACACACACACAGACACCCACAAAGACATACAGATACCACAGTGTTTTATGAAATTATAAGATAATCTACTGTCATATATAAATGATTCAGATAAAATGCAAAATTTGGGATATGCAAAAAAAATCAACTAGTCGATCTAAGTGAATGTGTATTATATATCAATTCTGTGCTTAATACCTAACGCTGAAGCAGGGCTTGGTATATAAAAAAGGGGATTTGCTGAATCACAAGATGACACAACGTTAATCCCCAGCTGAGGATCAGCTAAACAGCTGAATCTATCTCCACAGCCCCTTCCCCCACCCCCGCCCCCAACCCACTCATACTTATCAACTCACACCACCTCCAGCGTCACCAACCCCACCCCCCCTAACCCCCACCCCCCCCTCCCCACCACCTGTGGTTGAAACCCATCTGACCAGCAGCGAATTATGTAAGCTCCACCCCAGCGCAGTCAGTTGTTGCATAACTCCGCTTGGAGATGGAAAAGGGGGAGTGGGGAGGGGGCTGCGGGGGGTGGGGGGGCAGTGGTCGTGATATAGGATGGGCACTGGGAAGGGGCCAAAAGTGGGTCAGTAAGCTCACTGCACTTCGCTTTTTTCTTTTTTTCTTTTTAACGACCTTCTGTGACGGAGAGTGTGGAATGTTAAACCTGAGCAACCAGCTCAGCCCTCAACATGTGGTCTCCCAGGGCGACCAAGAGGGGCCCCAATCTAGCCCCCCCCCCCCAACGACCCCCCCAACGCCCCCTTCTTTAAATAATGACTCGGCTTGTTAAAGAGATGCAGCTTCAAGGGGCCACGGAAACATACTGCTCTGCTTGCACTGTGTGTTACGTGAGGTTAGGTAACGCTTTATTTTATGGTTTTGTTAAAGACATTGAACTGCCTTTGTGCATGAAATGTGCTATACAAATAAACTTGACTTGACTTGACTTAGAGTATATCTAATTGTAACAACATGTAATATTATGTACATACACTGTACATATCTAACACTAACACTAACCATAATCCTAACCCTAAGCCTAACTCTATCCCAATGGTGCAGTGCGATTACATAATGCTACAAATTGTTAAAAACTTTCATAATGTCAACAGGGGCTGTAAAATCCCTACATTCATTTCAAAGCTGCAAACTGACTCTGCTGCTGCAAGTGCATGTTGTGCATACATACACATGCCTCCCTCTCTGTCTCTCTCTCTCTCTCCCCCTCTCTCGGGCTCTTTCTTTCTCTCTCTCTCTCTCTCTTCCCTCTTCATTATGTTTTGGTTTGTCTTGGATCCAAGAAATTAGATGTGGTGGTTTTGTGATGCGCTTGCTTTTCGTCATGTTGCCGAAAACAATGTCTCAGCCAGGCTGCCCCCCCACCCCCAAACCCCCCCACCCCAACGGCGTTCGGTCTTGTCTGCAACCGCATCACATTTTGGAAAACTACCGGCCAACCAGTTCAAGCAGTTTCTGACTTCTCCTCTCTCTTATCTCTCTTTCTCTCTCTCTCTTTCTCTCTCTCTCTCTCTCTCTCTGTCTCTCTCTTTCTCTCTCTCTCTCTCTGCTTGTGTTTCCAAACACCAACACCAGTTCCACCCAAAAAGGCAATAAAAACAACAAAGCGTAGATTATTAAATTTACAACTGGGTCTGCCACATGAGTGCCTAAACAGGTACCCGGCTCTACCAGGGGGCAGACCAAAGGAAATTTCCATGGCCTGTGTTTTTGTGTAAGGCCGCAGGAGAGGAGGAAGCTATATAAGGCAATTGTTCTGCACTGTGGTGAGCAACAAAAAAAAGAAAAGAAACAAGAAAAACATTACTACATACTTTTGGGTCAAGCTGTTTTTTGTGTGTGTGTGTGTGTAAATCAAGCTTGCACAGCCTAATGTACAGTATGTTTGGCATGCGTACAATTGCGGCAATTTCTCTTTTTTCTTCCTTAATAACTTTGTTTTTTGTTCAGCACAGGCTGCAAAGGCAGATCATTCTAAAAAAAATGTGCAGCAAATATGCATTAAATGTTTGCAGCAAATATGCATTAATTGTCTGCTGCAAATATGCATCAGTGCATTATGTTTGTGTTGAGAAGCACTAATTCTGCAGCTACTGCATGTATTTCTCTTGTTCCTTCCCCAACCCACTTGTTTTTCCCCCAACCCAGGCAGCAAAGTCCAGCCGCTCCAAAAACGTGCAAATGAAGCTGGAGATGTGAGGATTTGCTTCAGCCACTCAGTCAGCCACTGAGTCAAGCCATTCTAAAAAATGTGCAGCAAACATGCATTAATTGTTTGCAGCAAATATGCATTAAATGTTTCCTGCAAATATGCATCAGTGCATTATGTTTGTGTTGAGGAGCACACATTCTGCAGCTATTGTATGCATTTCTCTTGTTCCTCCTGTATGATGGACACTTGTTTTTCCCCCAACCCAGGCAGGACAGTCCAGCCACTCCAAAAACGTGCACTAACTCTGCAGCTACTGAATGCATTTCTGTTGTTCCTCTTGTATGATGGACACTTGTTTTTCCCCAACCCAGTCCAGCCGCTCCAAAAACGTGCAAACGAAGCTGGAGATGTGAGGATTCGCTACTGAAGCTGCCTGCGCTTCAGCCTCTCAGTCGGCTAGTCAGCCAGTCGGCCCCAAGACTGCAGCAGAATGGGCGGCCAGCTCATTAAACCTGACGGAAATGTCACCAACCGACAGAAACTGGGACAAGTGGGGGGGGCAACGGCTCACATCCTGAATCACATGCAGCCCCTGTGTGGAATCACTGCACGAAATAACGGTTCTTGTTGTTTCTTTTTTTGGGGGGGTTTTTGTTTTTTTTTTGTAGGGCGACCCCTTCGTTCTTAATTAATATTCTCAGAGGAGTGTCGGATCTGTGTGTGTTTCCTTTCTTTCTGTGGGCGACACCCCCCTATCCAATGCCCCCACTCTATAAAGGCGTTCTATAGGCCTCGGAAAAGGGGTGTGTGTGTGGGGAGGGGGGTGGGGGGGTGGGGGGTAGGGGGGCTCGCCTCTTTTGGCTGCAGGAAGACTGGGGGGAGACAGCAAGTGTGCACTTGCTTGCATGTGTAGCGCACACACATGCAAGCACACATGGACACACACTCTCTCACACATACACACACACTAGCAAACTTTGTCAGAGGGAATGCTGCCAAGGAAGGGGGGTGGGGTGTCTCCCTACACAAAAGCGGCCTTCACAGACTTTACCCACACACACACACACATACACACACACACACACACACACACACACACACATACAGAGCCCTCAAACGCTGCCCTCAATCTCGCCCCTCCTGATCTTGCCGTCTCCAAACAACTCATGGAACATTCTAGAGTTCAGTGCGCCTAGCAACCCTCTGTCACAAACCATTAGCCGCTGCTCACCAATGCCAGACAATGTGATGATTACTGATGGACTGGGATGATAGAGACCCCCTGAGAAAAACACACACACACACACACACACACACACACACACACACACACACACACACACACACACTCACTCCTACCCCACTTAGTATCTGCGGTATCTCGTGTTGAAAGACGTCTTCCTTGTGTTTCCATTTTAAGCACTGCGCACAAACTCCCCTTCACCCAAGGGGGAAACATAATAATTCATCACCTGTGTTTTCTTTTTTTTTCATTTGTTTTTCTTTTTTATTCTGTTTTATTTTATTGGCAGGGCAGTGGAAAGAGTGGCTCACCATGATGGCGTCCGAGGCACAGACGCTGTGGAAGCCGTGGTAGAAGGCAGCGAAGGGCTTCTCAATGGACTTATTCAGCAGGAAATCAATGTACAGCTGGACGTACTCTACAGGGAACAGGAAACAGGAAGTGGAGAAAGGGGGACACTGAGTGAAACAGGAAGTGTAGAAAGGGGGACACTGAGTGCACACAGACAGACAGACAGAGATCACAGACTAGACAGGGAGGGGCCAGGCTGAGGCTGAGGCTGATCTGGACCAGATGAGAGCCAGACGAGGCCCAGATGTTTAAAAGATAACAATAATAATAATAATAATAATAATAATAATAACTTTTACTTGTATAGCACAGTTCATACATACAAGATGCAGCTCAAAGTGCTTTACAGTTTGGCAAGGTCACAACAAGGTCACAAAAGATATAACAAGCAGAGGCTTGCAGCTAACTAGCAACAGCCAACCCATCTCCATGGAAACTATAGAATGTCACTGCAGTAAAACCTCGTTTAATGCTGTAAATTCCTTAATGGTTTTCCTTAACTAAAGATACCATTGAAGTGATATTGTGCAATGCCCTTAAGAAAATTAGGCCTAAACTGTCATACTTCAGGTAAAACACCTAAGGTGTTTTGTGGAACCAGCCCTAGATGTTTGAAAAATATAACTAGAATCAGTGACACTGTCCACTGTTTGTCCACATACGTTACATAACTAAACTACAAACTGGAGTCAGGCCAAATTAAAGTGGGGAACAAAACAATGTGACGCATACCATATATAGTCTACCGTATAGTGGACACAGCCTCAGTGACCCTTGTCCACTGTTGGTGCATGCATTACATACTCAGTTTAACCCTTGAATTGTGGAGTGCTGATATTTTGTTAAGATATTTTTAGCACAGAAATTGAAACAAGAGTTCCTTTCTCTTCTGGCAACTTTATATAATTAAGATAAAAGTAACATACAACATTCCTGAAGTGCAATATAAGGAAGCAGCACACTGATTTATTTAAAGTTCACTTTCAGAACTGATGCAGAACTGGTGCAGAACTGATACTGCATTGCCGAACTGGTTCAAGGTTATTCAGGTTTATCAAGGTCATCTTATCACAGGGCCTAGCAGGACTTCTGTCTTGTGTATCTCCTCTGTGATGAATAACTACTATGTCTGAATCTGCTCCTAACTAAGTACCTAAATCTGAATGAACAGAAGCATCTTTTGAGATGGCGGACGTCGCTCACCTTTTCTGTTCAGGTTGGTAAGGGGGATCTTATCGCCGCCTGGTTTGAGATTGTACGACTTGATGACTCCCATCTCCTCCTGGAAAACCTGAAACGACGAGACGACATTCTCACTTAGACTCACCTGTGTGTCTACAGTACCTCTTGCATTGCTTTATAGTTGGCATGAAGATAGTTTGGGTAGCACTTTATAATAACTACAGTAAGTCCTAATAAGCAATTAATTTGCATTTGTTAACTTTTAACTCTTAACTGTTAACACTTTGTTCATCATTTAGTAACCATTACTTTTACTCTACTTCTTATCAGTAAATCATTTAGAAACCCACTGACACACATCTGAGTGTGTGACCAAGCAAAACCTCCATAGCTCTGTCCAGGCCCAGTGGACACCTGCTGGCGCTGGCCTGTTTGCCTGTTTGCCTAACCCAAACACACATGAATGATGCCTCAGTAAGCTCATGTGAGAGAGGGGAATAGGGACCTGTGGAGCCGACTGTGTATGTGTGTGTGAATGTGTGTGTGTGTGTGTGTGTGTGTGTGTGTGTGTGCTTGTGTGTGTGTGTGTGTGTGTGTGTATGTGTGTGTGTGTGCATGCATCTGTGTGTGTGTATGTATGAATATGAATGTGTGATTTTATGTATGTGTGTGTGCCCACATAGGCATGTATGTGTGTATCTTTGCATTTGTGTACAGTATGTGTGTGTGTGTTTGCATTTGTATGTGCATGTGTGTGTGCCCACGCATGTATGTGTGTGAGCTCATGTGTGTGTGTGTGTGTGTGTATGTGTGCCCACACATGTAGCCTATGTGTTTGTGTGTGCTCGTGTGTGTGTGAGAGATTCTCTGACCTGGAAAGTGGTGTAGTAGTCCTCCTCCACATTGCCCTCATAGCTCAGGAGCTCCGACAGGCCGTGAGCCAGATCCTGAAAGCCAAAATCTCCCAATTAGTGTTTTACTCA
>CM059287.1:6302221-6309721 GCA_030347295.1 Setipinna tenuifilis | reverse complement strand
AGATGTGTGTGTGTGCGTGTGTGTGTTGTGTGTGAATGAACAGGAGAGAGAGAGAGGAAAAGTCTGAGACAGACAGAGAAAGGGAGAGAAAGAGAAGGAACAAAAAACTGAGACAGAGAACTGAGAGAATGCATGTGTGTGTAAGAGAGACAGACCGAGAGCGAAAGATGGAGACCGACAGAGAGAGAGAGAGATGGAGATAGACAGAGAGAGGGATGGAGACAGAGAGAGAGAGAGAGAGAGACAGAGAGAGAGACAGACAGAGAGAGAGAGAGATGCAGACAAGAGAGAGAGAATAAGAGAGAGAGAGAGAAAGAGAGAGAGAGAGAGAGAGAGATGGAGACAGAGAGAGAGAGAGAGATATGGAGACAGCGAAAGCAAGAGATGGAGACCGAGACAGAGAGACAGAGAGACAGACAGAGAGAGACAGACCGAGAGAGAGAGATGGAAAGAGAGAGAGAGAGAGAAAGAGATGGAGACAGAGAGAGACAGACCGAGAGAGAGAGATGGAAAGAGAGAGAGAGAGAGAGAGAGAGATGCAGAAAGAGAGAGACTGAGCACACAGACTGAGGGGCCTTATCAGGCTCCATTCCCACGCTACACCCTGTTTATGTTCTACTGGATTGAGCACCATTTTTCTACGTGTGACTGTGACAGTGTTTGTTTGTGTCTGCTCGAGTAAGCGTGTGTGTGTGTGGGTGTGTGTGTGTGTGTGTGTGTGTGAAAGGGGTGGGATATGATGTATACAGGCCTGAATCCTCATCAGTGTATGTTCATTTGTGTGTATACATCTGGAACCATGTGTGTATGTATTTGTGTGTGTATGTGTGAATGTGTGTGTCTGGGAACATTTGAACATGTTCTTTACGTAAGTGTGTGTGTGTGAGTGTGTTTGTGTGTGTGTGTGTGTGTGTGTCTAATGTGTATATTTTTGGCAACTGAGTTGGGAGCTTTTCATGTAAATATCCCTCAACGGTCCCCCTGACGATTCCAGCGAAAAGAGAAAAAAAAAGTCGCTCTGTCCTCAGGAAATTCCCAAGCTCTATTTGCAAACAAGCTGCAGCTTTCCTTACAGTTGTAGTGTGTGTGTGTGTATGTGTGTGTGTGTATGTATGAGTGTGTGTCTCGCACAGCAGCAGCTGAAAGTTAAGTAGTCACACATGGCTCTGCTGGAAGTTACTCCTGCCGCCATACTACTCACCCCCCCCCCCCCCCACCCCCCCTCCTCAAGCCCCCCTCCCTCCCCTTTTGTTACTCAATGTGAGTCAGACGAGCAGAACACACACTCAGACGCGGGCCAAGACCAGGCCCTAGCGGACCACTCCCGACTCCCGACTCCCGACCCGACAGATCCACCCTATCTATCGGTCTCATCCATCCTTCACGTCCGTCTGAAGGAAAATGCAATATGAAAGTGTCTTTGACAGAGTGGAGTACACGCCTCTTCCCACAGTCACAGTCAGGATCATCAGAACCAGAATCAGTTTCACTGGCCAAGTATATACTGACATATGCGAGGAATTTCACTCCGGCAGATGTTAGCTGTCTACACATTTAACATATACACATGTAGCAGTACACTCAATGAAGGAGTGGGTGGGTGGGTGGGTGGGTGAGTAGAGCGGAATTCTATTAGATCACATTGTTTTCAATACGACCACCCGCACACCGGCGTCAAACTCAATGTGACCGACAGTGTAAAGATGGCAATCTTGGGTCTAGTTTTAAGGAAATCCATTGAGAATCAGCACTGTCCTGTACCCTCATTCATGGCTGAAGTGCCCCTTGAGCATGACATCTAACCCCACGTTGTGCTCCAGGGGGAACTGTCCCTGTACCTAAATCACTATAAGTCGCTCTGGATGAGAGTGTCAGCTAAATGCAATGCAATGTACTGTATGTCCAGGCGGTGTCTGTGTTTGCTGTGCTTGAAAGGGCTAGTCAGCGTGGTGGTGGTGGTTTCAGTGAGATATGGTGGGAAACCAACTTTGAACTGTGACCTCTCACCTCGACCACGCCAACGACTGGAACATGCTGTCGACTGTTTATTGTGAAATAAATATCATTAAACCGAATTCGACGTAATTAAATGTAATTTGATGTAATTTGTCCCAGCAAAGCTTTGTTTTTCTTTTATACTGGGGGTCAGGGTGGTGGTGGTGGTGTTATTGCGATGAAGTAAGACAAAAAAAACAAACTATCTCCTGCGTCATATGGGAATGTGTTGCTGTGGGTGGGCTCGTGGATCTGGGAAACTGATTAATCCTTGTCTTGCCTTTCCATGCTCTGCTCTGTTTTTTAATGTCTTGAAAACCAATAAGAGGACCTACTTAAGTCAAGTCGAATTTATTTAGAAAGCACATTAAAAAACAACAACAATTGACCAAAGTACAAGTAAAGCTAAGATGTCTATTGGGCAGACAGCTGGACAAAAGGGTTTAAACAAAAATGTCAACAAACTCACCCTAGCCATACTGATCATCTGCTGCTCAGAGTCCCTCTGAAGGATGGCCTTTTTCACCACCGCGGACAGGATGAAGGGGAACTGGCAGAAGGTGAACCTGGAAACATCGGTCACATCGGTTATTGTAATCTTTACTTGTATAGCACAATTCAAACATACAAGATGCAGCTCAAAGTGTTATTAATATTATTATTTTTTAAGTACGTCTTAAGTCTTGTCTCTGTGTAACTTGATTGATATATTCAATATACAATAAGCCAATAATTAAAAAGAAAAAAACAATGACTTGGTAAGAAACTTACACAGGGAGGCAATGGGGAACTGTGTGGGGGAAAAAATGGAACTATAGACACTGGTGACAAAAAACCACACGATTTCCTGGTGTCTCATATAAAAACTGATGCGACTGATATGATATGGATGACTTACAATTCCTTAATATCTTTTATCTGACCCGCCTAAGAACAATACATGACAGAAAACCACACGAGAGAAAGGACAGCGGGGCCCCAACTTAAGACCCTGAAACTGGCTTCAGGTCCAGGACTCTGGGGAGAGTTCAGTTGCCTGGATCAGGTGCAGACTTCAAGCATCCGCCTCGGTCTGGATTTTAGATTGGAGCGGTTGGTCGGTCATCATCTCGGTATCAAACCCAGCTGTGACAGGGCGGCTATGAAATGCTGTGGGAAGCTTTTGAGGAGCCACGAACAAGCTCCTTCAGTGAGATTTTTTTTTTTTTCAGTGAAAGTGATTTCCCATTTTGTCATGATTTTGTGATGATGCAGCACACCACAGCACACGGTTCATATAAGGACATTTAGTCCTCTGCATTTAACCCATCACACAGGTGAGCAGAGGGCAGCCATGACAATGGCACCTGCGGAGCAGTGTGTGGGTACGGTACCATGCTCAGGGTAGCTCAGTGTGTGTGTGTGTGTGTGTGTGTGTGTGTGTGTGTGTGTGTGTGTGTGTGTGTGTGGACACGGTACCATGCTCAGGGCACCTTTGCGACTTGAACCTACGAGTACACTGCTGTCAACATCCATTGAGATTGTGCAGTCTGCATCACAGCGTTAGTGTCATAGAGACGCCTGATGGCTATTATGTTTCAGGAGTATAATTATGCAGAGGTTATAGGGCCTCATGAAGAAGAGCAGAAACTGTCAAATAAGTCATACCCCTGTTTGTACCACCAATCTACAATATATAGTAGTCACATCTCAAATTAGCCATACCCTTGTTTTTACAACCAATCTATGTAGTCATACCTCAAATCACTCATAACCCAGTTTTTACCACTAATCTACTGCATGTAGTCATACCTCCAATTACTCATAACCCAGTTTACAACCACAGCAACCACTGCCCTAGTGACACATCAGTAAAAGTGCATCTCCACCATGAGTTCTCAGAACTGGAGAAACCTTTTGGGTGAAAGGTGAAACGTCTTCAAGCTCTAAACGGATGTCCAGTTGCCATACATCTTAGCACTTACAACTAACATGACCTGGATAAATGAGAACCTGCATAGATAGAACCTTCACAGACACATCCTTCATAGATAGAATCTTAACAGACACAGAAGCACTGCTGTTATCTAAATCTGGGGTGGACAGCCACCAAGCTCATTTCTCCAGACATTGGCATATTCTTTTAACAGCTAACTTTGCCAGCAGGCACTGTGATGGAGCTGGCTACAGTGTCCGTACCATAAGCAGTCATGAACCCCTAGGGACCCGGGTTCGAACACAGCCTGTGATCATTTCCCCATCCGTCCATATCCCCCGTACACACTCTGCCCCACAAAGGCAAAGTGCAGTAACTACTCAAACACTGAAACCACGAAAGATGCCTTCAAAGTTGTCATACTGTGCAGTCCAACATGGTATATGTACAAAAGGGGTGATGCTATTATGTACTTTTCTAATAGGAAGAAGCAAGCTATTTAGTCACAAGACAAAAGAGGTGTTATAAAGTCAATTTCCAGTCTTCAAACTCAGTTTTGATAAAATGTGTAGTTACTGCCTTTTGGCTTTGTACAGTAGGGCAGTACACTCAGGCAGGTGTGGATGAGGGTGTGTTGGCGATGGTGCGGTCACCTGTTGGAGTTGCCGTGCGTCTGCCAGGTGCGGTAATCCTCCATAAAGTCGGTGTGGTCCAGCGTGAGGTTGTAGAAGTCGGCGAAGGGGAGAATGGGCGGCACGGCGATGCTGTTGGCTGCATCTGTCAAGAGGAGGTCACAGGTCACAGGTCACAGGTCAGGGGTCAGAAATGGAGCAAGGCGCACTATTGAATGCTGCAGTTTTACTTATATATTTATTTTCTTTATTGTTCTCGTCAATATTGTTTCATATAGTTACACTATATTTTACTGTCCCTGTTACATCAAAAAGGTACAGTGTAACAAAGTGTGTAACAATATGTAACATTATGTACTTACACTGTACCATAGAGTTAGGGTTCGTGTTAGGTATGTACAGTGTACACTAAAAAGGAACCACAAAATAAAGCATCGCCTCTCATCCTTTTCATACTTTCCCATTTGACATTTTTGTTTAAACCATTTTGTCCAGCTGTCTGCCCAATAGCCATCTTAGCTTTGCTTGTACTTTGGTCAACTGTTGTTGTTTTTTAATGTGTTTTATAAAATAAATTTGACTTGACTTGACCACAGTTATTTGTTGCAGTTGTTGTCAGGAAAACATTACAGAGAAAGTGTTGAAATTCAACTGTCAGTTGTTTACACTTCATCATTTTTACCTACTCTAACCCCCAAACCCTAATCGTAACCATACATTGCTGTTCAAAAAGATTCGACAAATACTCAATTTCTAATCTTTTCTCCATCTGTAGGTACCCTGGAAGAGCCCATCCAGGGAAACTGCGATCATTGACTTCACTGATGTCAAGGCTGCAGTGTTTTTGGAGACTGTTGTTATTTATTGTTTCATAACGCATGATTTAGCTAATGCAGTCAGCTATTTGCGAAATCCTTCTGTGGTGATTACATAAACTGACATATGAGCAGATGACAACATAGCACCATTAATTCCTGTCAGAGGACAGAACTGGGATGCATTTTTCTCAGAAACCTGGCGAGTGCTTCCCTTGTCCTGAAGCAGCACTGGATGGAAAAGAGGAGGCTCACAAGGAGCCAAAAGCATGGCTTGATACTTCCATGGATCCTTCCTTTCCTTGAGTGATTATGTTTCAGCTCTGTTAAGTCTGATCTGTCAGACCCATCAAACACAGGTCCAGGCCAAGAACGACAAAACGTTGAGGCACAGGTCAAGGTCGCAAGGGTTTTGAAACAAAGCTATAGTTTTATACTACAGCTTACTCAGTAAAAACAGCTGTATTTCAACGGAACACTCGTAAGTCTCGAGCCAGGATTACTGAAAGGTGCTGTAAATTGCTAAGACGAGAGTGGCTAATTTATTTTCATGGTCAATTCTGTTTTTCTTACCCCGGCATTGCGGATACTGTTATGGATTGTTCTAAAAAATGTAAATAACTTAAAGTAGTCATTAATATCAAATATCTAGCTTTATGTACCACCTGTATCAGGTAAACAATGTCCTGCCAGGTAGCATAAACACAGTCACAACCTCTCAACACCAAATTTACAACAACTTTACGCCGTTTTAGTTTTACCTTTATCCTACATATGCTTTATCTCTAAAATTCTGTAATCATGTGTGTGTGTGTGTGTGTGTGTGTGTGTGTGTGCGTGCGTGCGTGTGTGTGTAAGTGTAGTGTGTATCTCATTTGCTACTGGATGTCTACATTTTCTCCAGGATCAATATCTATCTAGTAATCTACTCCAATCCTGACACCTTGTCAAAAAATAGACACATTTCCACTGCTGAAAGGATGTTATACAAGATGGTCAAAGAAGCTACGTTGTAAGCTACTGGCTTTGAAAACGTTTTACTTTCCATTCAAAAGGCTTCTTCAGTTCTAAAAAGAAGTCCAGTTGCCTACAACTTAGCTCCTTTGACTAGTTATGACCTAGATGAATAAGAATCCTCATAGACATATCGTTAGCTTCATAGCATAATTGCCTAAGTCATTTTTTTGGTCAAATTAAGATTTTTGCATAACTTTACTCCCCTACCACTTCTGCATCATCCTGTCTGTCTGCCTATGTCATTGGCCAATCACAACACTCATAAAAGTAAAAAAAACCATAGCTGCCTAAGTCATTCATTTGACTTAGGCAGTTTTACCATTGGACTTAGGCAGTTTTTATACAATTAATTTGACTTAGGCAGATTATGCCTATGACTTAGGCAGTTTTACCATTGGACTTAGGCAGTTTTTATACAATTAATTTGACTTAGGCAGATTATGCCTATGACTTAGGCAGTTTTCCTGAGAATATAAAATAAACATTACATCTCTCAGCCATTTTGCATACATCAAAACTGCCTAAGTCACTTTTATTTGATAAAAAAAATGATGTTCGGTTTTGTTCTTTTTCCAAACTTTTTCTCACATCTACATGAATGTTCTGTGAAAATATCAATAAAAAATATGCATGTGATTTTTAGAAAATGTGTTTTTTCTTGTTTTCCAAAAACACAAAAAAATGACTTAGGCAATTATGCTATCAAGCTAACGATATCCAAGATGGCATCAGTCACTACTTACTGAGCAGACAGAATCAATAGCTATCTAATAATCCACCCAAATCCACCCAACCTAAATGTGCTGTCCAAAAAAGGACACATTTTCACTGCTGTGCCACAAGGATAACATCCAACATGGCGTCAGCCACAAAAATAGACACAATTTAACTTCTCAGAGGATAATGATATCCAAGATGGAGTCACACACAATAAAGATTAATAAAGTTACTCTACTCTACTCTAAAAGGACACAGTTTAACTTCTGAGAGGATAATCATATCCAAGATGGTGTCAGCCACAAAAATAGACACATTTTCACTTCTGAGAGGATAGTCATATCCAAGATGGCGTCAGTCGCAAAAAAAGGCCATTGTGTCTGTAACCAGCGCTTTCAGAGCTGCAGGA
>CM059287.1:6289721-6292221 GCA_030347295.1 Setipinna tenuifilis | reverse complement strand
AGTGTTACCAAATAGGACTGTGCACAAAGGAGAGAGAAAGAGGAGCGAAAGAGAAGGGATAGAGAGATAGAGAGAGAAACAGGACGAAAGAGGATAGAGAGAGCGAAAGAGAGGGGATAGACAGACAGAGAGAAAAAGGAGCGAAAGAGAGGGGATAGAGAGACAGAGAGAGAAAGAGGAGCGAAAGAGATGGGGCAGAGAGATCCATAAAGAGGACAAGGATGAGTCTGGGACAGATTTTGCCTTGATGTCGTGTAGGCACACCAAATCATCACCAAAATCAAGACTGGCTCTGAATAAGAGAAGGAATGACACAGAGAAGGAGGGAGGGACAGAGAGAGGGATGGGAAAAGAGAGAGATAGAGAGGGAGGGAGGGAGGAAGGGAGGGAGGGAAAGAGAGAGAAAGACCGTGAGAGAGATGAGAAAACAGAGAGAGAGAGGGAAGGAAAGAGAGAGAGAGAGAGAGAGAGAGATGGGAAAAGAGAGAGAAAGGTTTAACAGAATGTAGCACAGGCAAAGAGAGAGAGAAAAAGACAGAGAGAGGGATGGGAAAAGAGAGAGAGGGAGAGAGATGGGAAGAGAGAGAAATGGGAAAAGAGAGAGAGAGAGATGGGAAAAGAGAGAGAGAAAGGTTTAGCAGAAGGCAGCACAGGGAAATCGGACACAGAGGAGAGGAAGCCACATGGGAAAGAAAAAGGGGAAACCGGCAGACATGGAGATGGCTGATGAAAAGCAAAAAAAATAAAGAAAAAAGAAAGCCCCCTCTCTCCCTCTCCCTCTCTCCTCCCTCTCTCCTCCCTCTCTTCTCTCCTCTCTTCTCCTTCTCTCTCTCTCCTCCCTTCTCCCTCTTTCTCCTCTCTTCTCTCTCCCTCTCCTGCCTTCTCCCTCTCTCTCCTCTCTTCTCTCTCTCCCTCTCCTCCCTTCTCCCTCTCTCCTCTCCTCTTCTCTCCCTCTCTTCTCTCCTCCCTTCTCCCTCTCTTCTTTCCTCCCTTCTCCCTCTCCCAGACCTCAGGATGGTGGCGCGTCCATATTTGGCCGTGGGTGCTGCCAGGCCTTTGGTTGGTCATGTATGAAGTAAACATTGGGGTGGCGTTACATCGCCCTCGACGACAGAGCCCTGCCGCCGCCCCCGCCAACAACCACCCAGACGGGAGTCAATGGGCCATGTGTCAATGTGGGGGGGTGGGGATGGGGGGTGGGGGGGTGGGGATGGGGGTGTGTGTCGATGAGGAAACTTCCAGACTTTTGGATTTGGTCACTTCTATTGGCTCTTTTAGTCTCTCTCTCTCACTGTCTCACACACTCTATTTCTCTCTCTCTCACACTTTCCTTCTCTCTCTATCTATCTCCCCCTATGTTTCTGTTTCGCACTTCTCTCTTTACCTGTACTCCAGTTCCCCTAATCCCTCTGTCTATCCTTTCAAGCATAAAGAGTGTGTCTGCTCCCTCGCTCCTTCCCTCATTCATCTCTTTCTCTCTGTCTCTCTTCCCCCTGTGTCTTTCTCTCTCCCCCTTCTCTGCCTCTCCCTCTGTCTACCATTTCAAGCATAAAGAGTGTGTCTGCTCCCTCCCTCTTTCCCTTATTCATCTGTCCTTCTCTGTCTCTCTTCCCCCTGTCTCTCTGTCTCTTTCTCTCTCCCCCTTCTCTCTACCCCCCCTCTGCCTCTCCCTCTGTCTATCCTTTCAAGCATTAAGAGTGTGTCTGCTCCCTCTCTCCTTCCCTCATTTGTCTCTCTCTCTCTGTCTATCCCCCCTCCTTCCTTCTCTGTCTCTCTCTCCCTCTCTGTGTTTCCCTCTCTGTCTGTCTCTGTCTCTGTGTCTCTCCCTCTCTGTCTGTCTGTCTGTCTCTCTTTCTCTCTCTGCCCCCCTCTCCGTCTTCCCCTTGTCTCAGTCCCTCTTTTCCATGCACTGGCCAGCCCCAGCACCCCCCCCCCCAGCCTTAAGTAGAGCTTTCTAAGGTAGATTAGTGATGTCTGCTAGCACATGTGCTTCATGGCATGCAGCAAAACCACCCAGTGCTCAGCTCAAGTCACTGATAACCGCCCACCTCTCCTTCCCGCTCCCCTCTCCTTTCCTCTCCGCCCACCTCTCCTTTCCTCTTCTCTCATCTGCTCTCCTCCTCTCTTCTTTCCTCCTCTCTCCTTTCGTCCCCTCTCCTCTCCTCCTCTCTCCTTTCCTGCCCCCTTTCTTTTCCTCCCCTCTCCTCCTCCTCTCTCCTTTCCTCCCCTCTTCTCTCCTTCTCTCTCCTTTATTCACCTCTCCTCTGCTCTGCTCTCCTCTCTTTCTCTCTCCTTTCCTCCCCTCTCCTTTCCTTTCCCCCTGTCCTCCACCATCCTCCCCTCTCCTCCCCGTTCTCCTTTCTTCTCCTTTCTTCCCCTTTCCCCTCTCCTCTCCTTCCCTCTCTTCTTCCCTTCTCCCCCATTTTCCCCCATTTCCCTCCCCTCCCCTCCCCTCCGTTCTGAGGAAATTGCTGCCTATTACTGAAAAGTTCCATATGTT
>CM059287.1:6269721-6284721 GCA_030347295.1 Setipinna tenuifilis | reverse complement strand
CAGGGAGATACGATGCTTCTGTTTGACGCCCGCACAGATCGGAGGGAGCTCTCTTACTAATCCCCCCACTTCACAAGCCGCCAAAAACGGAGAGAGACACACACACAAACACACACAGACACGCACACACACACATAGTGAAAGAAAGAGATAGATATAGGTTAAAGGAAGAGACAGACAGACAGACAGACAGACAGACAGACAGACAGAGACAAAAAGAGACACACAGGCAGACAGAGACAGGTCAACATGATAGCAAAGTCGCAGGCCAAATTGCACAAACTCATAGACTCACACATATTACATTTACATTTAACTGACACTCTTATCCAGACTGACTTAGAGAGAATTAGGCACAGGGACAGTCCCCCTGGAGCTGTGTGCATAGTTTGAATTATAGGGGTTACAGGGGGTATGGTGCCCCCCCGAATAAACCAAAAAATAGCAGGGTTGGGGGATACTGGCATACAGTATAGATGTAGCTAGTGTAAAACTAGTAACCCTCCATCGTAAAATGGTAGTAGCTCTCAATAGTTTATACACTTACAGTACACTTATCAGTACAGTTTCTTCACTTCATAATACAGTTTATCCACGAAATACAGCCTCTCACATTGCAAAAATCTATATACACAATATGTGCACCAGGTACCACTTTATATCACTGTTATTGTTTCTTTTTCAAAAACATCTGATGCCACACAGTGCATTCACCTCACCGTGATCATCACATTCATAGTTTACCCGCCTCTTATTTCACCACTACACCACTGCTGATATGGGAATCACACCTGAGACCCTCCGGTCCCAAGACCAGCTCCCTAACCACCACACTAAGCCGCAGAGAGATTATACACACATTGCAACAGAGAGTTGTGCTCATTAGTAAATACGCAGTAAATATTTAGTAAGCTCCAGGGGGAATGAGACCCATGACTTCTGTGTTAATTGCTCCCTCTATTAGCTGAGCTGTGTACCGCAGAGACAGAGACAACACACACCTGCACTCAAAACTATCCGTTGCTGTGTAAGAACAGCAGGCAGCTTTGAAATCCAAGATTGTTAACGAATGTTCCCTGAACTCTCCTGGGTGTCTTTTACGAAAGACTTAATGAGGGATTTAAAAAGGGCCGAATCAACCATGACCTGTGTGATGACATACAACTCAAACAACAATGAAACAGCACAACTTCAAAAGGGGAAATTAAAAGCCCTTTCGAAAGTCTTTCTAAAAACACGTGTTTACATTGTGAAATCCAGTCGGGGGGGGGGGAGTTGTGTATTTGGTTAAAAAAGACGAAACCGTGAGTTAACGACACATAATTGTGTTCTGATGGCAAAGGCAAAATCTTTTGAAGTGACCTCCTATCCGGGCAAAAGATGACAATTACCCCCACACGATTGGCCACTCCGCATCTCTAAAAGACGCCACTGGGCCCGGGGATGATTGCTGTCATCTGTAAAGCACGCTGGCAACCAACAATCACCATTAACTGACAATCAGCCCCGCTGTGTGTGTGTGTGTGTGTGTGTGTGTGTGTCCGTCACTGCATGGTAAGTTTGGAAAGCCGTAAATCACGAGCATTAAGAATAGCGACCCGGTTGAAACATCTGCTCTTTTTTTTTAACCGTAGTTTCTTTTAAATCAATACACTATTTTTGCAGAGACGGTTTTTTCCCTCAAAAACTCTCTCTCACCTCTTGACTATACTGTTTGTTTTACACACCTGCTTAAAGAGACATTTATCTAAGTGATACTCCTCCCTTTTTACTGTAGTTTTTTTTTTTAAATCAATACACTATTTTTGCAAAGACGTTTTTTTTTCCCCTCAAAAACTCCCTCTCACCTCTCGACTACTGTTTGTGTCACACACCTGCTAAAAGAGGCCCTTATCTAAGTGAAACAATATCCTTTTCACTGACATATCTCTCCACATATAATTTCTAATTGTCTGTTGTTATTTTTCCCCCAAGTTAGCGGCGTATGTTTTGTTTATAATTCAGTATTTATAGTGTTGTCAACACTTCGAAGAGGAGCGTCTGCCAAATAGTGTAACTGTTACTGTAGTGCTGAGTTTGGAAGCCCCTCTTTTCAGTCTGCGGTGATGAGTTTAAGACTACATAGCAAAAGGTTTTTATCTTTGTAAATATTTGGGGCTGATCTGTGGGTTAGTCTTTAATAGATTCTTTAATTTCCTGGTGAAATTTCCACTGCCTGCCCAGCGCTATGCACTGTAGCCGTAATGTCGTAATACAAAAACATAAGAATATCGTTTTACAGTTAAACATGTCCCTATATTGCCAAAATAATGTACATCGCCATGGAAAGCTTAACTGTTTTTTTCTCTATCAGTGCCAACTGTGCTTTGGCTTGTGACGGCAAGTGATGTTTATTTAACTGGATACTTGTAGACCAAAATTACATAATGAGCCTTTAAAGAGTACTTCAAAAGGTTACACCCTCAGCGTTCTGGTTTTGGAAGCATTATTCTTAATTGGGACTGTTATGGTCGTGGCTTTGCCCTTGAATGGGACGGACGCCAAGACATATAGCCTAATAAATTGAAAACAAAGGGAATATCTAAGCCTAGGGGTTTTCAATGCTAAATGGAGGCATCATTGATAGAAAACAATTCATTTTGTTCACAAATATCCTCCCTGGTGACACCTTTTTTTTTAAAAGTCAAGTCAAGTGAAGTCAGCTTTATTGCTAATTCTTCACATGTGCTAGACATACAAGGAATAAAAAAATTGCGTTTCTTACTGTCCCATGCGTAGAAAAGTCAGGACAAAGATTAAAGAAATATGTTAAACATTAAACATTAAGGTGCAAGGACATTAAACGTTAAACATTAAACATTAAAGTGCAAGACAACACAATATGGAGTACTGTAAAGTAATTTGTGCTACTGTCCCTATCCTGAGTGTAACATGCAACATTTATCACGTAACCTTTTTAGCAGGTTTGGCAACTGATTAAGGCCCCTGTCACCTGCCATAAGCGCATGTATGAGCTGAAGGGGATGTACTGTCCGTGTATTGCACTGTTTGTGTTGTCTGTGTGTTCAATGTTGCCCTGTGTCTACTGATTGTTTTATTGTGCCCTGCAAATGTAAATTAGCCTAAGGCTAACTCTGGTGCAGGGCATCAAGTGGAAACATTTATGTTAATAACAGTACATGGTCCTCTACAAATAAAATTAATTAAAAAAAGAAAAAAGGGTTATTGGGTTTTCTTAGGTTTTGTTCCTTTTTTAGTCACTTGCCATTCTGCTGCAACATACCCCAGACATGTGCTGAACTTAGTTTCCTTCATTTAATTTTTAAGACTTCTGAGTGTAGTAAACAGACGCCTTGTTTCGCCCTGTGACCATGACCGTTTCCGATATTGTGCTCACAATGAGGCAATGTAAAAAGGAAACCGCACCGCTTGGCAAGGGCTCGGAGTCTGTGTCTGTGTCCTGGGTGGATCACAGGACCCGTTCGGCCTCAGAGTCATCGTCAGTGACATCGTGACGGCGGGAACAATGTCTTACGGTTGAGAGGAGCGGCGCGGCGGGTCCATTCAGGACCGAGAGACACACATCTGTGGAGGCCACTGACACTCCACTGTCTGGCTACCTCTTTTGATGTCGGGTACCAGGAAAACCAGAGCACATCTTGAAGGCTTCATTAATTCAAACCAGAGTGTAAGGACTTCCTTTGAAATTCAATTAGTTTTCCTTTCCTTTTTTTTTTGCTCTCCAGAACACATACAATTTGTAGAGGAAATGATCAACATCTAGTCTACAATTAAGGCTTATACAGGAATTAAAGGTAACCCCCCCCCCTCCTTTTTTGTTAACTACACCCAGATGTCACATCTACTTCTGGCTGAAAAACATCAAAGTCTTAAACAGTATTAAGCGTTCAATTACTGAAGCCAATATCACAGCTTTGCTCTAGTTTCACTTCCTCAAAAAAGCCAGTCAATGCCATCTACCAGTGACTTTTCCAAAACACATTTAACACAAGGCCATGGACACCCCCCCCCCCCCCCCAAAAAAAGGATAAGTTTAACAGTAGAAAGTGGAAAAAATAAATATAATTGATGACGCACGGTTTTTGATACAATATAGTAAAATAAAAAGGCGATGTTGCTTACATGCACATTCTGGGGTTGAACACAAACTCTTACTTCATTACTTCATTATTTTTAATGTTTTTTATTATTGCCCAGTTGCTAGTCTGTCATTATGTTATGGCAGAGTTATGAACATTGACAACTTAATTTTATGATTTCAACTTCAAGTTGTAATGTGGACTGAGCAGACTTTACAACGCCAAAGAATGCAGTTTAGGGTTAAAAATAAGAACCTGAGTCATCACTATGATCTCATTTTTAGAATCTGTCATTGAGTATAAATCCCTCGGCTTGGATGCAATAACGAACCCATTAATTTGTCAACCCTGTGTGTTTGTGTGTGTGTGTGTGTGTAGGTGTTTGTGTGGTGTGTGTGCGGTGTGTGTGTGTGTGTGTGGGGGGGGGGGGGGGGGGGGGGGGGGTGTGTTGACCTGTGCCAAATGTATGTATAGTGTCAAATGTATTTATGTATAATGTTTGAGTTTATTTTCCTTATTTTCCAATAATATGATAATAACACACAGAAGCTGGTTGACGACCTTCCCAGAACACTATGGAAAGTGTTCCTGTTTAATCTGGCAGCCAAACTCCTGTAACAGCATCAGTGTATGTCCAGGTTGTATGTATCATCTCAAGACGGGACAGTAGGGCTGTGGTTTGGTGGTGTGGGCCCAGTATGGTGTACTCCGTACATGCATAGCTAACCTTGTCTGATGGCAGGTAGGATGATCGGCAGAGACAGCCCGTGGCCGGATGCTTCTCTCTTCTGACTCACGGACGAGAAGAAGTTTCCGTAGGCGGCACAGGGCTGCTTGGATCCACGCTCCAAACCCTGTCGTTGAAGTACAAATCACTTTGATGGCAAGCGCTAAAGGATTTTCCACTAAGGCCTGTCTCCCTCCCCTCTCTCACACACACTTTCTCTTTCTCCCTGTCTTCCGCTATCAGCGTAGCTGTTTGATAATATTGCTAAGAGTTGATGAGAATGAATTTACTTGGCTCCAACGAGACTAACATAACGGACCTCACGGCTAGACCTCACGTCAAAGTTAACCTCACCAGCAGGCTGCCACGGACAAGATGAGTTCAATGAGATGAGCTCGCACCTCCGAGGATGCTCTGTCAATCTACTGGAAGTCGTTTTCACATAACGAGCTACAGTAGCTGTTTTTGGGCCAAAATAATGTGCGATGCTGCTGGGTTATTACACAGGAAGTGCAGTGCTACCGTCAACCTGTTGCATCAAAGTTACGTTTGGTTCTAGAAATGATTTAATTTTGTCAGTGGATAAACGTATAAGATACAACAAAAATCAAAATAGACAGGAAAACGTGTATATTAAAACAAAACACTATCTTTAATTTTTAGATTTAAGTTTGGAGAAGTAGGATGAGATGAAAACAACTTTACAAATGTTTTATTTCCTTTAGAACATGGGAATAACATGGTAAGCCTAACGGTTTGATAGAGGGGAAATGGTGTTGTTATAGCCTGGAGGAACAATATGTTAAAGTAAAAATAAACAAGTTCAGTGCGGTACATAAAAACACATTAGGCCTTCTATTTAAGTACTTACATGATTAAAAATAGGCGGAAGCCTGTCTCGTTCCCTGTCGTCCACTGGGGAATTATTCTCACTCATGTTTAGATGCATTTCGTCCTTTCAAATCTCTTATTTCGAACGCAGTCACTTGGCATTTTCCCCCAAAAAAGTATACGAGTACGACTTATATGTGTATGTATACAAAGAACGAAATCGTTTCACTCCACTTTGAACCTCACCAAGGCACTGCTTGGGTGATGCATAACGGATAACGGTCCAAGAAACGCGAATTCAGAACGATGTGTACTTTATAGTAGCTTAAGCAGGTGAGTTTTCCAAAGTAGCACTTCTTGTAAGTTGATATGGATGCTGTAAGCTCGGAGGACAAATCCGTCGTCGTTCAACAAGACGAAAAAAGTTCGTGTAGTCAAAGGCGATGCTGCGTTACAATAGTTACTTGTCCGCTAATGTTCTATAGAAAAAAGTGCCCTGGCGTTCGTATGTGCAGGCCAGCTGCATGCTGGCGCCATGTTGTTTGATGAGGTTTGTAGTTACGGACTTGGATACGGCGACTTCGACTACGTAAGAGAGGGGTTGGTGCTCGCCTTCTCTCTCTCTGCGCTGAGTCAGATTTATAGTGTCTTTCCTGGAATTCAACCTAACCCAGCAAAACAGACCTGGCTACTTCACGCTTCATCCCAAAAATGAATGTGAATTTCATTTCGTGGAAATCAAATGTACATACAGTGCGTTCGTTTGAACACTACAGTCCACCAGTGGTGAAAGTAATTAAGTCTGTAAGACTGTAATTCAACTTTAATCAAAGGCTGTCAAAGATTGCCACTGGAAAATCCACCGTACATTTACTCATGCATTGCCCCAAGACACCCTCCTCCTCCCCAACACACACACACACACACACACATACAGAGAGAGAGAGAGAGAGAGAGAGGGAGGGAGAGGGAGACAGAAACACACACATTACACACATTATATAACCATCTTGTGTCTGTTCTGTGTGCTCATGATATTCCAGGAAAAGAAGTCATCCCTGGCGAGGTCAGGTCAGCTAAGCTAATCAACCAGAAAATGTAAGGCCATATCTACTGCACCCTTCTCTTCACCGCCGACTAGTACACGGAGGGGAAAGAAAGTGTAAAAAAAATACAACTGATGCCAGTAATAAGATTTAATTTATTATTATAAACAAATACAGATGCTTGGTCTGTCTGAAACGTACGTAAAAACAGATTAATGTCAAAATGTCCTTCTGGCAATAACAAAATGGCAGTATATTAAACACTTCCATAACAGATCATAATAACTCTTTTTTTGCATAGCATTTGATGCTGGTTGGCTATAGTTTAAAACTGGCTGAAAAGGCTGTAAGGAAGTTTTTTCTTAGGAAACCTTTTGTGTTGCAATGTCTAATCCTTTCAGTCTCTCTGATAAATACATTACACTGTGCAGGATGGAGTGTTTGTGAAATATGAGAACCTGGGTTGAAACTTTTTTGTACGTATATATTTCTCCAGTAGAGGGCGCAAGAGATCTATTTAAGTAAATCTGAGCTTAACAGACGTTAGACCCCCTCATCCACCCCTACTAAATAAATTGAGCTTTTGTTACCATTTGGACACGGGCTCTTGTGTAATAGTAGTTCTGGGCAGTTCAGTGAAACGCTTCCACATAACCAGTTTGGCCATCTTGGCACACTCATGTTCTAGTGTCATTAGCACACAGAGGAGAGTTTTAATATTTATTTATTTTATTTTTTTACGATTGCCTAAGTCAGCAGTATGGCCTTGGCTATCTCTACTAAGTCATTACAGATGGCTCTCTGAGTCTTGCTGCAGGATTCTCATGCAGAGATGTCAACTAGTAGTTGCTGCTTCTGCCTGAAACTCTTCTCAACTGCACTGACCAAAATCAACACACATCTACTTTGGTAATGAAGTCAGAGAGGCCCTTTGTTAAATGATAGACTCTCCATCATTTATTTGATAGTAGTTGTCCAGCAGTGCTTACTGTAAGTAAATAGTCAGATAAGAGTCTCCCAGATAACATGTACAGTGTGAAGTATAGGATACAATAAAATAATGTTTCCAAAATTGTTTTACTGGTTTATCAACCTGTAACAGGGTGAAAGGCACTTTGCTTTGCCACCCTCCATTGGCTATCACTGCAGTAAGTAAATTTTGGAGGAGCGGGCCATCTCTCTGTAGTTCGAATGAGAGACAATTCTGCTTCCAACCTGTAGTCAAATGAGCGAAGTTGTAAGCACTTGGAGTTCTTTTAGTAGTTTGAACTTTAGTAGTTTGAAGTTTCACTTATTCAGATAACATCATGAAAGTTAAATGTTGTTACCTTCTAAGTTTTGACTTGGTTTTCGAGCATTTCAAAACTCCAAAAGTTATGGCCTTGACTGGAATAGGTCATCTTGTCTCACATTTGATTTTGTCGTCAGGAGTTTGATTTATAGAGTGGACTGAGCACATAGGGGCAAGTACTGCCAGAGTGTACGTACTTTGCAAGCGCTTCCAACTAGGATTTGTTATTCGAATAGTCAAAATGTTCATTAAATATTCATTAAAACGGTCAGATGGAAACCTACTTACAGACTGCTTTTGAACAGGAAGAGACACAGCTCACAGGGGCCTTAAGTTGCCCCCCAAGAAAGAGAGAGGGAGGAGAGGAGAGGAGAGGAGAAGAGAGGAGAGGAGAGGGAGGAGAGGAGAGGAGAGGAGAGGTGAGGAGAGGAGAGGAGAGGAGAGGAGGAGAGGAGAGGAGAGGAGAGGAGAGAAGGGGGAAAGGAGAGAAGTGGAGAGGAGAGGTGAGAGGAGGAGAGGAGAGGAGAGGAGAGAAGGGGGAAAGGAGAGAAGTGGAGAGGAGAGAAGAGGAGAGGAGAGGTGAGAGGAGGAGAGAAGTGGAGAGGAGAGGAGAGGAGAGCAACGGGTAGGGAGGGATCCCAAGAAAGAGAGAGGAAGAAGAGGAGAGGAGTGGAGAAGAGAGCAAAGGGTAGAGAAAAAGGGAAAAAGAAAAAGGTGGAAAAAAGACTACTTCTTTGCTACTTTACTTACTATGTTATTGACCAGATGTCTAAAACTCTGTTGGATTAACCATCATATGATAAACATAATGGCCCTATTTCCTGTAGGCTACATAGATAACACCTTCTTTTTTTTCTGCAGTAAAGTTCTCGTTTAGTCCAAGACTAGGCTTAATCCTTTCCTAGGAAACTGACACTCTGTTATTATCAGATATTTTGCAGTGAGTACATTGTTGAGCCTTGTCTCTTCTAACTCTGCCCATTATGCTGTTTGTGCTGGAAGTCTGGGCCCTAGCTGCTTACAGTTACTATGTCTCCTGCACTAGGTTCCTAAAACACGATCCCAATGCTAACTCTCAACAAGAGCCTCCTTGAGAGCCGTAATTACCATGGGACAGTGACTAATTAAAGCCAGTCAGTCACAACAGCCATTACACTAGTCACTCCTCTAAAGCGAGGCACACACGACTTCGCTCCCTCGGCTGCCTTGCTCAGACTCAGAACCATATCAGGCTGCCCATCTCCATACAGTCAGTCAGCGCGGGTGAAATTCCCTGCCGTAACCGGAGCGAATGTGTATGTGTGTGTGTGTGTGTGTGTGTGTGTGTGTGTGCCTGTGTGTGTGTGTGTTTGTGTGTGTGTGTGTGTGTGTGTGTGTGTGTTTGTGTGTGTGTGTTGGTGTGAGTGTGTGTGTGTGTTTGGTATCCACAGATGAGAGCAGGAGCCAAGTTCTGGATCGGGACGTTGCGGCTCGGATAACGCTGGCACACTTGGGCCGGGTGAGGTGTGTGTGGGGTGTGTGTGTGTGTGTGTGTGTGTGTGTGTGGTGGTTGGGGGAGTGGCTCCGATCCAATCCATGGTCCAATGACTCACGTTGTCAGCATGGCATTAAGGTGTTGGAACGGAGGCTAATATGGCTCTTACTTTACGGTTTGATTCGTTTACGAGCCTGGATTAGCACACAGAGCGCTTTGCTGTGCACCCCTCTACCAGCCGAGCCGTCCTCACCCCCCCAAACCCCCCCAAAACCACAGCGCAGCCAGCACAAAATGTTTTAATTAACCAGCCCGCATCTTTTACGGGCCGTTTCCAGGAAGATGCTTAAGAGAGGGATGATGACAGCGGCCATGTTTGGGACTGGACATGACGGGACGGGCCGACGTGTTTATTTTTTTATGTCGACATCAGCTTAATGGCGGCGGCCAAACGCATGTGTCCGTATTGACTCAGGACTCAAGACAGCATGTCTTCAGCTTTTTTACAAGGCAGGGCGAGGCTCGAATGTTCCTGGCCTGAGTTTAAGAACCAATGAAAACCGGTTTTACCATCAGGGCAGAAGTCTGTCCTTGCTTGACCCCCCCCCACCCACCCCCCAGGCCAAAAAAGGGTTGAAATTGTGTTGAAATAGTCTTAGGGCAAAGTGGAAGTCCAGGTTTGGACATTAAAAGTCCTTCCAGGTAGGTTATTGGTCACACCTGTGCACTTTAAAACATGTTATCTCACTCTCCCACTCATATATTGATGTTCCTGGCTGAAGACGTGTGTTTCTTAAAATCAGCTGGGTGATAAAATGTATGAAACAAATAGAATAGGACCCTTATCTCCTCTGCTTGGGGGAGAGGACCCCAAAGTCATGGCTAAAGCTGAATCAGTGAGCTGTATGTTTAGGCAGTTCCCAATCTTATGTTTCCCATAGATGCATGCAGATACACACACACACACACACACACACACACACACACACACACACACACACACACACACAGTGAAGTTGCTCTTCATAACTTCAAGATAAATGTAAAATTCAACAACTTTTCTTCCGGAAAATATTTTCATACTGACTACATTGTTTGATAACAACAGAACTCTTCAGCAGTGCTTTGGACAGATAACTTATAGCTGGAGTGCAGCTACTGTTTAAGGAGGTACACATATACAGTACATATACACACACCTATACACATACATGTGCACACACCTATACAAATACATGTACACACACCTACACACACACACACATACCGATACACACAACTACACACTCACACACACAAACACACACACACACACACACACACACACACACACACACACGTCCCGCTATCCCAGACAAACATACCCAGCAGTCAGCAGTGTGTGTGTGTGTATGCGTGCATGTGTGTGTGTGGGCATAGAAACACTTGCGCCTACAAATTGTCAATAAAATCACTACTATTGTATTCCTAATCTCCCGTCACTCAGGGCACTTCTGGGTCCCACTTGAAGAGCCGCCTCTGTGCAGCTTAAGCAGCCGCCAGCAGTTTTTAACACACGCAGAGGGTCACTGCACAGACCGTGTCACACTAAGCACTTGGTTTCTCTGATATTCCCCAAGGCAGTAAAAAATCAGACACAAACCATTTCTTAACCATCTTTGTTGTTTTTTTTACTCTGTGGTTCAGAGTGAGATCGTGGCTAGGTGACTGTAAAAAAAAAAATCCTTGGACAAAAACGCGAAGCCTCAAACCATGTCCAGTCCAGTCTTTCAGGATGACTACAGACTGCAAAGGCTGCATATTAAGACATAAAATGCTGATGGTACTGGATGGTACTGTGACTGCTGAGAGTTGAGAGGCAAAAGTCAAGTCTTTCTGTATTTTCTCCTCCATAATGTTGCATTGTAAGGGAAATATCAACGTTTCTCTTCCCTCTGATTAAGCCGTTAGTCAGTGGCACATCTGAAGAAAGTCTAACGAGTGAGTGCCGTCTTAGTCTTATTGCGTTTACTCATCCTCTTGGCCTGGAGGAACAGCCCGACCTCAGTGTCTGTGCACTCAAGTGGGTGGCGCACTAAGCATTAAAGATGTGTGATGTCATATGTGAGCTCAGCGGTTGCCTGGGGTTATTGGAGGAGAGGGCTAGAGGAGGAGGAGGGGGGACGGGGGGACGAGCGGGGGTTTTGGGGGGGGGGGTGTAGGGGGCGATGAGGGGGATGGGGGTGTACGGGGCGATGAGGGGGCTGGGGTGGTCTGGTCTCAGTTTTGCTTGCTAGTGAAACTGAGGTCATCCTCCGCAGTGTAGGAGCCTGAGGCCCAACCTCACAGCCTCACAGCATCTCCTAATTGGAGAGGAAGACGCGTAACCAAGTGAGGTAAAAGCTATTAGGCTATTAATTCAGTCTGTAGTGTATCCCCTTGGTAATAATAATAATAATAAGAAGAAGAAGAAGAAGAAGAAGAAGAAGAAGAAGAAGAAGAAGAAGAAGAAGAAGAAGAAGAATAGTAATAATAATAATTTATTATTACATACATTTCATACAAACTATGTAGTTTCAACAGTTTGGCAAAGAAATACAGGACAGAGACACACATGGCAAGCTTTGTTATAGTCCAGTGGTGCCAAGAGAGATCTGCCAGGGCACTGCGGAGAGCTACACACACACACACACACACACACACACACACACACACACACACACACACCCTCCAGGGCACTGCGGAGAGGTCCACTAATGTCCCCTGTGGTCCCCAGTGGAGCTCAGCTGCCGCTGGATGTGTCAGGGGGAGGGTTTGCTAACGCTTTATCACTGAGCTCTGCTACCGCACAGCGGTTACACTACAGCGGGGAGGTGGGGAGGTGATCAGGGAAGGCAAATGACCATAGACATTTATATGGTTAGTATATATATATATATATATATATATATATATATATATATATATATATATATATATATATGACTGTGACTGTTCGGTTCCTGATCCAGTCCAAACATACTTCCTCAGTAACCCAGGCCTGCCCTTTGCAGATTTTATTATGCATGCAGTGTGTACTATCAAGCACATTCAACCCCTACTTTCCAGACAAAAGTGTTTAGATCAGAAAAGATCAGCACACTGTATAGCTTCCGATTCTGTTTTTTGTGTAAGGTGTTTCACCCCTAACTCAGACTAGCCTTTGCTCAGGTTTTAACCCTTTGCAGGTTTTATTATGCAGACAGTTTGATCAGGGAAGGCAAATGACTGTGACCATAGATATATATAGTTAGTATATATATATATATATTTGACTGTTACTGCTCTGTTCCAGATCCAGTCCAAACACACTTCCTCATTAACCCAGGCCTGCCCTTTGTAGATGTTATTATGCAGGCAGTGTGTATGTGTAACACCAAGCACACTCAACCCCTATTTTGAATGGGTGCAGGATCCAGACAAAAAGTTGAGATCGAAAAAGATCTGCACACCATATACTATACCTTCCCTTCTGCTTTTTTAGTATGTGTAAGGTATGTCATCCCTTACTCAGACTTACCTTTTCTCAGGCCAACCCTTTGCAGGTTTTATTATGCAGACTGTTTGACAGTCAATTACACATAAATTCTCACAACATTTAGCCACAAAATATTATTTTTTTAGCCCTGGTACATACTGGGAACCTTTCTCGGTAGATAGAGTTCAAGGTCAGTCACAGACACAGAAAACAGATAAACATCAAATGCCAAACTATCATGCTCAGTGTGAACTAGAATACAAAGTCTGAATACTAATTTCAACTATTATTAAGCTAAATGGAAGTATCATAACCTTTTATGGATGTTTTTATAGTATACAGTATATAGTATAGTATATTCTTGTGACTACAAGCTTCATATAAAGTGTTCCCGACATTTTCAGGTCAAAACCTGCCTTCTGACTCAGACCCCTCCCCTCCTCTCCTGCTCCCCGTCGGTGTAAAGGTGCTGACGGGCAGATGATGGCTCCCTGGGCCTGGCTATCTCCAGCGCCGGCCTCTCCTATCTCTGCCACCACAGGAATGTGCCTCGGCAGCAGAATGGTGGAATAGAGGGGGGAAAAAAAGAACACAGAAAGACAGTAGAAGGATCGGGGAAATTCCATTCTGATTCCAAATTCCGTGACAATGGGTGCCACCCTATCAGAGCCTTCCATTGTTCCTCACATGGCTGATTAGAACTCTCATGCCCACCGGCCTATCACAGGGCCTCCTCCTGAGGGAGTGAGTGTCCACTCACGGCCATCGCCTCAGCTTCTAGAAATCACCCATCACAGCCAAAAAGACAGCAATAAAGAGAGGGAGGGAGAGAGAAAATGAGACAGAAAAAGAGAGAAAAAAAGACATACAGAGAGAAAGAAAAGAGAGACTTTATTTGTTATTTGAAAACACAGAGAGCCTCTCATGCATCATTCCTACACAAATATCAAGGCTGATGCATTAAAGCAGAAAGGCTTTTTTTCCAACTGTGGTCCTTTTCCGACTGGTCCTTTTCCGACTGAGTGAGTGTGGGGGGCAGAGAGAGGCGCTGTCAATCTGTCAGACAGGAGCACACTCTCAATAACCCCAACTGGAAGCTTGGGTTTATTTTATTTATTTATTTTGTTTTGTTTTTGTTTGTTTCTATTTTTCTATTGTGTCTGTATATTTGCCTTATAAAGCATTGCCATGTGAATAATTGTGAATCTGAAGTGTTGTGTTGTGTAGTGCTGGTATTACTGTGGACAAAAAAGGCTGTATTTTTAATATAATGTAATAATTTATTAACATTTTATTAGTGTTTAATGAAGAGCATAGCGATGTTTATTAAAGAACTACAACGTTGTAAAGTGAAATTCAAGAAACTGACAAGATAGCTTTTGGTGACACTTGTATGACTGTCATCCAGGCCTGACTCTGACACAGGAGAGATTATGTGTCCCAGACAGCATGATCTGTCTGTCTATCTTTCTGTCTATCTGTGTGTGTGTCTCTCTCTCTCTTTTTCTCTCCCACTCCCTCTCTCCCTCTCCTCCTCTCCCCTTTCTGTCCCGAAAATCACATCAAATCTAATTAAACAGTGCTTTGTTGGCAGGAATGGGGTGTCCACGGGTGCCAGAATGTAACGAAGAGCAAATAACTTTTATGCATCTGTGGAGTTGGAGGTTTATACTGTAGCTGGCCAAAATGTGTGTGTGTGTGTGTGTGTGTGTGTGTGTGTGTGTGTGTGCACGCGTGCATGTGTGTGTGTGTGTGTGTTTGTGTGTGTGCATGTGTGTATTTGTGCTTGTGTATTTGTGTTTATGTGCATGTGTGTGTGCATTTGTTTGTGTGTATGTGTGCGTGTGTGTGTGTGTGTGTGTATGTGACAGAGAGAGACTAAAAATCCATGTGTGTGCATGCAAGCATGAAGCATGTGTGTGTGTGTGTGTGTGTGTGTGTGTGTGTGTGTGTGTGTGTGTGTGTGTATGTGTGTGTGTGATAGATGGGAAGGACAGAGAGTGTATGAGGAAGACCAAAAGAGACACAGAGATCT
>CM059287.1:6257221-6262221 GCA_030347295.1 Setipinna tenuifilis | reverse complement strand
TCATTTTACAGTTCCTTTTACAGTGCATCTAAATGTAACAACATGAATATTAGGTACTTACACTGTACATACCATAACACTAACCCTAACCCTAAAACTTACCCTATGGTACATAATGTTACATAGTGTTACAAACTTTGTATACTGATATGTAGATGGTGTGAAATAAATTGTTACCTTCAATTCTCTCTCAACACAGTGCTTCAGTAACACAAGCTGCTGTCTGTGATTGTATCACATTTTGAAAATGTCTGTGTAATTTTGTGCAGCTAACCATTATTATTTTTGTTCGGTGCAGCCAAACTGGTGTCAATGGGTTTGAGGTGTCAAGAGGTTCAGGGGTCATTAAACTTAGGCATGGCATCATGTGGTGGCAGCACTCAGCGGAGAGGGGACAGAAGACATACAGCACCGATGACAGCGTGTGACAGTCCAGCGTGACTGACTGGGATACCGGAGAAGATGGATCCGCCCAGCACCCCAGAGGAGGCGACATACTTCACCCCCATGTCAAAAAGCACCTTTGATGGAATCACGCGCAGGGAAGACCTCTTCTAGAGGGCTGTGACACACACACACACACAGTAAAGCACGCACACACACACACACACACACACACACACACACACACACACACACACACACACACACACACACACAAACACTCTCTCTCTCTCTCTCTCTCTGTCCTCTACATCTATCACACACACACACTAAACACACACACACACACACTCACGCACACACACACACACACAAACACACACACACATAGTAAAACACACACTTACATACACACACGTCCTTCCTTTACTTAATCCCATATCCGTGTTCCTTTTAACTTAGCCATATTTTCTCTGGACACGAGACATCCAGAGCATCCAGAGGGCTAATGTATCCTTACGTATCAGTGTGACAGTGCCCAGTGCCTCGGCACACGGACACAAACACAGTAAAACACAGACACACACACACACACACACACACACTTACACACTAACACACACACACACACACACACACACACACACACTGTGTGACTGTGCCCAGTGCTTCACTGGGGCAGGGTCCGGCCAAGGCACTCATAGATTATGCTGAGGTGTGTGTTTCAGGGCCCCAGAGTGGACACAGTCAATCACTGCTCTAAACACATAGACATCTTTACAAGACCTTTACTTAGTTGATTACCTACTGACCATTTATTGTTATATTAGTGTACGTAAGTATGTATGTTGTTTATTAATATTAGTGTATGCAAGTTTTGATTAAACTTCCACTTATATCATATATTGTTTTGTAATGCTTTGTGTCTTGTGTTATGTCTTAATGTGTTTTATTATGTGTGGTATTAATGTATGTGTGGTGTTTCAGTGGACAGTACTTAGGAAGAGTTTCATTGTGCAGGGAAACATGTTTTCTAACTGTACATATGACTTGAACTTGACAGTGTTTCTGCTTCTATGAATGATCTGAGTATTTTTTATGATAACAAACCTGATAGTGCTGTACGTTGCTGATCATCATCATCTATAAATGTGCTGAGTATTTGTTGTTTACTATGATGAAGGGTTGAATAGTTCTGTACATCGCTCACCATACCACCGGCTGCATTCAAGACACAAGTTGTTACATAACGTCAAAGCAGCTTCATGTGGACTAATGTTTTTTTTTTTTTATTATTGTCTCCTTCGTTGTTCTTGTCCTTGGTGTTGTCTCGCTATGTCCACTTCAGCCCGTCCCCTCCCATGTTATTTAGCGTGTACAGCACATCTGCGACAGAGAGGGTCGATTGCATAAAGACTTGGCAGGCTCGCCTACAGTGAGCATGCAGCCCTGTTGCGCAACAGCTGTAATTAAACCAAACAAATTAAATGAAAAAGGAAAAGAAAGAAAAAAAAAGAGGTAAGGGTGGGAATGCGTTACATTAAGACTTTGAGTGAGTGATTTACACTTTGTTTTGCCTGGACCCAGCAGGTTGCCTAGAACTGTAAATCCCGACCACTTATCCCAAAGAGGTGGAGCGGAGAGAAGCTTTGGGGGAAAGTTGGGATGTGGACACTTTGCAGTGTCCAGAAGGAGAATGGATTTGGCAGACAGAACCCACAGTCTCTCTCTCTCTTTCTCTCTCTCTCCCTCTCTGTCTCCCTCTCTCTCTCTCTCCCTCGCTGTCTTTCTTTCTCTCTCTGCCCTCTGTCTCCCTCTTTTTCTCCCTCTCTCTCTGCCTTCTCTGTCTCCCTCTTTCTCTCTCTCTCTCTGTCCTCTGTCTCCCTCTCTCTCTGTCTCCCTCTCTCTCTGTCTCCCTCTGTCCTCTCCCTCCCTCTCTCTCTCTCTCCCTCTCTCTCTCCTTCTGTGCTCTTCCCTCTCTCTTCTTTCCTGCCCAGACAGAGGGAAAAAGAAAAAGACGGCTTTTGGAAAAAGTGACTATCAGCCTGAAGCTCAGGAAAAGGAGAAGCCAGACGCATTCTCTTTCCTTTTTTAAACACAAAAATCACTTTTTCCCCTCCTCCAGGCCCTCTGAAGATATAGGCCTCAACCAACATGCAGCATAAAAGTGTCAAAGTGCCTTTTTGTGGCGGTGGTTGGAGTAGGCAGACGTAGGTATTTTGACAGCAAGTAACTTCTTCTTTTTTTCCAGCCAATCGTCTTCACTTGTTCAGACAGTAAGCACTCACTTTTGCACTACAAAGAAACATCATGACAAAAAGAAATGGTTGACAAAAACTAAAACAAAACAAAAAAAACTAAACTGAGAAACCTTCTTCAAAGACCATTACTTGGTAAACAAAGACAACAGTAGGAACTGCTCACACATGGGACAGAGAGAGACAGACACAGTCTTTCTAGTTGCTCTCCTCCACTGGCCAAAGTGTGGTGGAAGCATTTGAAATGTAGATGAATGCCTAGCACAGAGGAAACCCAAGCCTTGGCAGATGGATCACTTCAGTGAAATCACAGAGAAAATATGACTATGCTGTCAGGCCCAAACTCTTAACTCACCCCTCCTCTCTCTCCCTCTCCCTGTCTCTCCCTCTCCCTTTCTCTCCTTCTCTCTCTCTCTCTCCCTCTCTCTTCCACTCTGCTCCTCTCCAGTCCTGCAATTCAGCAGAATTTTCTTCCCTCCCACAAAACTGGATGATTTAGGTGAGCCTGTGATCCAGGAGATGCTATCTGGTGTCGGCCGAAGGTGTGCTGAAAGGCCATTTCCTCCGATCATTGTCTGTGCTACCGTTCTACTCAAACATACCGTTTCTATGTTCTAACAAACTATGTTCTACTGTTCTATTCTAAGATCGCATTTCTATGTTCTATTCAAACATACCATTTCTATGTTCTACCAAACTATGTTCTACTGTTCTATTCAAACATAGTTTTTATGTTCTACTATTCTATTCAAACATACCATCTCTATGTTCTACCAAACTAGAGTATGTTCTACTGTTTTATTCTAACATAGCATGTCTATGTTCCTTTGTCCAAACATAACATTTTTTTCTTCTCAGATAGATCTGATTTCAATTCTTCTAACAATTTGTTACGACCAAGGATTGTTACGACCAAGGGTATAATGGTTCATCTAGCCATTGAAAACATGTTCTAAGTTCATACACTTTTGAACTATAATATGTGTTGTTGTAGAATTCACACAAAGCTTAGGCAGTAACCAGGTTTCTGCAAGCACAATGGTTAAGAAGAGAACTTTTGTTATGAAAATACATTAAACTGAACAGAAAGACATGCTTTTCTTACAATTTCTTACACAAAGCTAACATTGACATGAACACATTACAAGAAAAAAAAACCATTGATCTCTTGAGTCAGGTATGGACAAGAATCAGATCAGGTAGGGACAGGTATGGACAAGAATAAGGTAAGGACAGGTATGTTCCTTCAAACACAGCTGTGTTTATTCTCCATCATATTTTGTAACATTAAGAACACCCCTTGTGTGTATGTACAAGTCTAACGTCTATACCAACCATCTCAGGCACAGTTACATTGAAAAATAGAATACAGGATCTCTAAGCAGCATTTTTATATGTGTTAAACATACCACATATGTTTTAGATAAAATATCTACAAGTGTTACTTGTTACAAAAATACATATAGGTCATTGCAACACAAGGGCTATTCAAGAATTAGGGGAACTACACACATGTTCAGGTGCTGTACCATGTCAAACAATAATGATCTTGTTGAGGACACATTTTGTTTCTGCTCTGCTGTACAGACACAGAAACCAAAGAAAATGCATTTATCTCCAAATGGTGATAATATCCAGACTGTTTCAATTACGTTTTAAACATATTTTTTTATTTTACTGTTCACTTTTTTTTCAGAGATGGACAAATTTTAAAACTTAAAAACTTCACGTACAGGTCTTCAACTGTACATCTGAATATTTTAAACAGAAGTGCTTTCTTGTTTGGGGGACATGTATGGATAAGGGAATGAACTTCGGGTGATTTCAAGTATTATTAGGATTTCTCAGATTAGGCCTTTTTTTTCTCGACAATTCAGTTTCAGCAATGTCCCTCTCAAATCAGTGCAGATAAAAAATAAACGAACGAACGAACGAACACAACCGGCAGTCCAATTATTACATCTTTGGTGTCTCCTGTGGGGCTACACTGGTTCCAAAGTAGTCTATAAAAACCATGTAATCTGCTGTAATATTTACATAACCACGTAATATGCTGTAGTAATCACATAACCATGTTATGGGCCATCTTTTGCGGAAACAATTTGGCACAAACTAACAGCATTTCAAACCCTGGTACGTCATACAATGTACACAGGACTCCTCTTCAGCGAAAGGTTATGGACTTCAGAAGAACCCTGTTGGATCCTCTCATGACACAATGTCTCAAGACACAATTACAACAGGACATAACATTGGTGTGACTACTGTCGTGACGCACGACATGACACTGGCCATCAAAGCTTATGAGGGTGAAGAACCTCCACTGGTCATTACAAGTTTGTATGACATATTATACTT
>CM059287.1:6244721-6252221 GCA_030347295.1 Setipinna tenuifilis | reverse complement strand
GACAGAGAGACTGAGAGAGCGAGACAGAAGCAGAGAGAGAGAGCGAAACAGAGACACAGAGAAAGAGAGAGAAAAGAAAGAAAAAGAAAAAGAAAGAATAAGAAATTTCCCCCCTCCTACTCCAGTCTCTTCTCTCTCCCTGGATACTCGAGCCACTGGGAGACAAGTCCAACAGCCAGACAAAGTGTCTAACTTAAGAGCATCTGCCTTCACCTAGTTACACTAACAGAGCATCTGCCTTTGCCTAGTTAAACTAACAGAGCATCTGTGTTCTACTACAGAACTCTACTATATCTGTGTTCTATTACAGAACTCTACTATCTCTGTGTTCTATTATAGAACTCTACTGTCTGTGTTCTACTACAGAACTCTACTGTCTTTGTGTTCTACTACAGAACTATACTGTGTCTGTGTTCTACTACGGAACTCTAGTCTCTCTGTGTTCAACTAGAGAATATTTATCTGTGATAACTGTCAGTCAACAAATAATTTCTACAATTTAGGAGATGTAAAATAATGACAAGGTTTGCCTCTTCAGTGAAAACCCTAAACCTGAGGGACTGCACCTCAGGGACTGCACGGCAGACGCTGGAGAAGTGGAATTGCTACAGAGGTCCAGAGCAACAGATTGACAGTTGGAAATATAAAATATAATAACAGTTTCATACCAGTGTGACTATCACAGGCTAGGCACACAGTGGAAAAATAACTCTCTAAACTGCACAGGGAAGATATCATTGGCCATGTCGGATGTCTCTTTCTGAGGCCAGACGGAACATGGTGGGGAGAACAAAAAACATCCCAAAAACAGGTCAGTGTTCTTCTGTGGCAGTCGAACTAGGACAGCAGGGCTGGCTGCTGCTGCTAGCCCACTGGATCTGTAAGCAGCAGACGCTGAAAAAAAATCAAAAGACTCAAACGAAGACTCACACACTTGCGGAGACCAGAGAGTAATGAGATCAACACACTGCCAAAACCGAAGGGTATTAGGACACAAGACCAAGACCAAGACCAAGACCAAGACCAAACAGAGTCAAGGTCTTGACAAGGCCAAGACCACAAACACAAGAGTCTCGGGACCAAGACTGGTCTCAAACACTACATCAGTAACAGCAAATGTGGGTGAAGAAGTGGTTTTCAGACACATGCACCTAACTTATGTCCTCCTTTTTGTAAGTCGCTTTGGATAAAAGTGTCTGCCAAATGCAATGTGATGTAATGTTGGGGGTGGGGGGAGGCAAGCAGCCGCTTTGCCCCAGGGGAGATGCACCCCCACTGGGTCAGCTGTTCAGCCTCCTCAGGGTCCCCACCCCCACCCCCACTCCCCGCCGCCTGCCTCTTCAGCTCCGACATGTTCGTTTCCCCTCCACGACCTTTGACCTTGTGGGGCCGTCAGTGCTCATCTAAAAGTGACAGTCGTCGGCGCTGGAATGAGTCCCCCAGGTGCCTTGGGGGCCGCGAGCGAAACGGGCGCAGTGGGTCACCCTTGCCTCGCCTCGCCGACGTATTTATCTTCGTCTGCCATTCCGCTGAAAGGCTCCGGATACCTGAGCTCCACGCGACCAATCAAAGTGACAAACTGACACCTCTTCCTGTCCAGCTACGTGCTGATTGGCTGAAAACTGTTTGTGTGTGCCGGTCTGGGGCACACTCTTGTTTACCATCTAGAGTCAGTGGGGGGCAGGGGAGTTCACTTCAACACACACACACGGAATATAGCCTGACAGAGGACCTGGAGGACAAACTGACTGTAGCTACTTGATGGAAATGTAAAATAGTGAAGTTGCAGAGTCTACACTTACAGTGAAATGGAAATATATCTAATATATGACAAGAGTATACACTTATAGTAAGGGGGAAATATATCTAATATATGACAAGTGCACAGGAGAAAAAAAACAGGCATAGTCACAAAATCAAAATTTTCCAATTTCTCCTCCTAACGGTAGTTACATTGCAACACCAGCTTTTTCGAAAGTGAAGATAGTTTCAGGCTAGAACCATTTGTTTGTGTGTGTGTGTGTGTGTGTGTGTGTGTGTGTGTGTGTGTGTGTGTGTATGTGTGTGTGTGTGTGAGTGTGTGTGTGTCTGTCTCTCTCTCTCTGTGCATCTGTCTATGTGTGGGTGGGTGTGTGTGCAACAGCTGGGATATTATTTGCAGTCTAAAAGAGGCAAAGATAACATGAAACCCAAGTGGTTTTGCTGTAGGTTTAGTTTCCCTTTCAATTGTGTCAACACACTTTTGCTTAATCTACAGTGAAAGTTGTCTAGCTCCCTGAGAAAACCCATTTAAGTGTCCTCGAGAACAGGTTGATAGATACCTCCAAACGAGTACGATATGTCCATGTGTACATAGAGGAACACATTTTGACCTGGTTTTAGGATCAGATAATTACCAATCAGAATGTTCACAGTAGCTCATGACCTATGACACCCACATTAAACACCGCCAACTGAACTAACCAACATCTTATGTGTAAGCAAAAGGATGTGGGATATAAGAGTTATACCGTGGCATTAATTCAAATTGTGTTAACAGACTAGGTTAGGTCAGAAAAATGTAGGTGGGGCAGAGAATGACTCTTGCACCCTCATCCATGGCTAAAGTGCCCTTGAGCAAGCAAGACCTCTAACCCCACATTGTTCTGGGGAGACTGTCCCTGTACCTCATTTACTGTAAGGCATCTAACACCACACTGCTCCAGAGGGACTGTCCCTGTACCTCATTCACTGCAAGTTGCTCTGAATAAGAGCATATAACCCCACATTGCTCCAGGGAGACTGTCCCTGTACCTCATTCACTGTAAGGCATCTAAGCCCACATTGCTCCAGGGAGACTGCCCCTGTACCCTAATTTACTGTAAGTCGGTCTGGATAAGAGTGTCAGCAAAATGCAATGTAATGTAATGTATTGTGGTCTTTGCAAGAGGAAGCAAGGTATGGCCTTACTGACATATGAAAAGGGGAACTAGTGTGTAACACCACACAGGGCCGTGTGTCTGACCCACATTGCAGTGCGAGTGTAGGAGCTATGGCAGCAGATGGAGTGTAAAACTATATGTGTGTCATCGCCTGTCAGGCTTTGAGAGTAAGCGTGCATACGATAGCCAACCCTACAGGGGCACTCTGCGGTCCCTCTGTGCTCTGACAGAGGTGTAAACATCGCCTGCACCGCAATACCCCAGCTTCATACACACACACACACACATATGCACACACACACACACACACACACACACACACACACACACTCTCTCTCTCACTCGCTCTCACACACGCACACACACATTTACATTCACACACACACACACACACACACACACACACACACACACACACACACACACCCTACCCCTCCTCCTCTTCTTCACCCTCAAGGCACTGCTCTGTGCAGCTTTGGATCGTTGCTGATCTGGAGGTTTGCCAAACCCTGGCCCAGCGTAGATATGGGAATATCAATATCTGCCAACAGCGAATATGTCCTTTGGCATTGTGGCCAAGGGCCCAACAGAAAATACTCACTCGCAGGAAGTAAACGCAGGGTTCTCAGGGTACATTTGTTTACGTTTTGTCCCTTTTTCAGGTGCAGAACCTTGCTCTGCTCAACACAGAACCTTGCTCTGAGTTTTGATTTGTTTATGTTCCTATTGCTTGCAACATATTTAATATTTAATATTAATTCCCACTGATGAGTCATTTCTTGTATGAAACCTTTATGATCCCACTGAAGCACTGGGGAAATAGACTCGTAATCTCGCCACTGAGTTTGTTTTGACTTGCTGATCGCTTCTGCCAACTGGCTCAAAAACAGACTGAACTGAACTTTAACTGTGGTACAGTATCTAAGCCAAGGGAATGGTTTGAGGTAAGGTGCTAAAAGCCCCAAGCCACCAAAGGCAAAACACTTATGTACATTACACTTAGCTAACACTCTTATCCAGAGCAACTTACAGTTATTTAGGTACAGGGTTTCAGCTACAGTCCCTGGAGCAATGTGGCGACAGATGCCTTGTTCAATGGTGCTTCAGCCATGGATGAGGGTGCAGGAGATAAGAGCACTAGTTGCTTACTCCCCTACCCCCATTCTTCCTACTGGAACAGGGTTCAAACCTGCGAGCCTCCATTCTCAAGACCAACTCTCCGATCACTAGGCTGCAGCTGCCCCATATAGGCAAATGTTACTATACATGATTTCTAGCAGTATCCAATCTCCTCATCGTACCTCAGTAGAGTGGAATGTTATGTAACTGAGGGGGGTGTAGCAATGGCAACAAAGTGACAGTAACCTTTTAGCTTATCAGCCGAAAAAAATTGACACAGTGCTAGACCAGTCAGTGGCACCTCCCCCCCACACACACACACCTCCACCCCTACAAAGGACATGATGGTAGTTCTGAATATGCAGAAATGTGTAGTTCTTACTAAGCCAACTATGAACCGCTCACATGAGAGCGGGTCTTTGTTTCCAGAAGCACATACAGTAATGAGTGAATCCAGCGCTGGTTGACTTCCTCCAGGGTCGGAAACATGCAAGCAAATCTTAACTGGTCACAAGAGCGGGTTAGTACTCCTCAAAGCACATACAGGCATGAGTAAATCCACCTGTAACTAACTGAAGTAACTCAAGTGACTCACAAACATGGATCATTTTTGTGAGTAACTCAAAGGGAACCGTATCCTAAAAAATAGGAAAAGTTCTACAGCCGCACATGATGAGTGAGTGTGAGTATTCTCCAGTTGGGTGAGTTATCAGAGAATGACATGGTGGAGCAAAGATGAGAGGGGCATGAGGGGGGGGGGGGGGGGGGGGGGGGTTGTGCTCCTCATCTCGCCACACAACTTACATTCTCCCCGTGCAGTCGCCATCGCGTCATGTAGATGAACTCCATGGTGTGGTCCTTACCCATGATCTCACCATTGCATAGGACATCCAGCTGTAGAGCAGAGGACATCACACATGTAACTTCAAGTGTGAGTAGAGGTTAACAAGTGGAAGGTCAAGATGGCTGTGTTACAACTGTAGAAAGCCAAAGTCAAAGTCAAAGTCAAAGACAAAGGTATGACTACCGAAAACCAAAAACTGGAGGTGAAAGGTGAAGATAGCTGTGTTACAACTGTAGAAAGCCAAAGCCAAAGTCAAAGTCAAAGTCAAGGTCAAAGGTATGACTACCGAAAACTGAGACCGACCATCTTACCTCGTATGAACTCGGAAGCTTCAGCTTGAGACTGAGAAACTTCTTGATTGTTCCGACAGTGACTCGTGTGGAGCAACGAATAAACTTTTTCATTAAGCCCTATGAGGTAAACACAACAAAGACAACAACAACAATAACAACAATATTAGTAATAAACAACAGGAACAACCAGCAAAAAAAAAAACCAAAATCCTCAAATGCACAAAACCCGTTTTTGCATCAGTCAAGGACATTCCCTCTTCCATCAGTGCATTTTTTTCCATCTGTATTTCTCAATCTCAATCCCGTGTCAGAGGGATCAGATGGTTCTGCATGAAAGTGTGTTGTGCAAAGTCACTCTTTTGCATAATGCCTCCAATAAAAACCTCTAGTCCACCCCCCCCCCCCCAAACACAGACACACAGACACACAGACACAGACACACACACACACACACACACACACACACACACACACACACACACACACACACACACCTTGTCCCCCTCTGCCCACTGTGTCTTGTAAGTACTTTTTTTTAGCGTCTGGGTTATTGTGAGGAGGCAGCGGTGCGATGGAGAGAAAAATAACTCCATAACGACCACCTGGGTGTGTGTGTGTGTGTGTGTGTGTGTGTGTGTGTGTGTGGGTGTGTGTGTGTGTGGGTGTGTGTGTGTGTGTGTGTGTGGCACATGAATACCACCAAAATTACAGCTCTCATCAGCAGCCACTCTGTCCTCTATTCAAGGACCGAGAACAGAAGAAAAGAAAAATATGAAGAAAAGAAAAGGAAAAAAGCAAAAAAAAGAAGATAAGAGCTGGTGAGGTGATTATTTATTTGCTAATATCACCTCGTATGACTCCGTCACTGGAGGACATGTTAGGAGCAGAGGGTGTCAAGGACTTATCAGTTGGCAAAATATCCTAGCAACCGACTGACAGAGCTGTGAATAGAAATGGCGTGATCAGAGAGAAAAGAAAGCAGAAGAAGAAGAAGAAGAAGAAGAAGAAGAAAAGCAAAATAGATGGAGGGAGACTAGATTTGAATGTGTGCTTCTCAAGTGAACGGTAATGGTGTGAACAGGCCTATTCAGTTATGATAACTGTTATGATACCACTGTTTGGAAATGTAAGCTGTGATATTTGACCTGAAATGAGAGGCAAATTGAAACTAAAATAAGAGGCTGGCTTGAGTCTATAGGGGAAATAATGGTGAAGGAATAAATCAACTGAAATTCCAGTGTAGCGAAGGGGAGGAGAAGTCACCCCACCCTGCTTTGAAGCCAGTTCTCTGACGTACCAAACATGCACTTTGACCATGACACCAAAGAGCCAGGCTCGTTGGTATGGCAGTCACCCACAACCCTAGTGATGGTCACTCCATCACAAACAGTCAAGTAATTTTTAAAGCCGTGGTATGTACAAAAAAAACAAACAAAAATGTATGTATGTATGCACGTTTATATGTATGTATGTGTGTATATATTATACCTACAACATCTTTGACTGGGCAGTATAACAACTTTGAAGCCATTTTTCTCAGTTTCTATGTTCACATAGTTACTGCACTTTGTACTGCAGTATGGGGTGAGCAGAGATGTGCAGACCTTAACAGTGTTTTCCCGACAAAGTATACCGGTATGCAAACAGAAAGTGTACTGTAATAGTTTGTGACAAAAAGCCATTAATTAAGCTATAATTACAACAACAAGAACCAATAATAGCTAATTATAATTAATAATAAATAATGCAGGTTGGCCGACCTTAACAGTGTTTTCCCCGACTTGGCCGTTGTTCCGCAGGCAGTCCAGGCAGATGGCAATCTGGGGGTCGCTACGGTGATAGTCCTTATCTGCACCATCATCATCATCATCATCGTCCAGACGGGCTCTCTTAGCCCTGGGACCATCTGCTGACACATGGGGAGACATGGATGTGAGGGAAAACGACAATCAAGGGCTACTTCTTCTGACACATAGGGAAACATGGATGTGAAACAAAGAAGCGTGCTCAACACCCTGTGTTACTATAACCGGGTGCTTAAACTTTCTGACAATTCAAGTAGAGTGTATATATCTACATGTAACAACACACATACATGTGAAATACAAAAGTTGTTGTGACACTTTTTTAATTGCCTCCCAAACATATATGGACCTGAACATGAATGTAAACAATGTAAACAAACAAATGTAAACTACTTGGCCAAGTAATTAACTGAGTTTCCATTTAACATACCCACATTGGTTACGCACATTTATGGTAATCTGGCTTAAGAAAATGCATGTGGAAAGGTTTTGCATGTCACTTTTATTTTACGGTTAGG
>CM059287.1:6232221-6234721 GCA_030347295.1 Setipinna tenuifilis | reverse complement strand
CGGTATCTCTTTATATCTACCTCTCCCTCCCTTTCTCCCTTTTTCTCGTTCTACCTCCTTCTCTCTTCCTTACACACACTATGTCACACATACACTCTCTGTCTTTTTCTCTCTTTCTATCTATCTCCCTCTCTACCTCCCTCCCTCCCTCCCTCTCTCCACACTTAGCAGCTGGCTTTGAATTGGATCCGGCCAGATCAGTCCTGAGTCCAGCTGCCACTCGGCTCTCGGTTCCTCCTCTCCTCTCCTCTTCCCGTCCAATCTCCTCCATCTCTACTCTCCTATTCTTCTCTTTTCTCTCTTCCTACTCTTCCCCGCTTTTCTCTCTTCTCTTCTTTTCTCTCTTTTCTTTCTTCCTCTTTTCCCACTCTCCCACCTCCCACCCCCTCCTCTCCCCACCTTTCTCATTTTCTCTCGCACTCAATCTATCTAGCTTTCCCTCCATTCTTTTCTCTCCCTCCCTCTCTCCCTCCCTCTCTCTCTCCCTCTCCCTCCCTCTCTCTCTCTCTCACTCTCTCCCCATCTCCCTCTCCCCCCCCCCCCTCTCTATCTCCCTCCCTCTCTCTCTCTCTCCCTCCCTCCCTCCCTCTCTCTCTCTCCCTCCCTCCCTCCCTCTCTCTCTCTCTCTCTCTCCCACCCTCCCTCTCTCTCAGCACCTGTGCGGTGGGTAACAGAGTCTCTCTGGGCTAAGGGGTTTGGCTCCTGCCCTACCCTCCAGCTGTTGTCTGGCTCTCCGCCGAGCCGGGATCACATTCACAACAGACCACCACCCAACCCAATTCCCCCACCCACCCCAGCCCTCCTCAAGTCCCCCACCCAGCCCTCCCCTGCCGCCAAACCCTACCACCCCCCACCCCCCAACCCTACCCTACCCACTGCAGCCCTTCCCAGCAGCGCACCCCCCCCAACTCCAGTCATCTACAGCCCTCCCCAGCCTGCCTCCCCCTGTCTTGTTTAACTCCAGTACTCTACAGCCGTTCCCAGCACCCAACCCCTCAGCCCCAGCCCCAGCCCCAGCACCCAGCACCCAGCCCCAGCACCCAGCCCCAGGTCCCTGGTCCCTGTGTTCCTGGAATCAGATGACTGGCTGAGAAGAGCAGTGAGCCATACTGGTGGGTGGAAGATACAGTAAGGGATCTTTTTGTTTCTGTGTGTGTGTGTGTGTGTGTGTGTGTGTGTGTGTGTGTGTGTGTGTGTGTGTGTGTGTGTCTGTTTGTGCATGTGTGTCTATGTGTGTGTGTGCGTATGTGTGTGTGTGTGTATGTGAGAGAGAGTGTGGGTGGCTGGGTGTGGTGAGGGTTACCAGTAGCTTTGGGCTCTGTGTGTTTTTGGGATTCGTTTGGAGTGAACATTTACTGGTATGTGCCAGAAATTAAATGTTGCTTAAAAACTGACGAAACAGTGAAACCCAAATTGAAACACTGCCCATAATTCCCCACACCAAATAAAATGTATGATAAAACTTGTCTTACCATGTATGTATGTTTATGTACACATAAGCATTACCAATAGGTTACAAAGTATCTATAATGGCTTAGACACTCATAAACTCTACTCACAATTACTTACTTACAATTACTTGCCCACTTACAGAATGTTCAAAACCCCACACCTTTAAAGATAAAGATAGATATTTTCATTCATATATTTGTTTAGTTTCGTTTAGTTCAGTATCATCTGCTGCATTTCTCTTCGCAGGATTTGTTTTTGTTTCATTACTTTACACTGTCTGTGTTTTATTGTCTTGTCTTTGTGTTGTCTTGTTTGATGTTATTGTTGTAGTTTAGGGCTGCCTTCTATTGCATAGCATTGAGTAATAAATAAATAAATAAATACAACAAAATTAATAATTATTATTAGCATAATAGTATCAATCATCATCATGGTTGTCACCATCATCATCATCATCATTAATAAAATGTTGAGAAAAAAATATGTCTGAGCAGTGCACAGACACTAAGCATGATTGTATGGGATCACACACACACACACACACACACACAGGTAAACGGTTCCTGGCCACCGCCATGCCCTACCTCAGCATCTCCAGCGGGTTGGTCTCACACATACACACACACACACACACACACACACACACACACACACACACACACACACACACACAGAGGTAAACGGCGCCGTGCCCTACCTGAGCATCTCCAGCGGGTTGGTCTCGTGCACCTGGATGCCACATTTGGGACACTCGTTGCTCTCCTCAAAGTGCTGGACAATGCAGCTCTTACAGACTGGGGGGGGGCAGAGGGGGGGGTGGCAGGGGGAGAGAGAGAGACAAACGGAGAGAGAGATGGGGGTGAGGGAGAGGGGGGGGGGAGAGGGAGAGAGAGAGCGAAAGAAAGAGAGAGAGGGAGAGAAACAGAGAGGGGTGCAGAGAGAGAGGGAGAGAGAGAGAGAGACATATAGAGACATGTGGGAAAGAGAGACATAGAGAGAGAGAAAGAAATGCGGGTTGAGGGGGAAAGTGAGAGAGAGAGAGAGGGAG
>CM059287.1:6219721-6224721 GCA_030347295.1 Setipinna tenuifilis | reverse complement strand
GCCCTCAACCAGTAGAATAGGGTTGCTGAGCTCAGTGCCTTGTGGTGGTGGTGGTGGGTGATGGTGGTAGAGCCCTCATGGGAGACAGCTTGCTGTGCCACTCCAATGGGGTGTTTCGTGGAGGGCCTTCATAGTCTATTCAGCACGGTGTGGGACACAGTACCACGTAGACAGCATTATCACCTTCTTGGTCTTGTGGGCTGCACAGAATTTATACCAGGAAGAATAAGAGTTAGATATAATGGCCCCGGGTTGTTGTTTATGAAGTAAATAAAATACATGGTACTTTTAGATAATGAAATATAATGATGAATGAAATAAAATACATGATACTAAAAGATATTTTTAATATTTTGGATGTACCACGGGACATAGATACACATATAATGGGGCACAAAAATAATTTGCTTTGCAACACGCTTCTTTGTGTAAAGAAAAAACACTTGTGTGGGGGAATGGCTAACTCTGAAAAAAGCTAGCAAAAGGGGAAGTTCTTTTCTGTTCTGTTTAACTTCAAAAACACGCCACAAAAAAAAGTTCATACGCGCCTCTGCCAAGACTACAGGTGCACGGTATACTGTTCTCGTTAGTCCCGCCTACTGCGCTTTAAAACCGAAAGTGATGGCCACTTTAAGACGGTGAGAGTCAGAGTCAGAGTTGAAGACGTCTCAGAGAAATTACATAACTCTCTTTCTGCCTCTGGATCTAAAAATATTTGCTCGTGCATTAGTGGAGCGTATTAGCACTGTGGCTACATGTAGGCTACAGCTCTGTTCTGAAAGACACCGGCTACAATGTTGAAAACTGAGTAAGGTTTACTGACATTTCGGCAACATCGTCTTACTTATAAACTCTTTCCGACCAGTTGTTACAATATTTTCTTAGAACTGCACATTGGTTAAAATGCTACAAAGTTGTCGAAGGCCATGTAGCGCCCGACAGCCATGACCTGTCCAGAAAATTGCAGTATAGCCTCCTATGTGACAGTCAAACTGCAAAAATCAGTTGAATCTTCCGTGTTGTCAACTGTGCCGACACTGTCATGAGAATTGTCTGTAAGCTCCATAGTGACAACATTGAAGCTAGGTGCATCGTCATTAACAACAAATCAGCGACATGACAGTTCGTGCCATCTAATATAATCAGCTAAGGGCTGCATATGGCGAGTAATCACAAACACTGTGGCCAAACCGCAGTCTAACTGACTTGCAACTCAACTTGCAGCTATTGGTTCGAGTGTCACTTTCCTTTCCGAAGGGCCAGCCCTCACATTTTCCGACCACTGTTCGCCTGACAAAATAACTAGCGCTGGTGCACACACCATCAACTAGTCGCCCTCTCGCTACCCCACACACACGCAGGAACTTGAGATGTGACACATGATCGCATTCTTATCCCACTCGAAACTTTACGATAGATGTGCACCTTGTGAAAAACGATACGCAATACCACCCGCCGGCTCAGCCCCCCCTCAAGACCCGTTGCCCAAATCCCATCTCTTACCTTCCCAAATATCACGAGTCCATGTCGGTGACGGAGCGGTCTGAACAAATACAGTGTACGTGATGCGAGGTAACAGTACATGAGAAAGTACAACGGCAGAACACGGAACTGCTCGGCGTTGAGATGATAGGCGAAAGGGGCGGAGGAGGCACTAGCGCTTGTTTACGCATTGCTGCCTGATCCACTCCGTGGCAGATACGCTCTGATTGGATACAAACTAGGGCGCAGCCTTTCGATTACCAGCTCCTAACTGTAGGCTTCAGATAAACAGCAGTCAAGAAATTTAAAAAACGGTTTATCAATAAGACAAGGAAATACGTTCAAAGATGCGTGTGATCTGACTGGCCTGTGTATGTCTGTTTTACGCACTACCAACGCAACTGTTTTCCCCTCAAAACCCTTCGTCCTGAGTTTGTTGGAAACTGTTACTAAAGGGAATCCCAAGAATGTTGATGCGCAGGTATAAGAAATACTTTTTTATTTTTTCCCCTCCTTCCTAAAATCTGTTTGGAGGGGAGAGAGTGTACTTTTTTAGAGCCACCTCTGAAAGAAAAAAAAGAGGACAGCTGGATCCCATGTAAAGGCAGCATACTGACGTACACCTGTTGAGAGAGAAACATTGTTCATAAAGTCTGTGTTATAGAATAACAGACATTAAAACTACCTGGAGAAAATGTAACTGACAAAAATACAGGATAGGAAAGTATCACATAGCTTACAGCTGTAACATATTGCGATTGCAAAGTGATTTTGACTAAGCCCAAGGTGTGTAATAATTAAGAATATAACATTCCTCATCAATCAACTAGCTTTCTACAAGAATAAACATGGGATTACGGTAACACTATTTGAAGGGGTCATAATCATGAATAAAGTTTTATTAATGTTCATAATATGTGTCATGCCACATTTCTAACATGGCCATGCCACTCCATATATATATATATATATATATATATATATATATATATAGTCTATATACAGTCTACACTATTCTACACTATTTATTTTATAAAGTATGAACAAACATTACCCTTTGTTGTATAATTTGTACCTTCATGTCAGCAAAGCAAAGAGTCTCACTAGTAGGCCTAATATACACACTCAGGAATCAATTTTTGTGTTTATTAAAATATATATGTCAGGATTATATACTTAGCTTTAGATTAACAATTAAGAGTGATTTCTTGACAATTAATCAGTAAAATGTAAAAAAGAGAAATTGCTCAACGCCACAGGTCTTTTACTCTGCCCTGCCACCCCTCCCATCCCCTCCCACCCCATCGAACCCCGCACCAACGCTCCCGAGATCTGCTTTCCTTGACTGGGTTGGGCATGAAGGAATGGGAACCGCAAAAAAACAGCTGAAACTAAGATATTATTACACTCTCTGGCAGCTGCGATGAAAAAAAAAAAACACACACCCCATCGTCCATTTGTCCCTGCTTCAGTAACATTTGATATACTTTGCCTCTGAAATATGGTGCCACAACTGCACATTTTGTGGCTCTCCCCCTGCAGCAGCTGAGGGTATCTTGATCGGAGTTTAAATTGGGCCGGAGCCCTCCGGAGCTCAGCTCCGCCTCCTCACCTCGGCAACACAGCCAGCCAGAGCTGAGCTCCCTCTGCTACAGTATTTATAGTAATACAATATTGTGAGATATTGACCACTTTGGGTAAAGAGAAGGGCTCTCCCTTCTTACAAAAGTCAATTTAGTCACTGATCTTGATCTTTATAGTACACACTATAGCAATGGGCTGTAGTAGTCATTGTGTGACTGCTTTGACTGTGGACATCATCAGTGGATAATGATGTTCTTCTCTCCTGTGTGTGTGTGTGTGTGTGTGTGTGTGTGTGTGTGTGTGTGTGTGTGTGTGTGTGTGTGTGTGTGTGTGTGTGTGTCAGTGGATAATGAAGGCCACTATTTTCATACATTTCGACTGCTCCTTTGAAAAGCACATACCTACTGCTAGAAGTGATACTGTGCATGAACAATGATACCCTTTGACTTGAAAAACGCATTACTATTAGTTTAAAAGATATTTATGATGTCTTAAAATTACTGTAATAACCTTCCAAAACTATGTAAATGTCCATAAACTGTAAAAAAGGAAGAAAGAAAAATAAGAATGGTGGCGTCTCACAGATTTAGCCATGGAGCCAAGGACGCTACATTTGCCACATATTGTAGATCTCTTGAACATTTATTGTACATTTCTTGAAATGCTTCTTTTGAGGAAAAATATTAAGATATTGGCTGAAGCACAATCAAATAAACCTTTTTGGCCTGGTCGTATAGGAAGGGTGGAGTCGCTAGAATCACAATAACTCTTCCACACCACATTCCTTTAAAATGGGTCTTCTGGGGGAAAAACACAAAATAATTCAGTGAAGCACTTTCAAACTGGCCTGGCCTTGTTTGACTGTTCGTGGCATAAGAAGCGACAAACTCACTTCCACACTGGCATGGCACCCTAATGCTCCCCACAGGGGTCTGACTGGGAAAAAGCCCTTTTTTGAATCTGGGCATATCAATCCCAGCACAGTGTTAGCATGTGACTGAACTCAGACATCCCAACCTGTAGAAAGTAATTTTACGGAAAAGCACAAAGGAAACAAATATTGTTTATCGAAAACTGAAAAGCCTAATGAGAGAGACAGAGGTCATCTATTCCGTCTGCAAAAATTATATAACCAAGAATGCACTGTGTCACTTGAAGTTGAAATAGTTCTTATTATAATGCCTTTGGAGGACAGTGGCGGAGTATGTGTAAATATTTATGAGTCCTTTACATGCTTCATAAGCCTTTATGAATGTGTTTATAGAGTCTTGCTCCGAACGTGTCCCGACGTCTTGAGCACACACCAGTGTTTCTTAGAAAGTGCTGAGGTGTAAACAGGTCTAATGTTTTAACCAATAAAACAAAAGCACAATTCTCACATTGCATTCACATTGACATCCTCAGGCCCTTCTCACCCCTCCTGGCTTATTTTTATCCTCAACACACTCCTCCAATCAGACCAACTCCAACTCCTCCAACTCCACCAATCAGAGACGGCGTCACTGCTTAGTGGCGGGCGTTTTGACGAATGGCAACAGCAAGTTCAAGTCCTGTCTGCCCAGCTCTTAAAACTGGTGCCAGCCAAAAAGAGGGTTTGACCTGAAGAATGGAAGGGGGTGGGTGGAAACATCTGACACTCAAGGGCACTGGCCTTCACCCTGGAGACTGCTCAGTTGCCTGGTGGTCATTAAGAGGCTGTGAAGTCAAGTGGAGTCAGTACAGAGCAGAGCATCTAGGAGGTCAGGACCAGGACGCACAACATGGACACACCCTATCCCCTGGGACTAGAAGAGGGTCCCTCACCCTTCCTCAAAGACACCAGCATGGAGATCCAAATGTAAGCATCTTGAGATGTTCTCTTCCTCTCTATCTGTGTGCGTGTGTGTGTGTGTGTGTCACAGGATGTGGGTATACTTTCCTGCATGATCATGTAG
>CM059287.1:6167221-6212221 GCA_030347295.1 Setipinna tenuifilis | reverse complement strand
TTGTCTGACACAACACTTGTTGTCTGACACAAGAAGTTCCCCGAATGGACAGCCAAGACAGCCTATCTCTGTCCTGTCCTGTGTGTCCAGCCCAGGGTTGGGAGGGTTACTTTAGAAATGTATTCTGGTAAAGTTACTAGTTACCCCATAAAATATGTATTCAGTAACGTAATCCAAGAACCATAATATTAAAGTAATGTAACTTGATTACTTTCGGATTACTGATGTCGAAATTTCCACCCATTAAATGCGTTCTTGGTTGAAGTCATGCCAATGCTGCCGGACGACGACGCGAAGTTCAAGTGAAGTGAACCAGAGACGGTCTTTACTGAGACATGTCAGTCCCGATTTCGCCCGTTGTGTAACTGCGCGCGCATGCATGTCTGTAGGATAGTTTGTCGCTTCCCCTCCATCTCCAGTTTGAAATAAAAAAGAAATAAATAACGTAAAATGTTTTCAAATTGTAATCCTGCTAAATAATCCCAATTTTCACTAAATGTACCTGTAATCTGAGTACGCCTTCATTTTTTGTAACTGTAGGGGAATACAGTTACTTTTTTTTGTATCCTTTTACTTAACGCCGTTACATGTATTCCGTTACTCCCCAAGCCTGGTCCAGCCCATCTCTGTCCTGTACTGTGTGGCCCCATGTGATATCCACCTGGTTTACAGCATACCTTCACATCTCTAAGATGGCCGCCGCTATGTCAGCTATGCAGCACCCGCGTGTCTCACACACTTTACTGCTTGTCAACATGAGAATATGCTGTCCTCTCTCTCAGCGGGGGACACACTGCCGGCCCAGACACACACATATACTTTGTGCTTAACGGGGGGCGGGGAGGTGGTCAGGGGGTTGGGGGGGGATCAGATAGTTCACACAGCAGGGGTGGAAATTCACTTTGCAAAATGTGAGCCTTTACAGGCCACCGATAAATAAGCGGTTTAAATTCACCACCCACTCAACAGTTAATCATTTTTTTTGTGTCTGAAATCTTACCAGCCACTTTCAGAATTTACCAGCATGTGGCTGGTGGCTGGTGGCAGGTGTGAATTTCCATTGCACACACACTCACACACACCCACACACACACACACACACACACACACACACACACACACACTTAACGCCTTCTGTATTTTAACAACTGAAAAAATTGTTGTGCCAACTACCAGACTAGTTAGGTGGGAAAAAAAACAGGTATTTCTTGCCTCCTTCCTTTTTAATAAATGAACAATCCCCTAAGGCTTATTGACCCTACATTGTTTGTACTCACACTATCAAAACATATTTTTTTGTCATGTTAAAAATTCTCCTCACCCTGCGCACATGGACTGGCTGAAGTGGCATACCTGTTAGGACACGCAACAAGCATGGGCGCTAATTAAAAAAGCGAGCACATGATTGGGTGTAAGTTTGCGCAAGGCCAGACTGGAATGTTTATCTAGGGTCTGGACTATTAAGTTCAGCATCAGTCCGACATCAGCGCGCTGCATAGCACACAACTGCCCAAAGGAGAACAGGAACAAGAGCCCGCTCCGCCTGACTTTATGGATCTTGCAACTCGAGAAACTGTAAATATTACTTTTTTATTAAAAAAAATATTTTTATTTATTTATTTATTTTGCAGTACACGGCTCTATTGTGTATCTTATACAGCAGTTTCATGTATTAGCACAGGCCTGCTTCACTGGGTAAAATGCATGTCAGAATTGGGTTACATCTTGGTCTTTTGCACTGTGACTACGTCTGTCCATTAAAAAATATAATTAGTGACACTAGTATTCATTCTACATTATTTACAAATGTCCATGGTATATTCTACCCAGCCATGACTTGACTGTGAAATACAGCTGAATATTAGCATGGGTTTGTCAGTACACTGTTACTGATGCTTGAAGTAAATTATGACATTTTGGTGTTTGTAAGGGTCTGTTGCCCTGTCAATGCACTGCATTGAATCCCACAGCAATCTTAAAATAATCTGGCCAATACAGGCTTGTACACATATATTGTAGATTGCATGGGGCTGCATGTTGACAAATTACATTTTTTTATTCCAACATTATACCTAAAACACAGCCCTTATCAGCACACATTTTTGACAACACTGATTCTACCTGACATGCTTACATACTCTGAGATCAATTTAACCAGATTAAGTAAGTGTGTGTGTGTGTGTGTGTGTGTGTGTGTATGTGTGTGTGTGTGTGTGTATGTGTGTGTGTGTGTGTGTGAGGGGGGGGTAATTTGCCCGTCTGTTTTTTAGGCATTGCTCAGAGCCTGTCGGCCCATAGCAAGGAAGTGCACCTGCTTGTGTATTTTTAATGATGTATTTATATCCTCACGTAAATGCCATTTTAATGCATCCCCGAGTCACACTTTAATGCCAACACTTGTCGTCGGACACTTTAAGATGAAGTTGTAACGTTTAAAACACGCTTTTGATCATGGCACAGGAAAACCTCAAATAAATGTGTGACTTCCTCTGACGGTTCAGCCCCAACTAAACAACGTTTCAGGACTAACCTTCATAAATCATCATAAACCAAATTTGAATGTTTCCACCATCTTCTTATGCTATCATGCACTTATTTATCAATAATATGTTAATATTATTTCATAACTCATTATTTAAGGCCTAGCCGTGTAGATACCATCATCAAGCACTCTCAGAATATGATTTCTGAGTATTCCAGACTGCACTTTTTCATAATCTCCCAAAGTGTGATCTTTCAGTTCCCTAAATGAAAACAGTTGGGTAACACAGCTTCAGAAGTTGCCAAGTATTAATTCCAGCCACTCACTAAATCAATTTGGTACACTTTATGTTAACAACATGTAATGTTGTGTACTTACACTGTACACATACCCAACACTAACCCTAGCCCTATGGTATAGTGTAAGTACATAATGTTACACATTACATGCACATGTTGTTACAAACTTTGTTGCACAATACCCAATTCATGTAACAGGGACAGTAAATTAAAGTGTCACCTCAATTGCTTAGTGAAATCACCTGGTTCTACTTGTGCCACCTTTGCACTTAAAACAAGAGGTTTCACTATAATTAATCGATCTAGTGAATGGTTGGAATAAATACTTGGCATGGACCTGTAACTCTTCTGAAGCCGGGTTCACAACCCTAGTTATGAAGAGGTCTGTTTAATGCTGCAGAGTTCTTTCGAAGTCCCGTTTATATTATTGTGCCTCCATCACGGGTTATGATTATGTCTTCATATCGGGGTGCCACTGAGCTATTTCTCTCATAGTAAATCTATATCTGCTTCTGTGTGCCACCCACCTCGACCCACCACTAACCATAATCAAGGCTGAAGTTTCTGCAGTGGTCATGACAACGCAACTTGATTTGACATTTAAGCCCGAGGGGTGGCTGTGCGATTGTAAATCCCTTGGGGCGATCTTGACATTAACGGGGCGCAATATTCGCATTTTGACTTCTTCATTTGGCGTTTTACAAGGACGGGTACAGCATGTACTTGTAAAAAAGAATTGGCAGCTGTCAGATGGCCCGACTTTTCCGAGTGACTCATTAGAGTCTGAGATTTATCGACGTGGGCGATCAGAAATAGTCTCAGGTAGTAATGCTTTTATTTATCATCCTCGCTCAGCTCAGAGTGGTGCGGAGGCAGAAACCTTAGAAGAAGCAAACAAGCCAATAAACATGCCTATTAGGTGATAAGCTGCAGGGGAAAACCACAAGAAGTGACACATCAATTACACTTTTTAAATCTAATTGTAAGTTTTTGTTTTTGCTTCATTTTAAGCACTTTGTTACCTTCTGAATTCAGATTTTACTAAAACCTGAGATTTTACTAAATCTTCAAGTGAAAAACATAACTTTTTTTACAGACAATAACATTATCTATTTTGTACACTTAGGAATTGAGCTTTAAAATAAAATTGAAATGAAAATTTAAAAGTGCCACCACAAAATATAGTCAAACCTGCAGTGAGATATAACCTGGGGAGTGGGAAATAAACATTAATGTAATGTATATGTGTATGTGTCACTCCACTGAGACACCCCTAAGTCATGTCTTCCTGTTTCAGTCATCTGGATGTCTGGCCAAGCGTACCGTATCAGTGTCAGCGAGACAGCTGTTACTGGTAAGCATGACAGAGGTAGTGTCAGAGTCGATATTTGGGAGGGGAGGCAAGGAGAAGGAAAAGGGAAAGGAGAGAGGAGAAGAGAAGGGAAGAGAGGAAAGAAAAGGCGAGGGATTAACCGAATAGAGAATTTGGATGGTGTTGCCAAGACACCACATTCAGGGATGTAGTAAAGAATAAACAGTTTAACTTCAAACAGAGTATAAACTTTTATAGAGTTTAAATTTCAGAAAATTTCAGAAAAAGAGTTTTCCAGCTCTCAACAGAGTTTATCCACCTATTAATACAATTTAGTCACCTTATAATAGAATTTATGTACCAAACACAATTTCTAACATTCCAGAATTACACTATGTCATCTATATGTGCACTAGAGACCATTAAACTGCTATTCAACTATTCAAACATGTTTTGCATGTCTGTTTAAAAACATCTTAGTGCATCCACGCCCCGTGATCACCAAATTAATAGTTAACCCCCCTCTGATTTTACCACTACACCCCTAACCACATTGCCCTGTGATTTGGTCATCAGGTGTCTCTGGCTGGTGAAGACGGTGGGGGGGGGGGGGGGGGTCGGAGGGTTGGGTGGGTGGGGGCATGGGGGGGGGGGGTCCAAATGCAACTCGTGTTTCACAGCGGTTCGTGTCTCCGAGAACAGGTCAGATCCCTAGCATGCCCTCGCCTTCCCGAACACGCTGTTGACATTAGGTCACGCTTCGCCATGCACGCGGCGTGACTGGGGACTATGTCTCTTGTTTGTGATGGTAATAGGGGGGGTCAGGGGGGGTTGATGGGTGGGGGTGTGTGTGTGGGTAGTCTAATATTGGGGATGTTACTTTGGTTGGCGCATGACTTCATCCTTCTGTACCCACACGTAAGGTATATAAGACACAGAGCAAGGCAGAGCCACTAGGGACATATCTCACACTCTTTCGAGGAGAGTTGAGCGGAGGTGACTAGACTTACTTTTGGTGGTGGACTAGAAGACAACAGAACACACTATGGGCAGAGTTGGCTTTGAAGAGCTGGTAATTAGCTTTTTATTCTTTGTGCAGTGTCACATTTTAAGTATCATAAATATGTGTTGATTCTACTCTGCGTTTTAACTGTGATGTGAGGATTCAAAAGCAACAACTTTTTTGGATGGTTATTTTTCCCCCATTATTTTTGTTCTTCTATTCTTCTATTCTTACAGTGGACTATCTAAAATGTAAAAAAAAGACTTCTTCTTTTCTACTTATTAGCAAACAAGTTGCGAAAACAACTGTAAATCAGGAGTCGAAAAACAGAAAACAGATTTTTCACAGAGGAAAAGCATCTGGTTCACGCTTTAGGCAAGGCAGACATAGACATGATTGAAATATGCTTCATCTTAAACCCTCGCTTGCCTCCTCAGGGGAGACGAGAGTTGTCCTTCCTTTTCTCTCTGATGTACACAGCTCTCCTGGGTAACAACACACTGGCTATTAGCCCTCGCCTAATGAAGCCTCTTTATCCTGTCATTAGGTTACCGGCAAACCATGTGAGACCAAAGAGCAAGGGGGAGCCGAACGGCAGCAGTTTGCCGCAGGGGAGTACGAAACGTCCGTTAGCCAGGAGAAGCAGGATGACCTGAGATCCAACAGAGACTTTTCAGATGATCACGAGGTGAGTAGCGTTTAGTACAATGAAACAGTAATTAAGACACTGAACTTGCAGAAGTGTCAATATGGGCTTCAGAAAGTTAAAAACCCAACCTGCCTTGTATTTCTTTGTCATTTGTACCTAACACAGGTGATTTGGGTAATTGGCTGATCTTCCTGTCTAATGATTTGTGTGCTCATTAGGATCAGCTTGCTAGTTTCAGAAAGTAGTTGGATGAAGGTTGTGGTTTTTACTGACTAGGATTGATACCTCAGTGCATTTGTGACAGACAGACCACAAATAGCCTATATGTGTGTATGTGTGTTGCTCTCAGTCAAACGATTAAGAAAGATCTCATATGAACTCACCGAATGTATCTTTGAAGAAGACACACCTCTTTGTGTATCTGCGTTGGACAGGCTGACAAACTGGGCTCACTAGATGAGCTGCAGAAGATTCTAGAACTGAAGAAGAGGAGGAGAAACAGAAGAGGGCCAGTCCACAAGCGCAAGCCTGTTCCCGCTCCTGAATGTGTGGTGAGCCTCCTCAGCATCATCCACATCTTAGCAACATCCACACCTACACACCATCCACACCTAAACACCATCCACACCTTAGCAACATCCACACCTACACACCATCCACACCGATGCACCATCCATGGGCAGGGGTGCCGCTAAGGGGGGGTAGATCAGGACGATTCAGGGGGCCCAGAGCTTCACAGGGGCCCACAGCGGACTATGATATCGTTGGAGGGGGGCCCAAAATTATTTTCTTTCAAGTGGCCCACAATTTCTAGCAGCGCCCCTGTCCATGGGGGCAGCTGTGGCTAGTGGCTAGTGGTTAGTTGGTCTTGGGTTTGGAGGGTCTGGGTATAAATCCCATTCCAGTAGGAAGAATAGTGGTGGGGAAGTAAACAACTAGCGCTCTCCTCACCTGCCCCCTCATCCATGGTTGCAGTGTCCTTGAGCAAGGCATCCATTCAATTCCACTTTGCTTCAGGGACTGTAACTGAAGCCCTGTACCTAAATATCTATAAGCCACTCTGGATAAGAGAGTGTCAGCTAAGTGTAATGTAATGTAATAATAATGTAGTCCACAGATATCTACATGCCCTTCATATACAGTATCACTGCCATTTTTCAAAGCACAGGGGGTTGACAGTAACACAGTAATCTCCTATGACCTTATAGCCATACTATGTGGATGAGCAAGACTTCCTGAAAGCAGCTGAACAGAACAAAATGGGCATCATCAACAAGTATCTGGAGAAGGGCGGTGACCCGAACACCTACGATAATGTGAGTCATTTGCACAACGCTAGCAGCAGTCCTGCTGACTACAGGATGTATGCATGCATGCATCACCTGCTCTCTGCTGTAAGAGATTGGGGAAGGGTTCATGCTTTTTTTCCAACATCCTTTATCTTTCACTAAACACTCGTTTTATCTTTTTCTCCCTTGGGCAGTTTAATCAGACGGCTCTACACAAGGCCAGCCGGCAAGGCCACGTGGACGTGGTGAAGAGGGTTCTTGAGGCCGGCGCTAAGATCGAGCAGAGAGACAAGGTAGCGTCAGATAGAAACACGAACCATGAACCATATTATGTCATACATGTGGTGACACTGAGGCTGCAGTGAGTTTCATTACAGAAAATTAATACAGATTTTACTTTTACAAATTTTACTTTTACATAATACTTTTAGGAGATATTGTTTAGTTTTGATATTCCTTTATGTTCTATAATGATACACAGGAAAGTTTCTGAGCAATGTTGCTAGGGAACAACATGATTTCCTTCTAATTTTCAGAGGAGAACATCACAACAGTTGTCTGCAGCTGCTAAGTTCACCTGAAAAAAAATGTGTTGCTTAATATAAATTATGAAGTGCCAAAACAACATATGTTTGTTGCCCAGTGTATTTTTACTTTCAATCTCTAAAATCTTAAGAGTCCATACTAAAGATCTATCTGTCAAGTGAAGTCAAATAGATTTTATTGTTGTTTCTGCTGTATACAAAGTACGTAATGAGCTGAAACACATTTTACTGGGAACAACTGGTGTTACAGATCACTGTTAAAAACAGTACAGACAACATAGATACACACACACACACACACATACACACAAATACACAAATTATTTTTGATGGTTGCCCTGATGATGGTCTGAATGTGACCGAAAATGTTTTGCACTTGACCAGGTAGCACATTATTTTCGGTGTCTTATACGTACTAAAAGTATGTACTTTTGCATCGGCTTAAGTGGTGTATGAGTTCTCCTTTGACTGAACGCTTTGATTACGATTGCCTCCTGGAACCTACACACCCAGCCAGGCCTTGACATTAACAAAGGCATATGACACCCCTTTGCGATATCCAAACTGATTCTCTTTGTGTTTTCTCTGGAAAGCTGGAGTCCACTGCCCTCCACTGTGCCTGTCGAGGAGGAAACCTGCCCGTGCTGGAGCTCCTGCTGAACAATAATGCCAAACTCACGGCCAGAGACAAGGTGAGACAGGCAAGCCCAGACCTGACTGCTGCCCGGAAAGTCTGACAGGCTAGCTAAGGCAAAAAGAAAAAAACCAAGTGGTTGCTCTCTCTAGAAGTTTCTTTCTGGTGATGCTCCTCAACAATACTATTATTTATGACTTTTGCTAACAGGTAAAGGTAATGAAATTATTATTTCATCAAAAGTCATTAAAACAAAAACAAAAAAGAAAGAAAAGAGGAAGACTTCCTTGGGTCAAAAGTTTGTAGAAAAAAAACGTGAATAAGGGTGCTCCTCAAAATAGGGCCTCTAATGTATAAAGTTCATGCATGTACATTAACAGGTAGTATGAGCAGGCCCAGGCTAGTAATCCCGAGTTCAGAAAGTCAAAGTCCTACCGCATATCTGTTCCCGCCAATTTACAGAACCAGCTGATGCTAACAAGCACGACTTTAACTTCCCTAAGCCTATCTGTCCATCTCTGACCCCAGGTGGTTGCAACTGCTTCACATTTGTGTGCGTGTGTGTGTGTGTTTTTTTTAATTCCATCTCTCCGTCTTTCAGCTAAACAGCACCCCCCTGCATGTCGCTGTGAGAAACGGACACTACGAGTGTGCCGAACACCTCATCCACTGCGGAGTAGAGATCAATGCAAAAGACTGGGTAAGTGTGTGTGTGTGTGTGTGTGTGTGTGTGTGTGGTACTGAGCATGAGTTGCAATCCTCAAGGGCTGTGAAGGAAAGAGATTTAGGGGGGGAACAAGTAAGGGTCACTGGAGATGTGAGCGACTGGCCAACAATATGATTGTTTTTGTTGTTGTTGTTGTTGTTTTGCAGGAGGGAGATACGGCGATGCACGATGCCGTCAGGCTAAACAGGTTTAAGCTCATCCAGCTGCTGCTGATTCATGGAGCCAATATGAAAATCAAAAACCGCGTACGTACGCAAAAAAAAAAAAACAACAAAAAAACAAAACTTGTCCTTTCGACCACTACTCCATTACATCAACCAACTTTGCAACCATGCGTGCGAGAATCATTCATTTTTACAGCAGTCAGCAGAAATTGACTAGAATGTTTAGAATGATCTGTGCGTCTCTGCACAGTGGAAAGTGTGTCTAGTGGCTCTCCATCACGTCTCGGTATCAGTGGTTTTGACAGCAGTGACATCTAGTGGAGTTATCGGTGCATGGTCAGGCACTGCCATTCTTCATTGCTCCATATAGGAGTCGCACAACCATAAACTGTTTGATATGTGCACCATCCGCACTATAGCATCCGTCAAGCTTTATCTATTAAAAAAGAAATAGTTTTTATATATAGTTTTAACACTTTGTTCCACCATTTGCAGGAGGGAAAGTCTCCCATGGACAATGTAATGGAGTGGCAGACTGGAGCGAAAGATATCCTGAGCAAGTTGGACAAAGAGACAAGCAGCTCTGGAAAGTGACGGACCGCTGCAAAGCCTCCAACAGCTGTTGGCTACACCTGCAATGCCTATTTAAAGATAAACGTGTGATGTAAATCTTGGTGTGAAAACAACATAAAAAAAAAATCTGCAAGGGAATGTTGTGTGTATTTGAGTCGAACCGTTAGGATGTTGAGTCAGAGGAATGAGACTATGCAGGAGCTGAGTTTGCAGTCACGATTGCTGCTTTATTCCATGATGTCATGAAACGGAACAGACAGCAGTAGCAAGAGTTCTAGTCCTAGTTTAAGTTCTAGTTCTAAAGTATTAAGGTTCTGAAAGACTGGCGAGTCCATACTTTTGAGGATTGACTGTGAGGGAATTTTGAAGGTTGTTTTCATGTGAAGGTTTCAGCATGTGTATTACTGTTAGACAGATTTTTAAAATAATGTTTTAGCGTATGACAGTAGATATTAGGCTGTGTAAGAAGATTTAGAGAGGGTGTTGCCTCTTATAAATCACGTGTGGCATATTTTTTATGTATGATATTTGATTTATTTTGTAAATTTTGCAATCTAAATAAACAGATAATATAATAAATCAACATGCTTCCATTTCACTTGGAAAAAATAAGTACCACAAATATAAACCCTTTTCTCACATCAAATGAAGATGTAATATGAGAATCAAACTTAAACTTGACAAGCTGTCCAAGGCTATACACAACCGAATAGATGAAATGTCAATATGTGATCATTTGTTACCTACTCAGTGCTTACATAAACAGAAAACAAATTTACACATTATACATATTTAACACGGTGGGCATTATCCAGACTCACAGAGTGACTTTTTTAATGGAAAGAAAAAAGGCAGAAAAACATGGCTGTGGGTATGGTTTGTAACTAATGCTCCATCTTCGCTCTCTTCGAGGCTGGGTTGTCCCTCTCTCCACTCTCCTCCTTGTCTGATAGGGTGGGGGCAGACACCGGCTTCTTCGTGGTGTGAATGATGCCGAAAGCAGTCGTTCTCGTCTCTGCACACAACACAACACAACACACAGTCACAGTCACACTTGTTATTTAAAACCCCTTTCAGTCCCAAGCCGTGATTCTCCAGCTATATGCAGTAGGGCTATTACAGGAGAACAGAGCAGTTCTCAGATCTTAAGGTACACGTTTAACCAGGCTCACAACATCCTTGTAGTACTTTATCTGCATCATCTATGACTGGTTTTAAATCTGCACTTAAACACATACCTGTACCAGCTTGCATTAGGCAGCCTGCACTGATTCTGCATATAATTCTGGATGGAGGAGGTGCTCTTTATTTTACTACATCACTATCTTTGTCACCATCCTTGTACTGCATCATTGTCTTTGTCAGTGTCATTGTCCTTCGATGTTGTGTGTGCAGCTGTCGGTGAAATTGAATGTGTTTTTATTTTATTTTATACAAGGATTGTATACAAGGTGTATTGTCACATGCATAGACATACTGGGTAGAGTAGGACATGCAGTGACATTGGTGATTGTCTAAAAAAAATGTCTATGCATGTGACAATACACAATCCTTGTATCATTGTTTTTTGATGTTGTCTGTGCAGCTCTGGCTAAATTTTATTTATTTTTTTATTTTACTGTATACACACAAACTGTAAAGCACTTTGGTTGTAAATGTGCTATACAAATACATTTTAATTACTTACTTAATACATCTTATTTCCTACTGTAATGTGTTTGCATTGGAAATGTGACATGGCAGAGTAACACTATTTAACTGCACTCACCTCCACTTAACACCACAGAACGACAGTTTGTTGAAACAGCTGCTTTTGCATCTCCCTCAGACAGCCCGAACACGATCCCTCTGTGAGAACTACATTAAGGTAACAACAACCCTGGACAGCCTATTCCAAGACTTGGTAGAATTAAAATTGACATACATATTTGTTGATGCATTTGTGTGTGTGTGTGTGTGTATGTCTGATGTTATGTTTATGTTGTTATGGCCGAGATGACAGGCAGTTTGAACCCAAGTGTTAAGCAGGCAAACTTGGCATTCTTCACTGTGTAGATGCAGTCTCAGATATTAAAGTGACACTATGCATCAAGAACAACCCTGGATGGGAAACCACCTACATACATGAATAACTAACTCACCAGCCATGACATCTTCTGCAATAACTTTCAAGAAATCAAACAAACAACATTTCTCACAGCAGCACAAATGAATACCAGAGGTTATAATGCACTGAGATCAGCTCTTCATACATATGCAATAATCTGTAATGCCATCGGTATTAATACACAGAAAGAAAGGATACAAATTGGCAATATCATATGGGCCTCGCAGTTCCAGAGGCTATGTGGGGTGGGAGGAAGTTTTTTTTTTAGGATCAATGCAAATGAAAAAACACATTTAAACTTCAGAGACCTCATCTGCAAACTGCAATTTAGTTTCTTCTCTTCTACTGTATGCAGATGAGTTTCTGTGATCCAAGTGATTCAATTTTGCTTTGGGCGTTTCACCTTACTTTATTAAAAATGTGTCTTTCTTTGAACAGCACAACATAAAAGCCCAACACAGATACTTAAAATGAATCTGGTGTGTCTGACACAATAGGGAAAACTGCAACAGTGAACACACTCTGGGAAATTCAAAAGCAGATCCTACCTTTTCTGCACCACTTGACAAAATCACACCCTGTTAAAACAGAGAACATACCAAGGTTAGACAGCAACTATTTGTATGTATGTGTACATGTGTTCATGCATGTGCGTGCGTGTGTGCATGTGTGGTGTGTGTGGAAGATCTAATGGACTGGTCACTATGGAGTGCTACTCTAGTTAATGTCATAGTCACATACAATCCTGTCTAAGTGTGTGTGTGTGTGTGTGTGTGTGTGTGTGTGTACATACCTTTCCTTTACAGACCTCCATGAGGCCTAGGGAGTTTCCAATAGTGTACCTCCTCATTGTGGAGTCCCTGATGGCTGGTGTATAGAGGATCTCAAAGAACACTCCTCTATCTATCGCCTAGCAACATGGGAACACTCACTTCAAACACACACAGAGGACTTTTGATGTTGTACGTACTCTGCACCTTGTTTATTTATCTATATCTTCATACTGTAAATGTATCTGTAGGCTTGTATTTGCTTGTATTTGTTTTATATTCGTATTTGTATATATTGCTGTACATTCAGGACTATATTCTATTCTGCTAAACTATTCTTATGTACTGCTTCTTACTCTACATCTGTTGGCTGCTCCAAACGACATCTCACTATATTTTGTATAGTGACAATAAAGACTATTTCTACTACCAGGGGACGCTAGTACCTACTGAGACACATACTTAACGCTGCAAACACACATACAGTACTAGTATCAAGTTACAAGTCCTATCCAGTTTTCAGGTGCCCGTGAAGTGCAGTTGAGGTAATCCAGCGACAGAAAAAGTTGAATCACCGCACATCGAAAAGACTTAATATTTTTTGCTGTTTTATTGTGAACGTTGCGTTTACAATAAAACAGCAAAAAATATTAAGTATTTTCGGTGTGCGGTGATTCAACTTTTTCTGACACATACAGTACTAGTCAAAAGTTTGGACACGCTTTCTCATTTCCATTGATTTTCTTTTTATTTTTTTGCTTTCTACATTGTAGATCAATATTGAAGACATCCACACTATGAAGGAACAAATTCTGGAGCTGCTCCCCTCCCACCCCACAGTCCATTTGGCACACAGATGGAGATCATCAGTATTCATTTACAATGTGGAAAATACAAAAAGTACCGGTAAAAGAAAACTATTGAATGAGAAAGCGTATCCAAACTTTTGACTGGTCGTACATCACTGCAGAACAGGTGCGATGCATGGCTGAAGTGGCCCATTCAAAGCCAAGGCAAAGTAAATGTGAAAGCCTACATTACTGCTGATAAATCACATTAGATGATACATACTGAGATGGACAAGTCATCACTATTAAATACACTTACACCATTAACAGGCGCCCTTTTGAAATGGAACGGCTGCTTTTCAGTCACCGTCACACAAATGATGTCCACCTCGAAGGTCATACAGGCGGCCTGGGTGACAGAAAACAGCGAGGGAAGGTTGTGAAGGATGTGAAAGAACCAGGACATGTTTGTTTGGGAGACCCCCTTAATTACATAGGAACTTACATGGAATATCTTCTCAGTCTTGGGATGAACAGCCACCAAGTCAAACAGCTTGTACTCTGGAGTTGGTCTCTACAGGAAAATGAACATAGAACTGATCAAATGAGTCTGAGTGCACCGCCTACTGTAACAAAGCAGCCTTTGCTTTATTTACATTGTGAGAAAGGGAACAAAAGCTGAATACCTCTGATTCACATACTTACAAAATGGCTTGGATCTGTTGCTACCACGGTGAGACGGTTTAACACTTTGATAGGTCTTGACCTCCCCTAAGACATTGATTCAAATTAATTACAAAAAATTATACTCTCTCTTTAACAATAGGTTAGCCCAAGTTCAAGGGTGTGAAAATGTCCATAGCTACCTGTACAACAGGAAATTTGTCGAAAAGATCAGAAACGCTCGCTGGTTTTGGGATCTCCTAAATGTCAGAAAACAGTTGTACATGAGGGAATAGAACAGAATAAAATTAATCTCGATTATCATTGTCACAAGTGCAACGAAGTTTAAAATGCTTAGTGAGTGCATCATTCACTGTGTCTATACAAAAAATAAACAAATAATTTAAGAACTGGAGTTCCTAGAAAAGATGGAATTAATAAATAAATACATATGCATAAAAACAGCATTGGCGTACAGTACAGAGACACATTCTGTCATTGCAGAGCCGCTGCACATTCAGAGCTGTCATTACAGGCGTACTGTATCAAGTCAAGTCACAGTGTTAAGTTTTGCATGATCTTACCGGTTTCTTTTGCTGACTCTCCAAAGTGTAATTTATAGCTACTGTGGAATATCCAACTGAAAAAAACAATACATTTAATTACAATGTGTTGGAAATTTGTGTGGCAAGTTAAGTCAGCTCTACCAACCACTACTACATGCAGTTGTTCATGTGATACGCTAATATTTTACACGACCATGACAGAGTATGGAAACGATTCCGTTTTAATTCAGATAGTGCAATATATATGAGGTATCTGCATTACAGCAACATGAATACAGTAACGCCTTTCTTAAACTGCGTTTGAAGTTAGCCATCATAGCTGGCTGAGTTATGATAGCTGTCCGTACCACGATTCAACTCACATGTGATGGCGTAACCTGGTACCACGACTTTCTTTTCTATTTCAACTTCTATAGTCATACTTACGATGAGCAGCTGTTTCAATTATGTTTTGGAGTGTTTTCTTGTCTTTGGTAAAGCTGATATTCAAATCCATGAACATAGCCATTTTGCAAGCATGCGAAGTTCCAATGGCAACGTGAATTCTGGGAGATGTAGTAGTTTCTCGTCGCAAAGGAGACAGCTACTTCCGCTCCCAAGAGCCTTTGCAACTGTTATGGTCCTTCTGATTGGTTAAGTTTAAATACAAAACCGCGGTGGATAATCAAATGCGAGGAGTGTTTCTGTGGACATAAACTGATTCGATGGATGATTTTTTACACAAAGTTCATGCGCCAAGAAAGCGAATTTAAAAGGTCTGTTTTTTATTTTTTTGTCTTGCACTACATGAGAAACATTTTAACTCTAAGATAAAAACAGAGTCACATTATACAAATCTTAACAACTCCACGTCAACACAAGCGTGTGGTTCTGCTAAAATCTTTGTAACCAGCTAGCTAGTTACCCTATTAAGGTAACTAAGCTATATTGACTTAATGTTCACGTTGAAGTGAAATAAATTAATAAAACCAGCTCACCGTCTTGTTCAATTATGGCTTTTTATAGGAAAATGAGCATGTCGTGGCTTTTTGTCGCATACGCTAACGTCATGTTTTTCTTCGTTCCATAGCGAGCAAAAATGATGGAATCGTGTTTAAATTACAAACCCGAAAGGGTAACTGCTATAACTGTGGATGACCTGAAAAAGGACTTATCAGATGACTTTTCCAATATTTCATCATTATCTCAGGTAACAGAAATGCATGGTTTTCTCAGGCTCCGTGTCTGTTGCATAATAAGGGTCTGCTACACCGCAGTATTTACCATGTTATAACAGAGAAGTGCAAGATCATTTAACTCACTGTCCGCAAACTGTCGTAATATTAACTTCGTAATGTTTACCTTTAGGAGTCTTTATCGGACAAAGAACATTTGCAGGTATATCTCCGCGTAAGACCCTTTACCAACGCTGAACAAGACGCTGGTGAATCTCAGGTAAAGTTGAGGTTAAACTGTCGCGACCTTTCTGTGTTTGACAGTGAGATCAAGCAATACAACAGAATGACCCTTTAGTTAAAAAAAATAAAATAATACACAGCCATCTCATTTTCCTTTTGGAAATTTCAGGAATGTGTAGACGTCGAGGGTCCAGATACAGTGGTGCTGAAGGCACCCAGAACATCTCTGCCCGGCCGACTCAGCGAGAAGCCGGTGCAAACAGGCCAAAGGTTTCGTTTCTCTCAGGTGAGGATGAGCTGTCATATGTAACTGATATGTGTATGTATGTGAATGTCAACACAGTTGCAATTTTAAATTGTGACAGCCTTTCCCCCCCTCAATTGTATATTGTAACTGTTAAAAAAATGTTTGTTTTGTGAATGTGTTTTGTGAATCGCAATGGTTCCGAATCTTGTTATTCTCATTCATTAGTGTCGTTATTACATCACTGATCTTTGACTGATGTGCAGGTGTACGGACCAGAGACTACTCAGAGACAAATGTTTGAAGGAACAGCTAAAGGACTGGTCAAAGATGTCCTCGAGGGAGGAAATTCACTAGTCTTCACATACGGAGTGACTAATGCTGGGAAGACATTCACATTTTTGGGTGAGAGTCTGCACTGTTCAGGATAAACAAGAAGTTCTCGGATACGTAATGAATAAATGTAGCCTAGTCGAATGTTTTTATGTCACGATCAGGCACTTCTTTCCTGCCTGCTTTTGTTCCTTTACATTGTAAAGTGCTTCTTTTCACTGTGAAGAGAGTCCTTTTTATATTCACGATGTCAAGCTGAGCCCCTGTATAGCACTCTCTCCACAAGTGTAATCACATCCATTTTAGCAAGGAATGCTTTTCAGTGATACTCCCATCTACCCTTCGAAAATAACATCCATTTTTCTTCCTTGCTCAATGGCAGGCCCTGAATCAGATGGCGGTATAGTGCCGCGTTCCCTGAGAGTTATTTTCCACAGCATCGAGGGCCGCATCTATGCCCAGAACAACATTAAACCCCACAGGTGTATGGACTTCACCAGGCTGACCAAAGACCAGCAGGACGAGGAGTCTACCAGCAAGAGGAACTTACTGAGACGCTTGAAAGAGGTTAGATCTTCCTGTCTGTCTGTCTGTCACACACACACATATACACACATACGCACACACACACACACACACACACACACAGACCGTGACCCCCCTATCCTCACCCTGGCACTACATGATCATGCAGCAAAGTATACCCACATACTGTGTGACACACACACACACACAAACACACACACAGTTAAAGCACACAATCCTTTTTTTAGATCTCTCTCTCTCTCTCGTCTCTTTGTGTCTCTCTTTCTGACTCTCTTTATCTGTTTCTCTCTTTCTGGCTCTGTTTGTATCTTTCTTTCTCTGTCTGTCTGTCTGTCTGTCTCTCCTCCACCCCCCCCCCCCCCCACACACACACACACACCCACTCCTAATTAAAGCACATGACACTTCTTACTCTCTCTTTTTCTTATTTGCTATTTCTCTCTCAACTCTTAGGATGCTTACTCAATTTTCTCAACTCTCTTTTGTTTTCTTTCCCCCTGCTTAGACTGATGCTCAGAAAAGCCTCACATGTAAAACCTTATTGGAAGGTAAGTGTTCCCTCTCAGTGCAAAATGTGAGTCTGAGGGTACCTCAGAAACAGCAGGATTCAAAATAAAATGAGAATTTTTTTTTAAAAGCATCATTTAAATATGTATTCGTTTATGCACATCGCCCATTCATTTCCTCACTCACTTGTTTTCAAAACAGGCTCAACCTCCAGCGACATTGACATTCAGGCCGAGGAGGAGTGTGTCAGTTTGGATGGCGACGCGAACACTAAGTTCTCAGTGTGGGTGTCCTTCTGCGAGATCTACAACGAGTCCATTCATGACCTGCTGGAGGTCCTGCCAAGCGGGCCGCCCAGGAGAACGGCCCTCCGCCTCTCGCAGGACGTCAAGGGCAACACTTTTGTCAAAGGTGAGGGTCGGTAGTATACACACACACACACACACACACACACACGCATACAGATGCGCGCACGCACACACACACACACACACACACACTTTAAGGTGCTACATGTATAAGGAATTTATGGCGAGTAATCATAAAATGGGTATCGTAAAAGGGTCCTATGTCATCAGAGATTAAGGAAACGTGTTTAAGTGAAATACTGATTTAATGGACAACAGTCCTATAACCATTATACTCCCAATTTAAAACTTAATTTTACAGCCCACAAATTCTGCTTGTTTTTTTAATTATTTATTTTTTAAAATAAAATATTACCTCTTGCCTCTAGAGGGAGAACAATGCTGTGCAGTACGTATTTCTAATTTGCTTGCAGAACCAGTTCTGCACACAATCCTTCATACAGCACTTTTAAGCCTTGCCTTATGTTAGCAAATTTGAGCAATCAATTGAAAACAAATAAAACACTCCCCCTTCATTCTCTGAGACTGTTAACTTTTGCACTGCAGTCTTTTCTCTGGCTGCCTTTTCCTCATATGTCAAAACTGGGAATTTATTATTTATTTATTTTTGGTGATGTTTTTTGTGTTTGTTTGTTTGTTTGTTTGTTTATTTTTTGACAGACCTCAAATGGATCCAGGTCAACAGCGCGGAGGAGGCCTACAGAGTGTTAAAAATCGGCCGGAGGAACCAGAGTTTCTCCTCCACGAAGCTCAACACCTTGTCCAGCCGAAGGTGCAGCTTTTTTTTTACCCACACACACACACACACATACACACACATTAATGATCCAGCCTAGTGTGATGGTGTAATAATGCAGTGTAATGGTGGTATTAATTTTTTATGTCTAAAGTAATAGCTGGCTAAACCAGGTGTGTGTGCGTGTGTCTGTGTGTGTCTGTGTGTGTCTGTGTGTGTCTGTGTGTGTCTGTGTGTGTCTGTGTGTGTCTGTGTGTGCACAATAGGGTTGATTAACTGTGTGCACAAACACATAAAATGGATCCTTACTCTCCTGTTTCTTTCTTGTCCCTGGGGCAGCCATAGCATATTCTCCATCCGCATACTGAGAATCGACGATATTGGAGTTCCTCGAGTCCTGACCATAAGCGAGTAAGTGCCACTTGCAAAGCAACTTCAGGGCATTCATTTGGTCCCGATGGATTTTATCTACAAGCCCTGTGTGTGTGTGTGTGTGTGTGTGTGTCAAGGCAGTACTCAATACTTATTCCCCCCCCCCTGGCTATGCGATATAAAGTGTCCCCAGTTCTGTTCAGTTTGTTGTGCCTTTCACTTACTGCTAAATTGTGGGTTGTCTGATCTGTCTGCTTCGTCTAAATCGCAGGCTGTCCCTGTGTGACCTGGCCGGGTCGGAGAGGTGCGCCAAGACCCAGAACAGGGGCGAGCGACTGAAGGAGGCGGGGAACATCAACACGTCTCTGCTGACCCTGGGGAAATGCATCACCGCCCTCCGCCTCAACCAAACGCAGCCCAAGTGAGTGAGCGAGTCCTCGCAATCGATCAGTTGTTCGATTGTTTAGAGTGCCAAAATCACTATATGAAATTGTCTCAGTACAGCAGCCGTGAAATACTAAAATGCAAGCAGTGTTAAACTGGATTAAACAACCAACATGTGTGATGCAACTAAATTGGGTACAAGTTGATGATGAACAAAATAAAGCTATACATAAATGATAAGACCATTTGAAAGAAATCACTTCAGACACTAAGCATGTTTCTTTCAAAAGGGACAAATTCACTATGACTACTCTTGCATACATATGCAACATTGCAACAAGGTCAATTGTCGACCAGACGTAGCCCTAAATGTGACATGTTTTGTTGTTGTACTTATTTTGTTTACATGAACAGAATTACAACAAGTTCAGTAGTTAAGGTAAGCCAGTAAAATGGCCACCACGAGGTTCCATATATTTGGTACTAAAGCTAAAGTTCAGATGAGTGATAATGAATTATGCATGACGATAAACCTTATGAGACTAAATAAAACATTTACCGCACCTTTTACTTTCTGCCATACTCTAGCAGTCTTGTCGGATGATTTGCTATAAGACTAGATAGTTCTAATGGCCCCGCAAATCTTCCCATGAAGGCTGAGGTCTCAGGTTTATTTTACTTTAATTTCTATCATTAAATAAAGGGTAAGTTAAGGGCAAAGGGGTGTGTTGCTGTACTTTCACAGCAGCAGCTACTAAGAGCTGAAGAGCTCATGTCACTGATGACATGAAGCATCAGAACTGTCAGTTAATTTGGCCTGTTTGAAATGGCTGGCTGGCTGAATGGCTGGCTTAAAGTGATGCATTCTGACCTTGAAATAGTGATGTCTTTGGACAGTGTCCTCCGAACATCACTGTACCCAGCCATGTGGTACGAGATTGTCCAAAAACATCACTATTTCTACTAAGCCCAGAATTAAAGCCAGCCAGTCATTTCAAATAAGCCCGTACTTTTTAAGTTAGTGGATGTCAGTGAATCTCCTGATTTGTTTACCCCTAAAGCGCATCATTGCTCATTCCCATAAAGTTAACTAGAACTTTCTTTTGGCCTGGTTTCCCAGGATGCTTTGCGCATAAGGCCTTGTCCCTTTCGCAGGGAAAACCATGGAGAAAAAAAATGCATTTCATCTTTGTCAAAAACACTGAAATTGCAAAGTGTCCTCTTAAGCATAATGTGTTTATTTTTCCCTCCTAGATACCAGGCACACATCCCCTTCCGTGAGAGCAAGCTGACTCACTACCTGCAAGGCTTCTTCTGTGGGAGGGGCAGGGCCTGCATGATCGTCAACATCAACCAGTGCGCATCCATGTATGACGAGACGCTCAACGTGCTCAAGTTCTCCGCCGTCGCTCAGAAGGTGTGTGTCTGTGTGTGTGTGTGTGTGTGTGAAACTTAATGATAACATTTTGTTGCAGAGAACAAAAATATCCTCATTATTCTGTTATGCTTCACTAAATGATGGTTATCTCTGTCTGTTTTTTAGGCACAATGCTGTGACCCATTAAGCAGTCAAACAAAGACATTTAAACCGTGAAATCTGATTTTCTTCCCTTTATAAGAAGAGGGGAACCAGAACTCAAGCCTACAGCTATCTGCTTTCCAAAATGATACTTTTGGATACTTGGTTATTTGGGTCACTGCAGTTTGTAAAGAGCTAAATGTTATTAGTTTAGTTTAGTCTGTATACTGTGTGTTAAGTGGGATCATGTACAAAAGAAATCCTGTACAAGTGTGAGCTATATAGGCTTTTTGAGACGTTCTCTTGCACCTTGGGTAGAGGTGCGCCTTGGGTAGAGAGACCTTGCGCCTATCTTATACTTTGGATACTTTACTGAGTATATCAAAGTGCTAAATGCAGTCCATTCCATTTGGTCAATAACTAAATTGCATCTCTGGTACCTGGGCAGAGGCATTAAAATATACTATGTAAGCAGTACATGCATGCATGCACTGTACTGTATGCATGCATGAAAGCGGCACATAAACAAGCAACAGCAAAAAACACACATTTTGCATTTTGTTGCTGCAGGTTGTGGTTCTCAGCACGCGGCCCGCAGCACCCAAACCGGAGAAGTCCGGCAGAGAGGTCTCCTTCATCATTAACGAGGCTGACCGGCGCCACCTGTGGGGCAAGCGGAGAAGCACACTCATCGCCTGGGAGACCACACTGGAGGATGTGCAGGAGGATGAGGCCAGCGACGAGGAGATGGAGGAGGACGAGGAGGAAGAGGAGGAGGAGGAGGAAGATGACAGCACGGATGAGACTGTGGCGGAGGGCACTGTCCTCGAGGCTGGGGACGATGATGAAGATGACGACGATGATGATGTGAGTGGGGTACTGTAGGATGCAGATATCATTACCTGCTGTACTCGGCAGGCTCCTGGTGATAAGCACTGCACTAAAAAGCCTGCGCTGTGCCGGAGTGTAAGCCAGTGCACAGAAATATGGCAGAGGGAATAACACTGTCCTCAAACCCATCTTAATCTAAATTAGACTCATTATCTTTCTAACCTTCTAGATATCGCTCTCTCAACCCCTCTCTATCTCTCTCTCTCTCTCTCTCTCTCTCTCTCTCTCCCCCTCTCCCTCTCTCGCTGTCTCTCTCTCTCCCCCTCTTTCTCGCTGTCTCAACCTCTCTCTCGCTGTCTCATGCTCTCTCTGTCAGTCTCTTCCTCTCTCTTTCTTGCTCTCTCGCTGTCTTGCTCTCTATCTCACCCCCATCATCCACCTCATCATTCTTTATCTCACCCCTTCTATTTCTCAATTTATTTTGAAGGTTTTTTTTTCCCTGCTTAGGCTGGTGCTCTCAATCTGCTCATTTTTCTAAACTCATTTTTCTCTTGACCTAAACTGACACACTTAACAGAATTAGGAATGCAACTGTTAATTACTGATGAGTAGTTTAGCATCTAAGTCTGTGTTGTATTTGTTTTATTTTCTTCGATTATATATATATCGAGTGTGTGTGTGTGTATGTATATATATATGTGTGTGTGTGTGTGTGTGTGTATTTATGTGTGTGTGTATATGTGTGTGTGTGTCTGTGTGTGTGTGTGTTTACACACAGTAAACTTAGTTTGACCACTTTGCACATCAGTAGTTCGAAAAGGTCCCAGAGACTTGTTAGGTGTTGGCAGTACACCATGATCTTACACTTCTGTCTATAATAAAATCATCGTTTCCTGCTTTGGCTCTGATGTATCTGGGGTGACCTTTCCCCGTCAGTCTATAATGAGTGTGGCAGGTGTACTATTTGCACTGACTGCAAGATCTCTCTCTCTCTCTCTCTCTCTCTCTCTCTCTTTCTTTTTTCTCTCTTTTCCTCTCTCTTCCTCTCTCTTCCTTCCTCTCTCTCTCTCTCTCTCTCTCTCTCTCTCTCTCTCTCTCTCTCTCTCTCTCTCTCTCTTCAACTCCTTTTTTCTGACGGCGGGATGTGTTTCATTTCAGGCCCAGCGTGCGGAGATCCAGGATCTGAAGAGGAAGTTGGCCCAGCAGCGGTCTGAGAACCAGACACTCGAGTGCCGCATCCGAGAGGAAGTGACCTCAGAGTTCATGGAACTCTTCTCCAAAATGGAGAGTGATTACAAGTAAGACGTGAACTGGATACAGTAAAATGAAATGTCTCTTTTGTAAGTGGAGTTTTGTATACTGTTGTTTGTGTGCATTTATAACATACATTTTGATGATTAGTGTGGGTCTTTTTGTGGGCAGGCTTATTTAAAGCCAGCCTTTTTTAGACATTTCACAGGGCAAAAAGCAGGAAATAATTCTATGCCTAAAATCATGCAAACGTTTCAAAATTATTGTGCCTACTAGCAAAGGTTAAATGTTCCCTACTGCCCCATGCCATGGCACCATGCTTGAGATCTTTTAGCCCTGCATTTCAGCCTAACTGTACTCTCCTAAAAAAGTGGCTTTATCCTCCTCAGCAAGTGTGCAATTTTGACCACTTTCTCTCTCCGTAGCGAGCGTCTTCAGAAGGAGAAGGACATCATCGAGGAGCGTGCAGAGCATCGTCTGGAGATCTTGAAGGACCTGGTCAAGAAGAACGCCAGTCAGTTTGCAGAAGTATCCAAAGAGGAGGCCTCAAAGGTATTAGTTGACAAAAACAAGACGACTCTTTCCACTGCACTGCCCTACAAAGGCAAAAGGTTGTACTGTGTTCTCAAAACTGAGTTTAGACAGGAAATTGACTTTATAACACCTCTTGGCTTGTGACAAAATCTCCTGCTTCTTTCTATTAAGAAAGTACATAAAAAGCATCACCACTATTATACCTACAGCATGTTTGACTTGGCAGTGTGACAACTTTGAAGGCATTTTTCTCAGTTTCACCGTTCACATAGAGAAAAGGAGGCTACTGTCCTAACAAAGGCAAAGTGCAGTAACTAAGTGGTCATCCATCCTGAATAACTTTTATTTTTATTTTATTGGTTTGGCCGACAGGTATAAAATACATAATGAAAAAATGGCTATTCGCAAGTCAAAATAGGTCAAATGAGCTCTATAATAATACACTTGTATTTGGTTGTTGTTGGCATTTTTGTGGGCTTTACAGTGCGTTTGTTTTACCTTGATGACACCATATGGTTTCTTAACAGGAGGAAAGGATGGAGTTCATGGACAGCATGCTGGCGGCCATGCGTAGTGACCTGGCCAAGATCAAGCAGGACGCCGAGCAGGCGCAGACGTGTCTGGTGGTGGCGTCCGGCAGCACGGGGTCGCCACGGGCAACGGTGGCCGCGGTAACGGAAGCGGAGGCGGTGGAGCTCCGTAAGCAGCTGGACGAACTGGCCGAGGAGCTCCTCACCCGGCAGCAGCTCCTGGGCCTCAAGAGCAGCGGTAGGTCACTGTGATGGCGTCACCATCACTAGGGCTGTGGGTGTGGCTCTGACTGCTATACCAACAAGCCTTGGTCTTTGGCGTTGCGGTCAAAGCACATGTTTGGTATCCCGGAGACTCTGGTTCAAAGCCGGATGGGGTGACTTCTCCTCCCTTTCGCTTCCAGTCACCTCCCACCTGTGGCTCCACCTGTGGACCATGGCTGTCAGTAGCCTGGTAAACCAGACCCTACTACGCTGCATTTCGTACAGTGAGATTATTTTTGGAGATGGGGGCGAGTTGCAGCACAGAGTGACACACAGGCACAACATGCGGTACAACATACAGTACAAACCCTCAACCACAACACCATATGAACTTACCAGAAACCATCACTCTATCAGCGATATATTTATAACTGAATTAATGTTTTTGGTATACATTCAGTCACATATCCCCACACCATCACATGCAGTCCTTTGTTCATTCACTGTAGATGGCTTTGACTGTATGGTCTAAAGCGGGCTGGAGTAGTTTAGAGATTAATGAGGCCTGTTTTACAGTGTGAGTTGTGTGCAGCGATGCTCACTGGGCAGCAGCTCAAGAACACCAGTAGGTTCCCGCCCTGCTGTGGAGCTGCTGATGAGGCATCCGATCACGTTCCAGCTCACTTCCTGTTTCCCTTCACGCTGACAAAAACAAGTTTCTTGAGTAGTTGTTGAGTAGTTTTGGGGTTATTGTGCGTATTCATAGTTCCTAGTGCAACTGACGCACTGTGCCTCGAGCTTAAGTGGTAGAGCAAGATGCAGAAGATGTTTAAGGTAAGTATTGCTGCACACAACTCAGTGTAAAATAATTTTCTTAAGCAGTTGTGGGGTTACTGCATGTATTCATAGTTCTTCGTGGAACTAACGCACTGTGCCACGGGCTTCAGTGGTATAGCAAGATGCGACAATGCAGAGATGGGTGTGGAGACGTCGGCTAATCAACAATGAAAAACAGCTAGTGGATGAGTGCTGTATCGGGAGATGTTTAAGGAGCATGCTTCTGAATTGGGGAAAATTAGCTCATTTGCCATCTCTCTGGAAGTTGGACTATTTGGTGTCAACATTTCAGGGATGAGGGGTTTCATCAAATGCTTGACAAATTAAAACCAGTGTTGTGGGCAGCAGAGCAAAGCAACGGGTGGTTATTGCAGTAGGCGCCTTCGATTGTGTGGTCTAAAATGGGCTGTAGTGGTTTAGAGATTAATGAGGCCTGTTTTACACCATGAGTTGTGTTCACCGATACTCATGAGACAGAAGCTGTAGTAGGGCCTTTTAAAGCAGTAGTAGGTTCCCCTGCCCCCCCACCCCACTCCTGGGGCTTCGCTGGGACAGCAAGAGGTTAAAGGAACACACCACTATTTTGGGACATTAGCCCATTTGCCGCTTTATCTAACATTAGACAATTAGGTATCTCCTTTTCTCGCTCCCATCCAGACCTTGTCCTAGTCTGATGGTAGTACTTCTAGCACATTTGTCTCAGTTTGTCAGGAAATCTGGAAAATAGGGTAATTTACCAAAACAGTGGTGTTGTGTTTCTTTAATAGCTCAGAGACTGGGGCTTTCATCAACTAGTCAGCCATTGAAAGCAGAAGTCAGCGCTGTAGGCACACACACAGTCTGTATTGGAGCGAGAAAAGGAGATACTCAATTGATACCCAATCAGCGAACAATTTCTTCCTGGAGGTGTAGACTCTGCTGAAGTTTAAAACGATAGGATCTGCCTTTACCCAAACCGCTAACGTTTGGTCGTGACTCCCTCTGTTCGCTGATTGGTCAGGCAAGATGCTGCCTGAGACAACCATGTCAATGAATCCCTAGCCAGACCCTCTGTACAAAATGGAGTGAAGAACGAGGGGCTGGTTTACCAGGCCACCCCAGCACTGCATCAGCAAGGCAGACTAGTGCACCTGTAAGAGGCTAAGCACACTCTACCTGGGGACCATGGGGTTAAGCACTCTCTACCTGGAGACCATGGAGATAAGCATACTCTACCTGGAGACCATGGGCACTGACATTTGCACTTTGCTATTTTTTCCACTGGCACAAGCTGAAATAAATGCCATGACCTGTTCACAGATATACCTCAGTGACTTCAGATGAATAATTTCTCTCGAATTGGCAAAATTTTAAATTGCGCGGTTAACTAAGTGCAGTAGGCCATCTGGAAAGCATTGTACTTACACTGATTGACACTAAAGTTGTGATTCATCATGATTAAATTAATTCGTCAGTTACCAAAGACAGTTTTTTTTTCTGTTTTGGATGACTTGCCAACCCCCTCCCTTCTGCTGACCCTGCACTCTCTTCAAGTGTTCTGGTAGACTCGCCAGCAAGTTCACTGCCGAGCTCTTTGAGTTCTCCTCTTAAAGACTGCTTGCAGCCCCTCCCTCACATATAACATTTAAGGGGAGAGGGGGGGGGGGGTATAGGGGGGTTGCTGTGGCACAGCTGGCTGAGTACTTGTACTAACATTAATTTTATGTTATCTTGTAAATGGGGCAATTTCCCAATTATGGTACAAGAAAAGACAAACAATTAAAGGGGGGGTTGGGGGGGTAGGGTGCACAGTTCTGAGGTGCTATGTACATATGCAAAGCATAAATGAGGTTCCCTAATCCCCCACACACAGACACAGACACACACACACACACACACACACACACACACACACAGCCTTATCTCTCCCTCCCACTTAGTTTCCTGCCTGTTTCTTCATTGTCATGTCCAATAAAACCCCTAAATAAATATATAAATAAATGCTGTGAGCTATAGTGGCTCTCTCCCGGCACTAAAACTTTACAATAAATGCTTAGAAGCCTAGCGAGCCGAGAGTGCATGGTAAATGCATTTTCCTCCAAGGGGGCCATTTTCCCCACATATCAGGACTTGTGAAAAAGGTGTGTGTATGTGTGTGTGAGAGTAAGACTGTGTGTGTGTGTGAGTAAGTCTGTGTGTGTGTGTGCATGTGCAAGTGTGTGTGTAAGTGTGTGTATCTGCGTGTGTGCCTGTGTGTGACAAGGCTGTTGAGAATGAGCAGTGTGCTGTCGTTGCAGAGCTGGAGAGGGTGCAGGCCCAGGCGGAGAGGAGCAGCGAGCATCTGCAGGAGATGCAGGAGGTACGAGCGCTTTTCTGTTTCTCCCCTTTTCGCTTTTCCACTGTCACACACACACATACACACACACACACACATTCCCTTTTATGTTTCTCCCCTTTCCGCTTTACCACCTCAGCACCTTCTCGCCCACCGACTAGGCATTTGCTCTACTAAGTCTTTTCTTTTTTCTTTTTCTTTTGCTCTTTTTTATCTCTTACATTCTTTCTTTTTGCTTTTTTTTCTTCTTTCTTTCTTTCTGTCTTTCTTTCTGTGTCTGCCTGTCTTGCTCTTCTACAGAGTTATCAGCGCCAGACAGTGAAGGTTCAGGAGCTCATGGCGATATGTCACCAGAAGGACGACATGATGGCCAAACTACAGGAGGCCCTGGACCACAGCGTAGAGGCCACCACCAAAGACGTGAGCGCAGTGTATACACACACAGAGAAACACAAACACACACACACACACACACACACACACACATTTACATAGCAGACTGTGTACACTTGTGTACATATATACAACAGAGGTTTACATAACTGCATATGCACACACACAAACATTTGTGTACATATACACAGCCATACACGCACACCATCTATAAACACACACACACAGGAACATCATAAACACACACACACATACACACCACTATGCAAAGCCCCAAAGGGATACAAACGTGCCCACCAACGCTCACTTCTCCCCCCCGTCTTCTCCGCAGAGGTCCTTGATTGACGCCATCCGAGAGGAGATCTTGCACTTCAAGCAGAGCTGTAGGTGTGGTGCTAATGGTGATGGCCCCTCTGATCTGACCAAAGACACTCCCCACAGCCAGGCCAGGAGAGAGAGCGGTACGTGTGACACACACACACACCACACACACACACACACACACACACAGCAGAGCTGTAGGTGTGGAGCTAATAGTGATGACCCCTCTGATCTGACCAAAGACACTCCCCTCCGCCGCCGCCCAGCTGACCCCTCAGGGGGGCCTGACAGACAGGCCAGGAGCGAGAGCGGTACGTGCGTCAAAGACTATACACACACACACACACACACACACACACCTCAAATGCGCGCACACACACCTCACTTCAGAAACTCCCCTCTCACACACATATATATATACACACACACCTCTCACTTTAGAAACTCCCCTACCACGCATACACACACTTATACACTCTCTCACACACACACACACACACACACACACACACACACACACACACACACCTCTCACTTCAGAGACTCCTCTCTCCTGCACACACACACTCCTCACACACACACACGCACACACACACACCTCTCACTTCTGAAACTCCCCTCACACACACGCACACGCACATCTCCTTTCAGAAACTCCCCTCCCTCTGTTCTCCCCTTTCTTTTTTTCCACCCTAAACATCTAAGAGAAACTTTGGAGAGCACAATTGCGCTGATGGCAAATGAAAGTAATAAGCTGTTAGCTCTTTTGTGTGTGCAGTCGTTGCCGCTCTTTCACCCGGGTTGGCGGGTTTAGCTCAGTCAATAGGGCTTAAGTAGGGGTCTGCTCTGACTCCCATTGCCCGCTGCTGTGGTATTAGATATTTAATGGCCAGGCCCCTTGCTGGACTTGGAGGAAGGCCACAAAGAAATGTGCTTACGGCCAGCGTTTAGTGAAAATTGGATTGTGAATAGGCTATTTTGTGGTTCTCTTTTTAGTTCTGTCATTTTGGAGCTCTTTTGTTTTTCTGTGTGTGTGTGTGTGTGTGTGTGTGTGTGTGTGTATGTGTGTGTGTGTGTCAGTCAAGCAAAGCTACACATATGGGCCACAAATTTCTCCACTTAGACAGGAAAAGCAGACAATGGGTGATCTATCAAGAACAAATTGTGTTCTCTAACTATGTTTATGTTGGTTATTTTGTTTTTGCAACAAAGAGGGTCAAAACATTGGTTGACTGACAAGTTAGGGTTAGGGATGTGTTCGGCTGGGGCACAGTTTTAACGGCAGTTGTGTTATAATATTAGATTAAAATACACATGGAAACAAATGTGATGTATCTGACACCATGGGACAAACTGCAACAGTAAACACACTCGAAAATACAAAAGCAGCTCCTAGCTTTTCTGCACCACTTGACAAAATTACACCCTGTTAAAACACAGGACATAACAAGGTTAGACAGCAATCATTTGGTTTAATGTGATTTTTTTTTTGTGTGTGTGTGTCTGTGTGCGTGTCTGTCTGTGTGCGTGTCTGTGTGCATGTGTGTCTGTGTGTGTGTGCCTGTCTGTGTCTCTGTGTGTATGTGTGTGTGTCTGTGCCTGTCTGTTTGTCTGTGTGTGTGTTTAAGCAGACACGTTGTGGGCCACGTGTGAGCGTCTGCGGGCGGAGAGCGAGGGCAAGGACGGGCGGCTGGAGGAGCTGGCCCAGAGGCTGGATGCCACGGAGCAGAGCGTCCAGGAGCTGACCGCCGCTCTGGCCGACGAGACGCAGCTCCACGAGGCCGCCCTGGCCTCGCTCGACAGGGAGCGGCAGGAGATGGCCTCGCTCGAGGCCGACAGGAACGCCCTGGCCGAGGAACGAGACCGCCTGCGGGCCACGAACGCTGAGATGAGATCAAAGGCCGTCGCCGTGGAGACGGAGATGGCGTCGGTCGAGGCCGAAAGGAACGCCCTGGCCGAGGAACGTGACCGCCTGCAGGCGACGAATGAAGCTCTAGTGGACGAGTCGCAGCTCCACGAGGCCACCCTGGCCTCACTCGAGAGGGAGAGGCAGGAGATGGCGGCCCTCGAGGCCGACAGGAACGCCCTGGTCGAGGAGCGAGACCGCCTGCGGGCCGCAAACGCCGAGCTGACCTCAAAGGTCATCGCCGTGGAGACCGAGGCGAAGGGTCGCGCCGAGGAGGCAGCAGCCCACGCCGCGAGGCTGGACGAAGAGTTACGCGCTGCCCGAGCGCTGTCCAAGCAACGCGAGGAGGAAACCCTGGACAAATCCAAGATGGCCGCTGCGCTGGAGGTGGAGGTCAAGAGGCTCCGAGAGGAGGCCGAGGCCTTGGCCAGCCAGGCCAGGAGCAGTGGGGGCGGTGGCGGAGGCAGCCAGACGTTCAGCGAGGCCCTGCAGAGTCTGCAGCAGGAGTGCCAGAGCCTGACCCGCGGCTCTCTGGAGAAGAGGGAGCGCATCAAGACCCTGGAGCAGGAGCTGGCCGACGCACGCTCCCAGGTTAGAGATGAGATGAGTCAGCGTTTTTTTTATTTTTTTTTTGCAATTGATCGCAATTTAAATTAAACTTCAGAATTAATTAATCGTAAAAGCTCCCTGACAACAACGGCAGATTTGTTTCCTCTGGAAAAAAGTAACTCAAATCGACAGCGTTGCAGAATGACAGTGGTTTCTTTCAAATTGAAAAAATATTTTGTTTCTTGTTTACATTCAGTATTCAGTTCCATTGGGTTGTATAGGGGATAGCTTGACTGTAGGATCTTTTTTCCACATATAGTGTATATATAGAAGCTGAGAACTCATTCACAGATTTATTTTGTGTATCCCCCCAATGAAGTTGATCCAGGTACTTGTAGGGCTACTCGTACCCCAGTTTGACAGTCACTGCTATAAAGCACTGGTGAGGAGACACTGGCACAGGCATTTGATGGAGTGTCCACTGTCATACATATTCCTATAATTTCATCACCTAATTTTTAAGCCCAAATCTAATCCTAGTGTTCAGTTGGGACCGCTTTAGTTCAGGTGGAAGGGATGTGTTGCTGAGGTGGCCACCTTAACTGTAAAACACTGGGGGGGGACACTGACACATCTTGTCATCCCACTCCCATAATAATGTAATTCCATTGGGTTGTATAGGGGATATCTTGACTGTAAGATCTTTTTTCACATATAGTATGTATATACTTAATCTTTATGTTAGTAGAAGCTGAGAACAGATTTATTTTGTGTCCCCCCTGGAGTTGATCCAGGTATCCCTTGGGGTACTCGTACCCCAGTTTGACAATCCTAACCCTAACCCTGCTATAAAGCACTGGGCGGAAAAACACTGGCACAGTTTTTTTTAAGCCCAAATCTAATCCTATTGTTCAGTCGGAACAGATTTAGTTAAGGGGGGTGTGTGTGTTGCTGCTAAGGTGGCTGCCATAACTATATAACACTGGTGGGGAAACACTAAATCATCTCATCCCCCTCCCATAATAATGTAATACCATTGGGTTGTATAGGGGATAGCTTGACTAAGATCTTTTTTCTACATATAGTATGCATATACTTAATCTTTATGCTAGTAGAAGCTGAGAACTCATCCACAGATTTATTTTGTGTACCCCCTGCACTTGGTAGGTACCCCTACCAGGTACGTCTAGGCCGGGGTACTTGTACCCCAGTTTGGCAATCACTGTTTTAAAGCACTGGCAGAAACACTAAATCATCTCATCCTGCTCCCATCCCGTCCCATCCCATCCCAGGTCCAGCAGCTGGAGGAGGTGTGCGGTGAGCTGGAGCAGCTGTGTGAGCACCAGCAGGGCGAAGGCCAGAGCCTCCAGGCCCAACTGGACGCAGAGCGACTGGCCCTGGCCGACCTTATGGGCGAACAGGCCCAGCTCCTGGAGGAGGCGCAGGGATTGAAGGAGAAGCTGGCCCGTGCGAAGGAGGAGACGCAGGGGTTGAGGGAGCAGCTGACCCACATGAAGGAGGAGGAGGAGGCACGACTGCGGTCTGCCAGGGAGGCCAGAGACAGGGTGGCCGAGCTGGAGAGGCAGCTGCGGGAGGCAGGCACCCAGAGGAGCAGCCTGGAGGTGAAACTGAAGGAGGCGCGGGGCCAAGATGGAGGACAGGAGGAGAAGGAGGAGGAGGAGCAGCTGCCCATGACGGCAGAGCTGCGGGAGACGATGGCTCAGCAGAGGGCAGATCTGGAGGCCGTGACCAAAGAACTCTCAGAGCAAGTCACCCCATTACTTCTGCCTTGGATCATGGTATATGTGTCTGTAGTGTCCCTGCTCCGGGGAAACTTACTTAAGGCACACATGTATCTCCTTGTGTGTATGAGGGTAGTCTGTCTACTCTGTGTTCCTCTACACCTCTGTTAGCTTATTATGTCCTCCTTTTGTAAGTCGCTTTGGTTAAAAAGCGTCTGCTAAGTGTAGTGTAATCATTTGAAATAGTTCCACTTTCTTATCTTGCCGTGTGGAAGCGTGAGACGGTCTGTCTAATTTGGCGACACGTCTTGTTCTTATCAGGCGGAAGGAGCAGGTGAAGGAGAACCTGGAAGTCATCAAGAGCCTTGGCAAGGACCTGAAGCTGAAAGATCGCGATGTCTCTTGGCTGAAGGAACGACTGCGAGAGCGTGAGTCAGAGATCGAGCAACTTCTCTACAAAGTAAGTATTTATGGAGACCGAGCACACTCCTGTGCCTTGGCCAGCTCATGATGGCCGTGATTGAGGTTATTCCGCGAGTAGAGTGCCATTTGTTTTAATCTCCCACCCCCACTCGACAGATCAGTCGGATCAACGACGAGAACAGCTCCCTGCAACGGCGACTAAGTGACACCGAGAGACTCAAGAACGAGACCCTGACCGACTTGAGGATGAAAGATCAGACGATACTTCAGATGAAATCCGTGAGCTCTCTCTCCCTCTCGCACTGTGTCTCTCCCTCTCTCTCTGTCTCTGTTTCTGTCTCCCTCTGTCTCTGTCTTTCTCTCTCGCTCTCTCTCTCTCTGTCTCTATTCTTGTCTTTCTCTCTTTCTGTCTTACTGTCTGTCTGTCCCTCTCTAACTTTCCCTTTCTATGTCTCTCTGTTTCTGTCTTTCTCTCTCTCTCTCTCTCTCTCTCTCTCTCTCTCTCTCTCTCTCTCTCTCTCTCTCTCTCTCTCTCTCTCTCTCTCTCTCTCTCTCTCTCTCTCCCTCCCTCCTCCCCTCCCCGCCATCAGTTGTTACAGAGTGTACTACAACGATGATCCTTATCGATAGTTTGATGAATGTGGCTGTGCTGGTTCCAATCCCACTCTGATGTCTCCCTCTCAGGATGGGCCCAGCAGTTTTCTCAGCAGTCCTCAGCAGTTTCCCAAAGTCCTGCAGGGTAAGAGTGCTGAACAAGTATCTTATTTGAACACTTGAGTCTTAAAAGTAATTTGAAACTATACAACTTTACTCCTATTGATTTGGAGTCATCTTCGTTTTATGGAGTCATCTTCATATTTATGCCATGTTGACTTTTATTTAATGGTTTGTTTCTAGTTAGATTTATTTATTTATATATATTTTGCTCTGTGTGTTTTATTGAATGTCTCGATAGATCTGCCCATTAAGGAGCAGATTATCCACCACCTGCGGTCCAGGTTAACAGAGCAGATCACACCAGCGGAGCAGGAGGAGATACTGGACGCCAAGCTGAAGGAGGTTGAGTCTTTAACAGCAGGTGATTGTTGGGTCATTGTAGCCCACCCTCCTACTCACATTGGAAACCATTTAAAGCCACTAATGGCACGACTGTCAATATGTTGCTGTGTTGTGGCTTTGAGTGCCTCTCACACAGTTTTTTTTCCTTTGTTTGTGCCCTTGTTTACGTCTTTGTATATCTTTCAAAATGTCCTCCATCTGTTCTCACTCTCCCAAATCTGACCCCTTTCCTCTCTTTCTTTATTCATCTTTTTTGTTTTTTATGTTGTTTTTTTTTCACAATATGTCTGTCTGTCTCTGTATCTGTCTCTGTATCTCTCTCTCTCTCTCTCTCTCTCTCTCTCTCAGAGCTGATGAGTCTGAAGGAGTGCTGTCGTCAGGAGGGCCTCTCTCCGAGCTCTGGTGTTGGCAGCAGCGTGCTCTCCCCAGACGTGAGGCCAGTCGAGGCGACTGGAGTTAAAATAGAGGTCAGTGTGTGTGTGTGTGTGTGTGTGTGTGTGTGTGTGTGTGTGTGTGCCCTCGGTGGTCATCGGTGTTAATCATCAGGCGTCTGGTTTTATCACCTCCACCAAGGGGGCAGTGTCTCTCTCTCTCTCTCTCTCTCTCTCTCTCTCTCCCTCTCTCTCCACCAAGGGGGGGCAGTGTTCTCAGTGCCTCCTGTCTGTCTGTCTGTCCTTCTCGCAATCTCTTTCTCTCTGTGTTTGTCTCTGTCTGTCTCTCTCGCTCTCTCTCTCTTTATCTCTTTCTGTCTGTCTCTCTCTATTTCTTTCTGTCTCTGTCTTTCTGTCTCCTGCTCTCAATCTCTTCCTCTCTGTGTCTGACTCTCGCTCTCTTTATGTGTTTCTGTCTATCTATTTTTTTCTGTCTGTCTTTTTGCCTGTCTCTCGCTCTCAATCTCTTACTTTCTGTGTCTGTTTCTTGCTCTCTCTATCTCTTTCTGTCTCTCTCTGCCTGTCTCTTTCTTTTTGTCTCTGTCTTTCTACCCGTCTCTCTCTCTCTCCCCCTCTCTCTCTCTTTCTGTCTGTCTCCACTTCTTTCTTGTCTGTCTCTCTTTCCATCATTTTCTGTCTGTTGGCAGGGTAGTGCAAAAGTGCTTTTTGCAGGGGTGTATCACCGTCTAGGGAAGCGCACAGCACAATTAGGCCTAGCTCTGCATGGAGCAGCAGGTCATTGGCCGTAATGGAGGTCTGCACTCCCCAGGGTGCTGATTACGTCCGTCATAAATTAAGTAAACAAATAAACAAACACTGGCCAAGTTAAAATTGATGACTGCCGCATTTTAGCTCTGATTTTGAATCGTGAGGACACATTTTGGCACTGACTGCTCACAGACAACCGATGACGTCTGTCCCCTAATTTGTATCCACATTTGTTTACTTAACCAAAACAAGCGATTATACCCCAATATTTTTTACTTTGTAGAAGGTTATTTTGACCCCTTATTGATGACCACCACATTTTAGCTCTGATTTTTCACAGATGACAATGTCTGCCTCTTACTTTGTATCCACGTTTGTTTTTTTAACAAAAAAGAGCTTCTAACCTAATATTTTTGGATTTGTCAACAATTTTTAGAAGGTTATTTTAATACGTTATTTTACACCGACTCGTTTTTGCCGTTTTATTATTTTTGTTTCTTGATTCTTGTTCTTCCCTCTCTTGCTGAAGCCCGTTAGCACAGATTTCATTCTGACAGAATTGGTCCACGTTTAGTCTTGAGGGGGCCCAGTCAGGGCGGGCGGGGGGGGGGAGTGGGGAGTATTTTGTGTCTGCGTGCGTGCGTGTGTGCACGAGTAGGCAGACCAGTGGGGAAATTAACTGTGAGCGGTGAGAGAGGTTAGAGGGCTAATTGAGCCACAAAATGTCCTGGACCAGCCCCCAGGGGCCTACTCTTTAAAAACGTTGAGCTAGTGAGGATAATGCAGCAGTAAAAATGGGATTTGGAGAGTGCTATTCCGAGCTATGGCGTTCCCGGCTTTGGCATTCCCAGCTATGGCATTCCCAGTCATGCTGTGCCATTCGCAGCTATGGCATTCCTAGCCATGCAGAGGTCCTTGTACTGTATGAGCCAGTCTTGAGCTACTCTTTAAAAACCTGGAGCTAGCGAGGATAATGCAGCAGTAGGAATGGGGTTTGGAGAGCACCATTCCCAGCTATGCCATTCCGAGTTATGCCATACCCAGCCGAACCATGCCGTTCCCAGCTATGGCATTCCCGACTATGGCATTCCCAGCCATGCAGAGCTCCTTGTACTGTATGAGCCAGTCGTCCGCACCCAGAGGTGTCAATCCCAGGTTCAGAAAGTTAAAAAAAAACCTGCCACAAATTTGACCCAACCAGCCTGATTGAATCAGCTGATCATAATGATCACTCAAGATGGGTAGATCAGCTACTCAGTGAAGTCACCTGCGTTAGAAAGAAAACGTGGCGGGGCTTTTTTACTTTCTGAAACCGGGATTGGCACCTCTGTCCGCACCACCTCCAGAACACACTTTAAAAAGACTCCCCGTCCATCTCAGACTGCCGACAGCATTTGAAGTGTACCTCTCGGAGCGCAGACACGCTGCTGTGCTGACACACTGCTCTGGTGCTGAGTAGAGAACTGGCACAGGTTCAAGTGAGCAAACGAACAATTGGTTTTACAAGCCTTTGATCTCACTTTCTAGTGATATCAAACACACACACACACACACATACACACACACACACACACAGAGAGAGAGAGAGAGAGAGAGAGACACACACACACACACACCTACAGAGACACACAGACACACACACTTATGATTCGGTCATTGGTGTTTCTGTTTGAAATCATAAATGCAAGACAGTAGCACAGCAGGAGAGGGAGTGGGGGAAGGAGGGATGGAGAGAGAGAGAGAGGGGAAGGGAGGGAGGCAGGGAGGAAGGGAATAGGGTTGTGTGGTGGACAAAGAGAAAAGGGAAGGAGAAGGAGGACAGCGATACAGAGGGAATAATTAATGTGCCCTTTGTTAGGTCCCTAACGAGAAGCGCGAGAGCGGAGCCGGTGAAGCACCAGAACTCGGGTCGTCCTGCTCCACGGCACCAGGCTCAGGGGAGGAGGAGGAGCAGGCCCCCCCACAGACACCTCCCTCAGTGGGGGACCCGCATCCAGAGGAGCCCCTCACCAACGTGGTAATTATATTACATTACATCACATTGTGTGCACTTTTTGTGCTTAAAACTTTGACACTTTTTAGTCTTCCATGTTGCACGTTTTGTGGCCTTGCTGGTTTAGTTTCGTTGTACAGGCAACTGCACACTGACGATGAAAGACTTGAATACGTTACTTCAATACATTTAGTTTATTATACAGGAAAGTATTTTAAAGTGACTGTTATGATTGCTTTACGATTTGTGCTCTGCAGAACAGGAACCTACTGTAGACCAGTTTTTTAAACCCATCTAAACTGCAACTAAACAAAGACAGGGGCACTTAGAAAGGACATTAAGATAAACTGTGCACAGGTAACTTTGACAGCAATAGACATTACATAACGCATAGACACATGCAACAATCAATGAGTATGGGGAAAAAAGTGGGCAATCTGTGCTTTTCACACATGTACTGTAATTCTACATAATTATACTTATAAATGGAGACTGTAAAGGCAATGAATAATAATGGTTAATGATCATAATGATGGCTAAGGGGTGGGAATGGCCCACAGAGCTGAGGGTGAAATGGCATTAACAGAAGCCCTTCACCAGTGTGGCTATGTGGACAGTCTGTCCTTTTCACACATGTATAATAATTATAAATCGAGACTGTATGGGTAAGAGTTATGTTTAATGGGTTATCGGGTTATGTTTTATGTTTAATATTGTGTTGCCTGTTAATTTAGTCATATTTGGGACGTAAGTAGCAGTGTTGACAAGAAAGACGTGCGTGTAAAAATGGAGAGGTGGGAAGTTTTGGGGTAAAGGCAAGAGGAAGGTGGAAAAGAAAAGTAAAACATCTGAAGCAGCCAAAGCATTGGTCAATATTGGTAGTTTTCCAGCTTTTGTTTTATGCAATTATAGGTGAGTGGTCACATTCCCCTGAGGTTCCCTGTCAATACATAGGATATCAATATGTTGATGGCATAGTTTTCAGCCACAATCCTAATAAAAGCTACAGCAAAACTACTCATGCCGCCTGCCTTCTGTGCAGAGTTGATTTGCTATTTTCTATTTGCAGTGCGGTGGCTGCACAGTCAAGCCTCTTGTCCCACGTGCCTTCTGCATGGTCTAATTGTACATAAACAAAAATGGACATGTAATCTGCGTGCACGCCACAAACGCACAGGTTTTGGTGTGAATGAGGCCTTTCAAGTGAACCAGTCACTGGGGACAGTCCGTCTGTAGCGGACTGCAGTTGCAGTTAGTTGCCTTTATAAGAGCGACCAGGGACCAAGCTTGCAACATCTGGTGAATGAGGACTTACAAGGGAACCAGTCAGTGAGGACAGTCCACCTTGAGGAGGGGACTTGGGGTTAGGTGCCTTTATAATAGGCCCTGGGACCAAGCTTGCAACATCTGGTGAATGAGGCCTTACAACTGAACCAGTTCCTGGGGATAGTCCACCTCAGCTCAGGGTTGGGTGCATCGCTAAGAGGCCCTGGGACAAGGCCCTAAGGGCATCTGCTAAATGACACAAAATGTAATTATTTTTTGTTGGTTGTAGCGTCGACAACATCGATCTCTAAGTCAGTTAATCAGTGCAGTATGATTAGAGGTTAGTTTGGGGGTGAGGGATGGATGAGGGGTAGGGGGTGGGCAAACGAGTTTAGGAGAAGTTCTTATAGACTGACCTTGTGTGACTGACTCAGTGTTGTTATTCTCTCTCTCTGAGTTATAGCTGTGCGATGGGGCATATGACACCCCACTCAAAATGAACATTAGCTGTGTGTCTCTCTTGCCAATGTAATTATAACAAGACGACAGGGGTTTAACAGGGGGGAAATGGAGGGAGAGGGGGGTGGGTGTGGGTGTGGGATCCATAATCCATTCTCTGGACCGTCCGTCCAGACCCCAGGGGTTGGCGTTAGGGTTTTGACATGGAAGGTGTGCCAAAGATGGACACGTCCAGCTCTGGTACAAATTGCCTCATCAGACCTCTTGAGTCTCTTGAGTGTGGCAGGCCAATGGGCCCCTCGGCACAGGCAGAGCCCCAGGCAGCCAATAAGGGATGGCTGGAGGGAGAGTGATCCAAGCATATCGGCATCCGTCCTGTGCCCGCTGGCTCTGGCCCTGTCTTAAGAGAGTGCTTATTGTCTAACCAGCTGAGGAAGCTGGAAGTGTGTGTGTGTGTGTGTGTGTCTGTGTGTGTGTGTGTGTGTGTGTGTGTGTGTGTGTGTGTGTCTGTGTGTCTGTGCGCGTGTGTCTGGCTGTGTATGTGCTGTGTGTGTCTGTGTATGTGCTGTGTGTGTCTGTGTGCTGTGTGTGTCTGTATGTCTGTGCCTGTGTGTGTGTGTGTGTGTGTGTGTGTGTATGTGTGTGGCTGTGTGTGTGTGTGTCTGTATGTGTCTGTATGTCTGTGCCTGTGTGTGTGTGTGTGTGTGTGTATATGTTTGTCTGTGTATGTGTGTCTGTGTGCGTTTGTGTGTCTGTGTGTTAATGGGAAGCTTCTCCTTCTCTCTCTAAAGTGACTGTAGTGAAACTCACTCCACGCCGGCACTTGTCTGTTTTAACAGTGCACTCAGGCGACCCCTGTTGCCACGGGTGACGACCCGCGACATGGACAGAGTCTGCGGGCGGAACAGCTGGAGGAAGAGGAGTTGCGTAAGGAGGCAGACGAGGACAAGAAGGAGGAGGAGGAGGAGGAGGAGGAGGGTGAAGCCGAAACTGACCCCAGACCAGAGGACGAGGGCCAGGGAATCTCGGGGCTACACAACAGGCTCACTGAGCGTCTGGGAGATGCCACCTCCTTGACACAAGAGGTCAGTGCGGTGCAAAGATTGCCTCCAAAGAGAGTCCTCCCTCCACTGTGGAGAGTGTGTGTGCGCGTCTGTGTGTGTGCGCGTCTGTGTGTGTGCGCGCGTCTGTGTGTGTGCGCGTCTGTGTGTGTGCGCGCGTCTGTGTGTGCGCGTCTGTGTGTGTGTGTGTGTGTGTGTGTGTGTGTGTGTGTGTCTGTGTGTGTGTGCGTGTGCGTGTGTGTGTGGCCACATGCTTGAGAAGGGCTGACAGGGGTGGAGGTCCAGGCCTCAGGGAGTAAAACAAAGAAAGAAATAAACGTCACTTTATTGCAGTGTCAGTGTGTCTGCCTGTATCTGGTGCAGTGGTACAACAGTGGTACTGTGAAGCAATATGTAATATCACATATTAGTGTTGTACTTACATAATGTATTTTTGTTGCAGATTTTCACAGAAATACATTGTTAGTACAACACTAGTACATGCTATTACATATTGTTACATAGGTACACAGGCAGAGGGAATACATGGTAGGGTTTTTTTTTTTTTTGGTAACACTTTATTCTACAGTGTCGGCATTACATGTATCTATCTAATTAAGTACATAGGTCAAACACATGTTATTTAACCAATAAGCCGATGCCCCTTTCTGATGGTTTGTGTACCGATTACTAGAATCAGCTGGTTCAGAAAATGGTTGGATCAAATATGTGGCAGTCGTTTTTACCTCCTACGTTTAGGACTTGATGTGTGCAGTGCTTTCGTGTCTTGGGTAGTCCCTTCCAATTGATTACAGTGTAATCTGTTGTTACAGTGTATACTTCGTGTTTGGTTCAGTAGCCTCTGTGTTAAGTAGGATTTCCAATGTGAAGGTAACTCTAATTTATTAGAAATTTTGTGTCCTTTCTTTTATTTATTTATTTATTTTTATTTATTTATTTATTTTCAGTCCATCATCAAAGAGAGGTTCATTCAGCCTCTCGTCCCAGAATGCTCGTGGGCTGAGTCCTTTTTTTCACACACAAAGCCTCTCCTTCCAGCATACACACATTGAATCAGGAGCCCTTGCTGTGCTGTGCTGTGCTGTGCTGTGTGTGTGCCTGCTGTGTGTCTTTGCTTGGTCAGTCCGCCTATGTTGCATACATTGTGTGCTCTGTGTTAGACCTTAGTAGGATTTCCAATTTCAAGGTAACACTAATTTATCAGAAAATTTGTGTCCATATTTATTTATTTATTTATTTATTTATTTATTTATTTATTTATTTAGGCTTGTTTTCCAGTCCACCATGAAAGAGTCGGGTTCATTCAGCCTCTCATCCCAGAATGCTAGTGGGCTGAGTCCTTTTTTTCACACACACATGGAGACTGAGGAGCCCTTGCTGTGCTGTGCTGTGCTGTGCTGTGTGTCTTTGCTTAGTCAGTCATTCCGCCTACATGGCCCTCACGCCTGGCCAGCGGCAGCCCTCCTCCTCCTCCTCCTCCTCCTCCGGCCCTGTAAACGCAGCAGACCAGCCGGCCAGCCAGTCAGCCAACGCTGCTGACAGATTTGAAGGATGAAATATGTAGGATCTGTGGTTAACATTTAAAAATGCTTTTAGGGACGCAGTGACTTCAATCAGAAGAAGGAGGTGGGGGGGAGCAAGCCTTTGCAAATGCAGAGTTCTTGGTCACATTTTATTTGGCTAGTGCTGTAGATGGTTGTATAGACTGTTGTCTGCAGATGCCGAGACTGTTGGTAAACCATATTTTGAAACTGTGTCTGGTTAAGGTTAGGTGCTGTGTCTGGTTAAAGTTAGGTGCTGTGTCTGGTTAAAGTTAGGTGCTGGGTTTGATTAAGGTCATAATAAGCAAACGATAAACAAAATCAAGCTGAATTTCAACAAACCAATCTGTTTGTTCGTCTCTGTGGGCACACTGTTCAAATAAAGTGATGCAGAGGTTTTCAGTACCTAGGGGATGGTTATGGACTAGGTACCGTATGACCTGTTCTGGTAGTGCCTGAGTGTTACAATGTGGTAGTCCAGCTGTGCTTCAAATAGTGCCACACAGCATTTCCACATCCGGCGGGTTCTCGACTAAATTAAGGTTTGCATTAGAACAGATGGTCCAGACTGTTGTAAGAAGCAGCATCTGATGACGTTTAGTGTGCGTGTGTCTACGCGTGTGTGTGTGTCTACGCGCGTGTGTGTGTGTGTCTACGTGTGTGTGTCTACGTGTGTGTGTCTACGTGTGTGTGTCTACGTGTGTGTGTCTACGTGTGTCTGTGTGTGTGTCTACGTTTGTGTCTACGTTTGTGCGTGTGTCTACGTGTGCGTGTGTCTACGTGTGCGTGTGTCTACGTGTGCGTGTCTCTGCGTGTCTGTCTGTGTGTGTGTCTGTGTGTGTGTGATGATGACACTGCTGCATGTGTGAGCATCTTTCTGGCCTGTGTCAGCAAGACCAGCCTCAGGGGCCTCAGACTCCGAAGCAGCGAGAGGCTGTCTGTCTGCATGGCCTCGTCTGGCCTGGCCTCAGCTCGCCTCGTTAAGTGCAACCAACCCTCTTCTGAGCCGAACACAAATGCCCAGTCCTCTGCACAGACACTGACCCCAGAGCATTGGTTAAGGGCGTTGTGTAAGAGTTTTTGGCTCGTACTTTGCATAGACTGTATATAAGAGAACTGGACAAACCCTCTGGACAAAGACTTTCTCACAAAAAAAAAAAAAAGACTTTTGACCATCACTAGGGTTGTGGATGTGCTCTGACTGCCATACCAACGAGCCTGGCTCGTTTGGTACCCCGGAGAACTGGGTTTGAATCCCAGTGGGGTGACGACTTCTCCCCTCCTCCCCTTCGCTACACAGTCTATGGTAAGTTGCTCGCTTCTGCAGCCAGCCCCCAGTGGACTTGTGAGGTACTGCAACTGTAGAACGTTCAGTTTTTTTGGCTTTGAGCGAGTGGACATTGTTAAGCCCGCTGCGTTGTCTGCCGCCTGTTGCCTGTATTATCAGGTGGGCAGACGTGGTCATATTTTAGATGGGCAGGACAGAGCCGGATGGAGCGGTGGGAGAATCACTCTGGCCCAGCCGTACGCTAAGGTGTGCGGGAGTCTGTAATGAATTGCTAAGTCATGCATTATGCATCTTGTTAGCTTCCCTTCACACAGGCGTGGCATTTGGGCTGGCAGAGCTCATTTGTCTTCACTGTGCCACTGGTGCCACTTGAAAAGCTGGACAGGTTAGGGGGAAAATGAGTTCTCTCCTTTTGTTTGTCAGAATAAAAAAAAAAGAAAAAGAATCAGGTCTTTCTTTCTTTCTTTTTTTTTGGTCGTCTTCAGACTCCATTTTCTAGCTCTGTTTTTGTAACCGTGACGCAAAAGGAATCTTAAGAGTTAAACATTTTTAACTGTAAAAACTTTTCAAGATGTTTTGATTGACTCGTTCTTTAATTTGAAAAATTTAGTTAACCACATTTGTGTGTCTCAGTGGTGTCTTGTCTCTTGCTCAAGGAAAGAATCCTATTTTAAATCCTAATTCATTATCTTTGCAGAGTCTCTGGAGTGAAGGCTTCCCAAACTCTGTGGAGTCGAAGCAATATCAGAGGCAGCCATAGCACTAGCAGTTTTAAATATTTGCTGTGTTTGAAAGCGGAGGATGGATCTGTTTGTGTCTCTCTGTACTGCAGTGCTGTGTGATATCCAATAGCACAGTGTAATGTCAGTAAACATCTCCACGTCCCAGAACAATATCAGAGGATTACTGTAGTATGCTTGGCAATCCTACTCTACATAAAGTTTGTTTTTTTTGACAAGCGGGGGAACAAAACACAGCACAGGTGTCAGTCATTGGCCGTGTGTGTCTGTCTGTCTGTTTCCTTCCTTTCTGTCTGTCTGTCTTTCTGTCTTTCTTTCCTTCTGTCTTTCTGTCTTGCTTCCTATCTGTCTTTATTTCCTTCTGTCTGTCTTTCTGTCTGTCTGTCTTTCTTTCCTTCTGTCTGTCAGTCTGTCTTTGTCTTTCTGTCTTTCTTTCTTTCCTTCTGTCTGTCTGTCTTTTTTTCTTTCCTTCTGTCTTTCTTTTGATAAAAGTGTCTGCCAAGTGTAATGTGATGTAACTAATATTGTGTAATCTGGCCGGGTCATAAGATAGGCTTGTGATATCGTGCCATAATAGCATCCAGACAGGTGTTTTCTTTTCTTTGTTTATTTAGGTTGAAAAAAAATAGTGTTACATGTAGATGTACAGTGTAACAAAGTTTGTAACAATATGTAACATTATGTACTTAGTGTGTTAGTGTTGGGTATGTACAGTGTAAGTGCATAACGATACATGTTGCTGCATGTAGATACACTAAAAAAAGAACCATAAAATAAGGTGTTACCCTATTTCCTACTAGTTGGATGTTTGGAAAGTTTCATTTTAGGACGCTGGAACCGTAAAATAAATTGCAGCCCTTTCGTGTGCCTCTGCAAAAAACAAAAACAAAATCGCTGACCTCCACATCCTCCTCCACCGGCCAGGTGTCGGTTCTGGACTCGTCCGAGGTGACCTGGAGCAGCTCTCGGGCCCGCCGCTTCCCCAACCAGTCGGACCTGGACGTCAGCTTCACGCCGCCGACGGACCGCGTCAACAAGTGGGTGGCCTGGGACAGCGAGGAGCGGCCCAAACCCTCGCCCCGCCAGAACCAGCACCGGCTGCGTCGCACGTCACGCAAGCGCAAGAAGCCTGAGGTAGGTTCACACACACACACACACACACACCCACCAGCACCGGCTCCGACGCACGTCACGCAAGCGCAAGAAGCCTGAGGTAGGTTCACACACACACACACACACACACACACACACCCACCAGCACCGGCTCCGACGCACGTCACGCAAGCGCAAGAAGCCTGAGGTAGGTTTCGACGAGGGTGGAGTAGGTGCTCGTTACTGTCAATACTGCCCCACGCACGCGCACACACACACACACACACACACACACACACACACACACACACACACACACACACACACACACACACACACACACACACACACACACACACACACATATTGGTCGCATATTGGTTGGATTGACTAACATGACCTGAATGAATAAGAATCTTCACAGACACTCCGTTAGTGAGAGACGGAGTGTTTTTCCTACAAGAAACTTGTAAATTTGCTAAGGCTAAGGTAGTTGTCCAGGGAGGTTTGGCGTTATGGTTGATAAATATATCACTCCAAAATTATTCAT
>CM059287.1:6037221-6162221 GCA_030347295.1 Setipinna tenuifilis | reverse complement strand
ACAAGAAGCAAAACAAATGCTTCAACTACAGTACATAAGATTTAACCCATGGTAAGGAAAGCTACTGTTCCAGACAGGCCACACTCCAAAAAGGGGATGGTCAGTCAGAAGCACTTCCACTCCGAAAGGGGGGTGGACAGTCAGTAACAGTTAACTTAACCTAGTCACTTTGCATGCCTCACAGACCCATAAGCATGCGCCGACATTTGTATCTGCTCCAACCATTGAATAACGGTTACCAAACCTTTCTGAGCATTCCAGAAATCCAAGGAAAACTGTTTGCTCAAGAGGAACAGCTGCAGGACCCAGACAAAACCCTGCAGAAATAATACTTAGACAAGCTGCTAGATATTGTAAAGGATGATTAACTTAACAGGTAGATAAGAATTTAAGCAAGACCTGCTGAGAAATCAGTAACAGTCCTCCTTACCTAGTCCACCTTAACACAGTAAAGGTCACACTAGAACTTATTACCTATAGTAACATCTTGTAACAACATCTGGCTTAGTCTTGTCACCATTTTAATTTTTGTAAGTCCATGAGACTTAGGAGTGGAATCTTTATTCTACTCATCACTGAGAGACAAAACATCTGCAGATCTGAATCTATCATGAATGTAGCTTCTACAAAGAACAACATTTTCATACACGATTAAACATGAACACACAGACATTACACATAGAACTCAGTGGTCAACCTTCCCCTGCTCCAGGCCCAAAAGTGTATACTTCACACAACAGTGCACACTTCTCTATGCCTCAAGCTTCTTCTAACTTTCTGAAAGAGTAGGCTTGCTAACCCATGCAACTAACACTCTTTCTCTTTTCATGTTTTGACCTACATGAGATTTGTGTTTTATCTGATATGTTTGAATGTTTAAGATGTTATGAACTAGCTTAGACAGCAAGCTTACCATCTGCCCAAATGCCTAAAGCTTGTGAATGTTTGTGCCCAGTGCCTATGCCTCTGAACCCTTACTTTCATCAGGACTGAAGGAACTTCAAGGACTACGACATGTGGACTGTACAGTTTTGTGCTCTCAGGGTTATGACTTCGTCCCATCCCTAAGACCAAAGGGGGGATATGTAGGTACAACCACACATAAACTACGTTTCCCATGATCCTCCTTAGCTTCCTCTTTCCATGATTCTCCTTCCTTAGCCACACCTCAGGTGATAACCCATTCTCAGGTTTCACACTCAGGTTTAAAACCACAGGCGGGCTGTTGCTCAGTCTCTCTGTCCTGTTGGTCATCAGACTGCATGGACCTAAAGAGACATCCACTCTCTCTCTGTTCTGTGGGTCGTCAGACCTCATGGAGGTAAAGAGACATCCTCTCTCTGTCCTCCTGACCAACGGGTCACAAAGGACACCAAACTCTGCCCTGCAGGCAGACAATGGACTTCGTCAGCATGCGCAAGTAAATAGACAAAGAATGGCCTTTGCACAAGGTCACCACGTACTTTGACTCGAGTACGCAAGTTTACTGGAAAGGCGGCCGGCTTCCCTTTCTCAGTCATATAGCCACGAACAGGGTGAGTGGATTCCCCTAGGCTACCCGTTGCAGGAGCAACATTTTGAGTTTGATTGAAACGGACTACTTCTAATCGCAAAGTCGATTCCCCGCTGCTAGATGCGGAGGAAGTACAGTTTCTGAATGTCTATGCGCGACGAACCACCGCAGGAAACCTCTTAATCGCGAAGCCGATTCCCCGCTACGAGCGGAGAGAGGACCTGAAACAAGGACCCTTCCTTCATCGGATCACCACAAATCGTCCAGGAAGCTGAGTCAACGGACTCCCTCCACTGGATTCCCCTGGATCAACAAGGATTCCCTGAACTACAACCAAGAACAAAGGAAACGCAAAGGCAACCTTCACGTGAGCATTTGGGCATAGATAGAATACTCTCTAGCACAGCAAGAAAGTGTTAAACTGTCTGATGTAAACATACACACTGTTTTCATGTAGACTTTGAGTGACCATTTGTTATGTTCTTTTTATTTGCTACTTTGATAGACAGATCCTGCATGCTCTCTCTGTCTCCCTCTCTCTTTCCCTCTTACTAACCCTTATCTCACCTGGTCAAAAGGGATGTTAACGATAGCCTAGCAGAACTAGCCTATTGTTTCAAAGCAAGTTAATCATGTGCCCTTCCCCCGCTCTCGCGCTATCTTGGCACAATGTTCATCTTTCACACCTTCTTTGACCATTTGACGATCCAACGGGGGACCCCCGTTCCCCCCCCTCTTCTCTCTCTCTCTCTCTCTCTCTCTCTTACACACACACACATACATACACACTATCCTACTATCTTGTATATACGCACAACCTGTTAGATTAGTTCATACCTGTAGTTTATCAGTTAATAAACTATACCTTTGGAATAAGCTGTGTTTTGCCTGTTATTGTTGCTGTATTCATGGAAGCCACCCAGTCTTAAGAACTCCAAGAGCCTTCATCCAGTCCAGATGTGTGTAAATACTATTGACTATAGTGTATTGTGATACTGTAAGTAACACATTATTACCATAGCTGTAGTATAAGCATAACATTTTGGTAATATACCATGAATTTAACTGTTTGGTAATTTATTATTAAACATAAGAATTAATGGTAATATTAATGGAATTGATTTTATGAGACTGATCAATTAATGCCAATTATACCCACAATTATTAGTGGCGCCAACTTGTAACGAGACTGATTGTCCTTACATTATTAAATGGTGCACACGTGTGAGGACACTGAATGTACCTACACACGTTATGGTTTACAACTTAAATCCTCCTCCAACATGCTGTTTTTTATTCATTTACTGTATGTATTATTGAATTACTACTATGTTTTAATCAATATTTATGTGTTACTGTATAGTTATCATAAGTTATAATATTGATTGAAAAATTCCACAATGGAAGAGGACCACGAAAGGTGAACCGCGATATAGCAGGGGATCACTGTAAATTGAAAACAAAAGACTTTGTAATCCGCCTATTTGGAATTCTATTTCACTGTTTGACCTTGGGATGTTTCTGTTTTGTGATTCTTCACACCTTTCAATTCCCCTCCCCCAACCCACACCTACACACCTACACACCCACACACACCCACACACACCCACACACACCCACACACACCCACACACACTCACACACACTCACACACACACACACACACACCTCAGCTAACACGGTCAAAAAGACCACCACCACCACCTCCAGCAAGTCCCCAGAGGCGCAGCAGAGCGGCCAGCAGGCAGGCAGGCCCCGCCGGACCAAACGCAAGCTCTACAAGGCCAACCAGTACGGCCCCCTGGACATCGGCAGCCCACAGGTACGTGCCTGACCTGTTGCCCAGCTGTCAAGCAGGGAGAGATGGGGGAGAAGAGCCAGTGTTTATGAGGGTGGTGTAGGGGTGTAGATGATGGAGAGGGTGGGTGAAGCGTGAAGAGAGAGTTTGGGGGAGGGGTTTGTAGATGGAGAGGTCAAATGTGAGGGCAGCCCAAGTTGGGGGGGGGATTGGTGGGGCAGGTCTTTATGAGGGCAGTGGGGGGTGTAGATGATGGAGAGGGTGGGTGAAGCTTGAAGAGAGAGTTTGGAGGGGTGGGTGGGGTTTGTAGATGGATAGAGGAGGTAAAGCTTAGAGAGATAGGTGGGAAGTGTGGGGCAGGGGCAAGTATTCATGAGGTGGGTGAGGGAGGGGGTGGCTGTAGGTGTAACTTATAGATGGAGAGAGCAAAGCAGGTGAAGCCTAAAGAGATGGTTCGAGGGGAGCGGAGCGGAGGGGGGGCCGGCAGATATTTATGAGATCGGCGGGGGGGGGGTTTTGGAGATGGAGAGAGCGAATGCGGGTGCAGCCTAAAGCCCTTGGGCAGCATGCGTTCAGAGGGAGGCGCAGCATAAATAAATAAAACTTGTACATCCATATGTGGTGGCACCAGCATTCATGTAACATCACTAGTGCCAGAAAGTGTGTTTGACATGTTTATCTACCTGTGTTGACAGCTGCTGCAAGAATATCAGTAGTACGCTGTATGTCTGTGTCTGTGTGTCTGTGTCTGTGTCTGTGTGTGTGTGTGTGTGTGTCTGTGTCTGTGTCTGTTAATATAGTGCTGTGCTTAAAGCAGACCTACATGTGTCTAGATTAACTTGCACAACCTTGTATTTGATTTGCTTGCTTTTCTCGTTCTACTTGGGTCCTTTTTATTTCTGTGGTCTAAAGGGGAAAGGGCCGTGATCATCAGTAGAATTGACTTTTGCGTGTTCTTCTTTTCCACAGGCCATAGTTCCTGACCAGGACGACAAAGAGGGTGATCACCTGATCATCAAGAGGAAACTCAGGACAAGGACGGCGAAGATCTGAGACCAAGATCAGCTTTACGTCTCTCACTAACGGTGTACAGCACAGACTTTTTATTTTATTGTAAAAAGAAAGAAAAGGATCACAAAGGATTTTTTTTATCATTATTTTTAGTGTTTGTTTTTAGCAAACATGTGTTTGTGTTGTGTGTTGTGTTCCTTTGTGAGCAGGTTGAGGTATCAGTAAGAAACCCATTTTGTGCAAACGCTATCAAAGTAACTATCTGATTCCTGACATCTCCCAGAAGCAATGTTGCCTTGTAAAATGCCATAAACCAACATCTTCACAACTACTGAGTACTCAATGTGGTGTTTTTTTATATAGTACATTTATTTATGTTACACTTTTAAATCATGTGTGTGGCTCAGATTTGTAGCATACGTTCAGGAGGTGTTCAATTCTGGTGCGGCCAAAAGGAGTCTTTGAGTTTATGCACATTCTCTCTCTCTCTCTCTCTCTCTCTCTCTCTCTCTCTCTCTCTCTCTCTCTCTCTGTCCCTCTCTCTTGCTTTCTCATTCTCTCCCCCTCTCTCTCTCCATCTTTCTCTCTGTCTTTCTGTCTTTCTTTATCTCTCTTTCTGTCTTTCTTTCTCTTGTCTCTCTCTTTTGCCAAAAAAAAGTTTTGTAATCCACATTGATTCATTCTCCTGAGTCCTACGTGCTTCCATTCATACAGCCTACAACCTTGACTTTACAAAATGTCAGCAAATATTCTTTTCTAAATAATACAATTTTAAATAATAATTCAACACAAAATGATGCAGCGGTGGAGCTTGGTTTGTCGTAGAGGCCCCTGGTGAGCATTCATGGCCGATGTTAAATGTTTGAAGGCCGTCGGCTGTGTGTGTGTGTGTGTATGTGTGTGTGCAGCGTGGTGCTAAACAAGAATAAGAAATGAATGCAACCTTAAGAGTCCGACATGATGCGTATCGTCTTGTTATTGTCGAACTCCCCCGAGGGCTGAGAGAACACTATTACTCTGTCTGTGGAGCTAATGCGTTTGCTAACTTGGTGTTACACTGGCACAACTAATGGCCTAAACGTAGCAGCGTTTTTTAAATTAATTATTTCAGCCGTTTGAAGTGCAGTAAAATTCAAAATGCACGCGAGTCCAAGGAAGAGGGGGGGAAATGTGAATTAACTGGCCGTAAAATGTTTTAAAAAATAAATAAATAACAGGAGAAGGTGGAAACGGTTATTCCTCTTTGAAGTAGGCTACAGCGCCAACAATCCTGATTGTTTTTAGCACACAGAAGGTGGCAGGAGGAGAGGAGAGGAGGTAAGCATGAATCACACGGACACTCCGCTGCCCTTGGGTACAAACAACAGAGGGCGCGGAGAGGTCAAGTGACAGGGGTGTCATGGCGACTGTTCATTATCTGTCAGCTCAGCTCGGCGGAGAGAAGAGAAGTGAGCATCGGACTGTCACTCTAGCAGACAGGATGATCCATTCGCTCTGCCTCCACCCCGTGCTCTCGACGAGACGAGACGAGCCGAGCCGCGCCACAGAGGTGCTTCACAGTCGGGTGTCTGTGTCGGCGTTCGTTCGTTGCCCTCTACCTGTACGACGGGAGGAAGAAGAGTGAACCTACCTGTGAAATGAAGGAGGACGCAGCCTAGCACTTTTGATGTTTTTTTTTTTTTCTCTCTCCCCCCCCCCCCTCTCTCTCTCTCTGTCTCTCTCGCTTTCTCTCTCTCTCTCTTTCTTTCTTTCTCTCTCTCTCTGTCTCTCTCCCTCTCTCTCTTCCTCTGTCTCTCTCTCTCTCTCTCTTTGACAAGTTTAAGAGCAAACTCATTTCCATACTCATAGCGGGCCCTTGTCCTTTCTAGCGGGAGTGAAAGGCTCGTGTTCTTGCATAAATTTATCTCTTGGGCAGAGGTATATCCGTCTGAAGCCCTTCATCTTAACATGGTTGTATTTTGTGTGTGTGTATGTGTGTGTGTGAGAGAGAGAGTGTGTGTGTGTGTGTGTGAGAGAGAGTGTATGTGTGTGTGTGTGTGAGAGAGAGTGTATGTGTGTGTGTGTGAGAGAGAGAGTGTGTGTGTGTGTGAGAGAGAGTGTATGTGTGTGTGTGTGTGTGTGAGAGAGAGAGTGTGTGTGTGTGTGTGTGAGAGAGTGTGTCTGTGTGTGTGTGTGTGTGTGACTGAGAGAGTGTGTAAGTGTGTGAGAGATCTGGTTAAAAGGAGAATGCTGGTGTGAAATAAACTTTGAAGCTTTGTTAATGGTTCAAAAACAGACCCAAACACGAACCAACTGGCAGGATAGAAGGAGACATTGTGCGATTTATTATCAGATATAGTCACCAACAAATTTCCATAAAATTAATTTGTACAATCTCCCCTTCTATCTTGCCTGTTGGTTCGTGTTTGTCAACTGACTTGTTGGGACTTAATTTCAACATGGCCACCACCAGAAAACTACCCCAGGGTACCGTCTGTGTAAACATTCTTTTTAATAAATGATCTGAATGCTTACAATGTTCTCAGTGACTTGTAAATGTTAGGGCCCTTGTTATACCACCAAGCAAGCGTGGAACTACTTTGAGCTTTGTTAATGGTTTTAAAATGGTGTTGGAAAATTGACAGGATTCGCAGACTAAATGGAATTAACCAAAGAATACTGTTAAATCTTGTTTTATGGGTGTTAAACGATTGAAGAATGATCCTGAATTTTTCTAATTAGTGCATGTCCAATTAAAATTACCGAGATTAAAAAAATACTCTTATATAATATGTTATATAATATCTAAAGATCTTTTATTATATAATAATCTTTAGTCTAAATGAATGCCTTTTATAAAGTGATTAAAAAGTACATGTACTGCATTGCAAACGTCAAGTACTTTGAGTCTCACACATCAACTCATCACACTGAGCACTTTGTGTATAAAAGAGTGAAGTGTGTTGGGATGTGTAGGGTTGATGAACACTCAGCAAGCCATCCCTCCTGGTCTGTCTGTCAGGCTGCTTTCAGTGCCTTCTTCCCTCCCTGCAAGAGGGAGCGTTTGACAGGGAAAGAAGGCTACATCAGACTAAACTAAAGAAGACAATCGGGAACAGCATCTCTGACCTTGGGAGGTTGGCATTTGAAATGTCAGAAAAACTCGTACCCACACACACATACACTCTCCATCTCTCTCTCTCTCTCACTCTCACTCTCACACACACTCTCTCTCTCTCTCTCTCTCTCTCTCTCTCTCTCTCTCTCTCTCTCTCTCTCTCTCACACACACACACACACACACACACACACACAAGCAGTTTCAATGTGTTTACTAACTCACACACACACACACACACACACATGCCTCTCCTGTCAGTATCTACCACGTACTATACAGCAGACTTTGTACTGTGTGCCACAATAACATCCAGACAGTGAAGGTGAAGCAAGACAGCAACATGTACAAGCATTTCTCCATACTGTATACGAGTAAGAGTATGTTAGTAAGCGTAACACTGATGCAATGCCCAAGGAACACTGGTCCCCTGTCCCTTTTTTGCTTTGTCTTTTTGCACAAACAGTAGAAGGAACCTATAAAATGACACATTTGGCTAAAGTGGGTAAAATAATCTTGCGTTTCGTATGTCATCGCTTCAAAAATACCCCAGAGGAGGGACAAAGGAGCCAGTAGGGCCAGGGGCTAGCCGTGAAGGAAATAAACTGACCTAGGGGTCACATTTGGCCTCGGCTCATGTTGTTTGACAGCACTACATCTGATTCGCTGGCCAGTGCTGTCTTTACACATCGTTGAACACAACGCGCGAGGCCCAGAAGGACACTGCACAGTAATAATGATATACCGTACATACGTGTCATAATGTGTGCATATGTTATGTGTGTATATATAGAAATGGACGACATTAGGCTGTGGTGGCACCGACCTCCATGACGCAGACCCCAGACTGGGAATGATTCAAGTGACATTTCGGTAGCACCTGATGAGGTCTTGTCCTCCGTTGTTTTGCAAACCACAGGCATGGTTAGGGTTGGGTAGAGGGCGGTTGTCGTAGTAGGTGAGGGGGGTTGGGGAGGGGATTGGTTTGGGGGTGATGGGTGAGGGGTTAGGAGAGGAGGGGGTGCACAAACATGCATGTATGCTCGTTTGGCTGGCTGGGTGGAGGGCGAGGGGGGGCTGGGGTGTGGGGGGCGGTCTGGGTGGGGTGGGGTTGGGGTGGGAATGGCCAGGCGGGAAGGCTGGATATGACTGCCAACAGCTTCATTTGGCTGCTTCAGGGGGCAGATGGATGGTGGCACACACGTGTGTGTGTGTGTGTGTGTGTGTGTGTGTGTGTGTGTGTGTGTGTGTGTGTGTGTGTGGGCGGCTATATTTCACCACCGCTCCGCTCCGCACGCTCCTCCCCTCGTTCACCCGCTCACCACACACACACACACACACACACACACACACAGAAAAAAAAATGCGAAAGATACAAAAAATAAATAAATTACAACACCACACACAAGCCTGTCGCCGGAGGCAACGTCAGCTACTCTAAGCGAAGGAGACAAGCTGCAGCCGCTGGTATACGAGGAGGTGGATTTTTCATATACGCTGATATTTACCATGGAACGCCGGGCCGGTCACCAGTACCTCCTAGATCTAATGGTGAATGGCGTCTTAAAGTGTCAGTTCAGCTCATGATAATAAGAAGCGCTGGAGCTATTTATGGTCTACTATACTGTGACCAGGCGATCACCCCCGACCCATTCTCTTCGACGTAATATCAAATATTGCAGTGCAGTGTCCTAGAAACATTTCCCTTACTTTGCTACATCCTTATTTAATACATTGAAGTCATTAACAGTAGGCCAGTAGGATGTCATAGGTCATAGGTCGTGTACCTAAAGGAGTAGTGTGTCAACAGTGCCCGAATGAACTTCCTCTTTCCCCGCACTACCAAGCTGCAACAAATGCTGTCTTGTGTTTTCCTGCCAAACTGTTGAAGCACTTCGAGCTACATCTTGTATTAATTGTGCTATACAAATACAGTTTGTTATTATTATTAAGTGTGCTTGCAAAAAGCACACTTATTGTTATCTCCCCGTTTATTATTAAGTGTGCTTGCAGAGCACACTTATTGTTATCTCCCCGTTTATTAAGTGTGCTTGCAGAGCACACTTATTGTTATCTCCCCGTTTATTATTCTTCTTCTCCTGAACCAGATCTTGAAGACGCTACTAGTCCTCAGGCTTTGGAGATAGAGACACCGTTCCAACTCTAAAACGACCGGCCCGGTTTGGACATGACCGCCTACATTTCGGTATACCGTACCTCTTGTCGTTCGTCCGTTATTGTCGTTTTTCTGCAACTTCTTGGCCCATTGAAAATGAATGGCGGAATGTTGGCACGCATATTTGCAAGCACACTTTTTGCATTTTCTGCGGGAATGCAGTCTAGTTATTCTTCTTCTCCTGAACCAGATCTTGAAGACGCTACTAGTCCTCAGGCTTTGGAGATAGAGACACCGTTCCAACTCTAAAACGACCGGCCCGGTTTGGACATGACCGCCTACATTTCGGTATACCGTACCTCTTGTCGTTCGTCCGTTATTGTCGTTTTTCTGCAACTTTTTGGCCCATTGAAAATGAATGGCGGAATGTTGGCACACATATTTGCAAGCACACTTTTTGCATTTTCTGCGGGAATGCAGTCTAGTTAAGTGTGCTTGCAGAGCACACTTATTGTTATCTCCCCGTTTATTATTCTTCTTCTCCTGAACCAGATCTTGAAGACGCTACTAGTCCTCAGGCTTTGGAGATAGAGACACCGTTCCAACTCTAAAACGACCGGCCCGGTTTGGACATGACCGCCTACATTTCGGTATACCGTACCTCTTGTCGTTCGTCCGTTATTGTCGTTTTTCTGCAACTTCTTGGCCCATTGAAAATGAATGGCGGAATGTTGGCACGCATATTTGCAAGCACACTTTTTGCATTTTCTGCGGGAATGCAGTCTAGTTAAGTGTGCTTGCAAAAAGCACACTTATTGTTATCTCCCCGTTTATTATTATTATTCTCCTGAACCAGATTTTGCAGACGTTGCTACTCCTCAGGCTTTCGAGATAGAGACACCGTTCCAACTCTAAAACGACCGGCCTGGTTTGGACATGACCGCTCGCCGTTCTATTAACCGTACCTCTTGTCGTTCGTCCGCTATTGTCGTTTTTCTGCAACTTTGTCGCCATTGAAATGAATGGCGGAATGTTCAGGCTGATGATGTCACAGTACACTGCTCTACTCTAGCAGCTACAGTGAGCTCTGCCCTCACTCAGGATTTTTCAGACGTTACTACTCCTCAGGCTTTCGAGATAGAGACACCGTTCCAACTCTAAAACGACCGGCCCGGTTTGGACAAGACCGCCTACATTTCGCTATACCGTACCTCTTGTCGTTCGTCCGCTATTGTTGTTTTTCTGCAACTTTTGTCGCCATTGAAATGAATGGCGGAATGTTCAGGCAGCTAGAGTGAGCTCTGCCCTCACTCTAACCTCCACTCGGTTTTTTAATGATTAAAACTGAACCGCTTAACCTATAAACTTAATTTAAAGTTTGTAAGAGAGGTCTGGGATCTGACTGTGACCCGTGCAAATTTCATACAGCAACTACTTAAACTGTTTGAGATAGGACAGTTTAAAAATGGTGTCAGACAGTCTATGGGATTTTGCCATACATTTCATCATCTTACTGTAAACAGGTCAGGGTGCATGTCTGAAGTTTTAAATGATCAAAACTCAACCGTTTAACCTAGAAACTTGATTTAAACTTTGTAAGAGAGGTCTGGGATCTGACTGTGAGCTGTGAAATTTTGATGCGGCAACTACTTAAACTGTTTGAAACAGGACAGTTTTAAAATGGTGAAAGAGAGGCAGACAATACTGTTGCAGTTGCACCTGGACCAACTGCCATTTTTTAAACGTGGAATGTTCAGGAATAGAACTCTTGAGTGATGTCATAATCCCCATGCCATGGCCTGCATAATGTTTTGCCATGGGAGTGTATTGCAGCCTATAGTAGTTATCTCTAGTAGTTATCTATGTAGTCAGTGCTACTCTGTTAACCTAGCAAACGTTTGTTAGCCGTAATGCTAACAATGCTAGCTATGCTAACTATTGCTAAAATGCAAAATAATTAAGTGGGTTAAAAGTGTTACTTGGTTGACTCAGCTAGTATTCGTTAGCAGTTACGCTAACAATGTTAACTATGCTAACAATGCTAACTATGCTAAAATGCACAGTAATTAACTGGGTTAACAGTGTTACTTAGTTAACACAGCTAGTGTTTGTTAACAGTTATGCTAACAATGCTAATTATGCTAACTATGCTAAAATGTGAAGTAATTAACTGTGCTTACAGTGTTGTGTAGCTATATTACCGAAGCTATTTACCAGTTATGGTAACATTGCTAACAATGCTAAAATGCAAGCACACTTTTTGCATTTTCTGCGGGAATGCAGTCTAGTTAAGTGTGCTTGCAAAAAGCACACTTATTGTTATCTCCCCGTTTATTATTCTTCTTCTCCTGAACACGATCTTGAAGACGTTACTATTCCTCAGGCTTTCGAGATAGAGACACCGTTCCAACTCTAAAACGACCGGCCCGGTTTGGACCAGACCGCCCACAATTCTGTATACCGTACCTCTTGTCGTTCGTCCGTTATTGTCGTTTTTCTGCAACTTTTCCGCCATTGAAAATGAATGGCGGAATGTTCAGGCTGATGATGTCACAGTACACTGCTCTACTCTAGCAGCTACAGTGAGCTCTGCCCTCACTCTAACCTCCACTTCGTTTTTTAATGATTAAAACTTAACCACTTAACCTATAAACTTGATTTAAAGTTTGTAAGAGAGGTCTGGGATCTGACTGTGACCTGTGTAAAATTCATGTGGCAACTACTTAAACTGTTTGAGGCAGGACAGTTTAAAAATGGTGTCAGACAGTCTATGGGATTTTGGCATACATTTCATCATCTTAGTGTAAACAGGTCAGGGTGCATGTCTGAAGTTTTAAATGATCAAAACTCAACCGTTTAACCTATAAACTTGATTTAAACTTTGTAAGAGAGGTCTGGGATCTGACTGTGAGCTGTGAAATTTTGATGTGGCAACTACTTAAACTTTTTGAAACAGGACAGTTTAAAAATGGTGAAAGAGAGGCAGACAATACTGTGGCAGTTGCACCTGGACCAACTGCCATTTTTTAAATGTGGAATGTTCAGGAATAGAACTCTCGAGTGATGTCATAATCCCCATGCCATGGCCTGCATAATGTTCTGCCATGGGAGTGTATTGCAGCCTATAGTAGTTATCTCTAGTAGTTATCTATGTAGTCAGTGCTACTCTGTTAACTTAGCAAACGTTTGTTAGCCGTAATGCTAACAATGCTAGCTAGCTATGCTAACAATGCTAAAATGCAAAATAATTAACTGGGTTAAAAGTGTTACTTGGTTGACTCAGCTAGTATTCGTTAGCAGCAATGTTAACAATGCTAATAATGCTAACAATGGTAATTATGCTAACTATGCTAAAATATGCAGTAATTAACTGTGCTAACAGTGTTGTCTACCTATATTAGCTGAGGCTATTTAGCCATTATGCTAACAATGATAGCTATGCTAACTATGCTAAAATGCAAAATAATTAACTGGGTTAAAAGTGTTACTTGGTTGACACAGCTAGTATTCATTACCAGTAATGCTAACAATGTTAATTATGCTAACAATGCTAATTATGCTAAAAATGTGAAGTAATTAACTGTGCTTACAGTGTTGTGTACCTATATTAGCTGAAGCTATTTAGCCATTATGCTAACTTTGCTAGCAATGCTAACTATGGTAAAATGCAAGCACACTTTTTGCATTTTCTGCGGGAATGCAGTCTAGTTAAGTGTGCTTGCAGAGCACACTTATTGTTATCTCCCCGTTTATTAAGTGTGCTTGCAGAGCACACTTATTGTTATCTCCCCGTTTATTATTCTTCTTCTCCTGAACCAGATCTTGAAGACGTTACTAGTCCTCAGGCTTTTGAGATAGAGACACCGTTCCAACTCTAAAACGACCGGCCCGGTTTGGACATGACCGCCTACATTTCGGTATACCGTACCTCTTGTCGTTCGTCCGTTATTGTCGTTTTTCTGCAACTTTTTGGCCCATTGAAAATGAATGGCGGAATGTTGGCACACATATTTGCAAGCACACTTTTTGCATTTTCTGCGGGAATGCAGTCTAGTTATTCTTCTTCTCCTGAACCAGATCTTGAAGACGCTACTAGTCCTCAGGCTTTGGAGATAGAGACACCGTTCCAACTCTAAAACGACCGGCCCGGTTTGGACATGACCGCCTACATTTCGGTATACCGTACCTCTTGTCGTTCGTCCGTTATTGTCGTTTTTCTGCAACTTCTTGGCCCATTGAAAATGAATGGCGGAATGTTGGCACGCATATTTGCAAGCACACTTTTTGCATTTTCTGCGGGAATGCAGTCTAGTTAAGTGTGCTTGCAAAAAGCACACTTATTGTTATCTCCCCGTTTATTATTCTTCTTCTCCTGAACCAGATCTTGAAGACGTTACTATTCCTCAGGCTTTCGAGATAGAGACACCGTTCCAACTCTAAAACGACCGGCCCGGTTTGGACCAGACCGCCTACAATTCTGTATACCGTACCTCTTGTCGTTCGTCCGTTATTGTCGTTTTTCTGCAACTTTTCTGCCATTGAAAATGAATGGCGGAATGTTCAGGCTGATGATGTCACAGTACACTGCTCTACTCTAGCAGCTAGAGTGAGGTCTGCCCTCACTCTAACCTCCACTCGGTTTTTTAATGATTAAAACTCAACCGCTTAACCTATAAACTTGATTTAAAGTTTGTAAGAGAGGTCTGGGATCTGACTGTGACCTGTGTAAAATTCATGTGGCAACTACTTAAACTGTTTGAGACAGGGCAGTTTAAAAATGGTGTCAGACAGTCTATGGGATTTTGCCATACATTTCATCATCTTACTGTAAACAGGTCAAGATGCATGTCTGAAGTTTTAAATGATCAAAACTCAACCGTTTAACCTATAAACTTGATTTAAACTTTGTAAGAGAGGTCTGGGATCTGACTGTGAGCTGTGAAATTTTGATGTGGCAACTACTTAAACTTTTTGAAACAGGACAGTTTAAAAATGGTGAAAGAGAGGCAGACCATACTGTGGCAGTTGCACCTGGACCAACTGCCATTTTTTAAACGTGGAATGTTCAGGAATAGAACTCTTGAGTGATGTCATAATCCCCATGCCAGGCCTGCATAATGTTCTGCCATGGGAGTGTATTGCAGCCTATAGTGCCAATTGGTAAAAACTTTAAATAATTGTCACGCATATTTGCAAGCACACTTTTTGCATTTTCTGCGGGAATGCAGTCTAGTTAAGTGTGCTTGCAGAGCACACTTATTGTTATCTCCCCGTTTATTATTCTTCTTCTCCTGAACCAGATCTTGAAGACGTTACTAGTCCTCAGGCTTTTGAGATAGAGACACCGTTCCAACTCTAAACTGACCGGCCCGGTTTGGACATGACCGCCTACATTTCGGTATACCGTACCTCTTGTCGTTCGTCCGTTATTGTCGTTTTTCTGCAACTTTTTGGCCCATTGAAAATGAATGGCGGAATGTTGGCACACATATTTGCAAGCACACTTTTTGCATTTTCTGCGGGAATGCAGTCTAGTTAAGTGTGCTTGGAGAGCACACTTATTGTTATCCCACCGTTTATTATTAAGTGTGCTTGCAAAAAGCACACTTATTGTTATCTCCCCGTTTATTATTCTTCTTCTCCTGAACCAGATCTTGAAGACGTTACTATTCCTCAGGCTTTCGAGATAGAGACACCGTTCCAACTCTAAAACGACCGGCCCGGTTTGGACCAGACCGCCTACAATTCTGTATACCGTACCTCTTGTCGTTCGTCCGTTATTGTCGTTTTTCTGCAACTTTTCTGCCATTGAAAATGAATGGCGGAATGTTCAGGCTGATGATGTCACAGTACACTGCTCTACTCTAGCAGCTAGAGTGAGGTCTGCCCTCACTCTAACCTCCACTCGGTTTTTTAATGATTAAAACTCAACCGCTTAACCTATAAACTTGATTTAAAGTTTGTAAGAGAGGTCTGGGATCTGACTGTGACCTGTGTAAAATTCATGTGGCAACTACTTAAACTGTTTGAGACAGGGCAGTTTAAAAATGGTGTCAGACAGTCTATGGGATTTTGCCATACATTTCATCATCTTACTGTAAACAGGTCAAGATGCATGTCTGAAGTTTTAAATGATCAAAACTCAACCGTTTAACCTATAAACTTGATTTAAACTTTGTAAGAGAGGTCTGGGATCTGACTGTGAGCTGTGAAATTTTGATGTGGCAACTACTTAAACTTTTTGAAACAGGACAGTTTAAAAATGGTGAAAGAGAGGCAGACCATACTGTGGCAGTTGCACCTGGACCAACTGCCATTTTTTAAACGTGGAATGTTCAGGAATAGAACTCTTGAGTGATGTCATAATCCCCATGCCAGGCCTGCATAATGTTCTGCCATGGGAGTGTATTGCAGCCTATAGTGCCAATTGGTAAAAACTTTAAATAATTGTCACGCATATTTGCAAGCACACTTTTTGCATTTTCTGCGGGAATGCAGTCTAGTTATTAAGTGTGCTTGCAAAAAGCACACTTATTGTTATCTCCCCGTTTATTATTATTATTCTCCTGAACCAGATTTTGCAGACGTTGCTACTCCTCAGGCTTTCGAGATAGAGACACCGTTCCAACTCTAAAACGACCGGCCTGGTTTGGACATGACCGCTCGCCGTTCTATTAACCGTACCTCTTGTCGTTCGTCCGCTATTGTCGTTTTTCTGCAACTTTGTCGCCATTGAAATGAATGGCGGAATGTTCAGGCTGATGATGTCACAGTACACTGCTCTACTCTAGCAGCTACAGTGAGCTCTGCCCTCACTCAGGATTTTTCAGACGTTACTACTCCTCAGGCTTTCGAGATAGAGACACCGTTCCAACTCTAAAACGACCGGCCCGGTTTGGACAAGACCGCCTACATTTCGCTATACCGTACCTCTTGTCGTTCGTCCGCTATTGTTGTTTTTCTGCAACTTTTGTCGCCATTGAAATGAATGGCGGAATGTTCAGGCAGCTAGAGTGAGCTCTGCCCTCACTCTAACCTCCACTCGGTTTTTTAATGATTAAAACTGAACCGCTTAACCTATAAACTTAATTTAAAGTTTGTAAGAGAGGTCTGGGATCTGACTGTGACCCGTGCAAATTTCATACAGCAACTACTTAAACTGTTTGAGATAGGACAGTTTAAAAATGGTGTCAGACAGTCTATGGGATTTTGCCATACATTTCATCATCTTACTGTAAACAGGTCAGGGTGCATGTCTGAAGTTTTAAATGATCAAAACTCAACCGTTTAACCTAGAAACTTGATTTAAACTTTGTAAGAGAGGTCTGGGATCTGACTGTGAGCTGTGAAATTTTGATGCGGCAACTACTTAAACTGTTTGAAACAGGACAGTTTTAAAATGGTGAAAGAGAGGCAGACAATACTGTTGCAGTTGCACCTGGACCAACTGCCATTTTTTAAACGTGGAATGTTCAGGAATAGAACTCTTGAGTGATGTCATAATCCCCATGCCATGGCCTGCATAATGTTTTGCCATGGGAGTGTATTGCAGCCTATAGTAGTTATCTCTAGTAGTTATCTATGTAGTCAGTGCTACTCTGTTAACCTAGCAAACGTTTGTTAGCCGTAATGCTAACAATGCTAGCTATGCTAACTATTGCTAAAATGCAAAATAATTAAGTGGGTTAAAAGTGTTACTTGGTTGACTCAGCTAGTATTCGTTAGCAGTTACGCTAACAATGTTAACTATGCTAACAATGCTAACTATGCTAAAATGCACAGTAATTAACTGGGTTAACAGTGTTACTTAGTTAACACAGCTAGTGTTTGTTAACAGTTATGCTAACAATGCTAATTATGCTAACTATGCTAAAATGTGAAGTAATTAACTGTGCTTACAGTGTTGTGTAGCTATATTACCGAAGCTATTTACCAGTTATGGTAACATTGCTAACAATGCTAAAATGCAAGCACACTTTTTGCATTTTCTGCGGGAATGCAGTCTAGTTAAGTGTGCTTGCAAAAAGCACACTTATTGTTATCTCCCCGTTTATTATTCTTCTTCTCCTGAACACGATCTTGAAGACGTTACTATTCCTCAGGCTTTCGAGATAGAGACACCGTTCCAACTCTAAAACGACCGGCCCGGTTTGGACCAGACCGCCCACAATTCTGTATACCGTACCTCTTGTCGTTCGTCCGTTATTGTCGTTTTTCTGCAACTTTTCCGCCATTGAAAATGAATGGCGGAATGTTCAGGCTGATGATGTCACAGTACACTGCTCTACTCTAGCAGCTACAGTGAGCTCTGCCCTCACTCTAACCTCCACTTCGTTTTTTAATGATTAAAACTTAACCACTTAACCTATAAACTTGATTTAAAGTTTGTAAGAGAGGTCTGGGATCTGACTGTGACCTGTGTAAAATTCATGTGGCAACTACTTAAACTGTTTGAGGCAGGACAGTTTAAAAATGGTGTCAGACAGTCTATGGGATTTTGGCATACATTTCATCATCTTAGTGTAAACAGGTCAGGGTGCATGTCTGAAGTTTTAAATGATCAAAACTCAACCGTTTAACCTATAAACTTGATTTAAACTTTGTAAGAGAGGTCTGGGATCTGACTGTGAGCTGTGAAATTTTGATGTGGCAACTACTTAAACTTTTTGAAACAGGACAGTTTAAAAATGGTGAAAGAGAGGCAGACAATACTGTGGCAGTTGCACCTGGACCAACTGCCATTTTTTAAATGTGGAATGTTCAGGAATAGAACTCTCGAGTGATGTCATAATCCCCATGCCATGGCCTGCATAATGTTCTGCCATGGGAGTGTATTGCAGCCTATAGTAGTTATCTCTAGTAGTTATCTATGTAGTCAGTGCTACTCTGTTAACTTAGCAAACGTTTGTTAGCCGTAATGCTAACAATGCTAGCTAGCTATGCTAACAATGCTAAAATGCAAAATAATTAACTGGGTTAAAAGTGTTACTTGGTTGACTCAGCTAGTATTCGTTAGCAGCAATGTTAACAATGCTAATAATGCTAACAATGGTAATTATGCTAACTATGCTAAAATATGCAGTAATTAACTGTGCTAACAGTGTTGTCTACCTATATTAGCTGAGGCTATTTAGCCATTATGCTAACAATGATAGCTATGCTAACTATGCTAAAATGCAAAATAATTAACTGGGTTAAAAGTGTTACTTGGTTGACACAGCTAGTATTCATTACCAGTAATGCTAACAATGTTAATTATGCTAACAATGCTAATTATGCTAAAAATGTGAAGTAATTAACTGTGCTTACAGTGTTGTGTACCTATATTAGCTGAAGCTATTTAGCCATTATGCTAACTTTGCTAGCAATGCTAACTATGGTAAAATGCAAGCACACTTTTTGCATTTTCTGCGGGAATGCAGTCTAGTTAAGTGTGCTTGCAGAGCACACTTATTGTTATCTCCCCGTTTATTAAGTGTGCTTGCAGAGCACACTTATTGTTATCTCCCCGTTTATTATTCTTCTTCTCCTGAACCAGATCTTGAAGACGTTACTAGTCCTCAGGCTTTTGAGATAGAGACACCGTTCCAACTCTAAAACGACCGGCCCGGTTTGGACATGACCGCCTACATTTCGGTATACCGTACCTCTTGTCGTTCGTCCGTTATTGTCGTTTTTCTGCAACTTTTTGGCCCATTGAAAATGAATGGCGGAATGTTGGCACACATATTTGCAAGCACACTTTTTGCATTTTCTGCGGGAATGCAGTCTAGTTATTCTTCTTCTCCTGAACCAGATCTTGAAGACGCTACTAGTCCTCAGGCTTTGGAGATAGAGACACCGTTCCAACTCTAAAACGACCGGCCCGGTTTGGACATGACCGCCTACATTTCGGTATACCGTACCTCTTGTCGTTCGTCCGTTATTGTCGTTTTTCTGCAACTTCTTGGCCCATTGAAAATGAATGGCGGAATGTTGGCACGCATATTTGCAAGCACACTTTTTGCATTTTCTGCGGGAATGCAGTCTAGTTAAGTGTGCTTGCAAAAAGCACACTTATTGTTATCTCCCCGTTTATTATTCTTCTTCTCCTGAACCAGATCTTGAAGACGTTACTATTCCTCAGGCTTTCGAGATAGAGACACCGTTCCAACTCTAAAACGACCGGCCCGGTTTGGACCAGACCGCCTACAATTCTGTATACCGTACCTCTTGTCGTTCGTCCGTTATTGTCGTTTTTCTGCAACTTTTCTGCCATTGAAAATGAATGGCGGAATGTTCAGGCTGATGATGTCACAGTACACTGCTCTACTCTAGCAGCTAGAGTGAGGTCTGCCCTCACTCTAACCTCCACTCGGTTTTTTAATGATTAAAACTCAACCGCTTAACCTATAAACTTGATTTAAAGTTTGTAAGAGAGGTCTGGGATCTGACTGTGACCTGTGTAAAATTCATGTGGCAACTACTTAAACTGTTTGAGACAGGGCAGTTTAAAAATGGTGTCAGACAGTCTATGGGATTTTGCCATACATTTCATCATCTTACTGTAAACAGGTCAAGATGCATGTCTGAAGTTTTAAATGATCAAAACTCAACCGTTTAACCTATAAACTTGATTTAAACTTTGTAAGAGAGGTCTGGGATCTGACTGTGAGCTGTGAAATTTTGATGTGGCAACTACTTAAACTTTTTGAAACAGGACAGTTTAAAAATGGTGAAAGAGAGGCAGACCATACTGTGGCAGTTGCACCTGGACCAACTGCCATTTTTTAAACGTGGAATGTTCAGGAATAGAACTCTTGAGTGATGTCATAATCCCCATGCCAGGCCTGCATAATGTTCTGCCATGGGAGTGTATTGCAGCCTATAGTGCCAATTGGTAAAAACTTTAAATAATTGTCACGCATATTTGCAAGCACACTTTTTGCATTTTCTGCGGGAATGCAGTCTAGTTAAGTGTGCTTGCAGAGCACACTTATTGTTATCTCCCCGTTTATTATTCTTCTTCTCCTGAACCAGATCTTGAAGACGTTACTAGTCCTCAGGCTTTTGAGATAGAGACACCGTTCCAACTCTAAACTGACCGGCCCGGTTTGGACATGACCGCCTACATTTCGGTATACCGTACCTCTTGTCGTTCGTCCGTTATTGTCGTTTTTCTGCAACTTTTTGGCCCATTGAAAATGAATGGCGGAATGTTGGCACACATATTTGCAAGCACACTTTTTGCATTTTCTGCGGGAATGCAGTCTAGTTAAGTGTGCTTGGAGAGCACACTTATTGTTATCCCACCGTTTATTATTAAGTGTGCTTGCAAAAAGCACACTTATTGTTATCTCCCCGTTTATTATTCTTCTTCTCCTGAACCAGATCTTGAAGACGTTACTATTCCTCAGGCTTTCGAGATAGAGACACCGTTCCAACTCTAAAACGACCGGCCCGGTTTGGACCAGACCGCCTACAATTCTGTATACCGTACCTCTTGTCGTTCGTCCGTTATTGTCGTTTTTCTGCAACTTTTCTGCCATTGAAAATGAATGGCGGAATGTTCAGGCTGATGATGTCACAGTACACTGCTCTACTCTAGCAGCTAGAGTGAGGTCTGCCCTCACTCTAACCTCCACTCGGTTTTTTAATGATTAAAACTCAACCGCTTAACCTATAAACTTGATTTAAAGTTTGTAAGAGAGGTCTGGGATCTGACTGTGACCTGTGTAAAATTCATGTGGCAACTACTTAAACTGTTTGAGACAGGGCAGTTTAAAAATGGTGTCAGACAGTCTATGGGATTTTGCCATACATTTCATCATCTTACTGTAAACAGGTCAAGATGCATGTCTGAAGTTTTAAATGATCAAAACTCAACCGTTTAACCTATAAACTTGATTTAAACTTTGTAAGAGAGGTCTGGGATCTGACTGTGAGCTGTGAAATTTTGATGTGGCAACTACTTAAACTTTTTGAAACAGGACAGTTTAAAAATGGTGAAAGAGAGGCAGACCATACTGTGGCAGTTGCACCTGGACCAACTGCCATTTTTTAAACGTGGAATGTTCAGGAATAGAACTCTTGAGTGATGTCATAATCCCCATGCCAGGCCTGCATAATGTTCTGCCATGGGAGTGTATTGCAGCCTATAGTGCCAATTGGTAAAAACTTTAAATAATTGTCACGCATATTTGCAAGCACACTTTTTGCATTTTCTGCGGGAATGCAGTCTAGTTATTATTATTCACCGCGATTTTTCTACACAAAATTTTTCACCCAGATCTTGAAGACGTTACAATTCCTCAGGCTTTCGAGATAGAGACACCGTTCCAACTCTAAAACGACCGGCCCGGTTTGGACATGTTAGCCTACATTTCGGTATACCGTACCTCTTGTCGTTCGTCCGCTATTGTCGTTTTTCTGTAACTTTTTGTCGCCATTGAAATGAATGGCGGAATGTTCAGGCTGATGATGTCACAGTGCACTGCTTCACTCTAGCAGCTACAGTGAGCTCTGCCCTCACTCTAACCTCCACTTCGTTTTTTAATGATTAAAACTTAACCGCTTAACCTATAAACTTCATTTAAACTTTGTAAGAGAGGTCTGGGATCTGACTGTGACCTGTGTAAAATTCATGCGGCAACTACTTAAACTGTTTGAGATAGGACAGTTTAAAAATGGTGTCAGACAGTCTGTGGGATTTTGCCATACATTTCATCATCTTACTGTAAACAGGTCAGGGTGCATGTCTGAAGTTTTAAATGATCAAAACTCAACCGTCTAACCTATAAACCTGATTTAAACTTTGTAAGAGAGGTCTGGGATCTGACTGTGAGCTGTGAAATTTTGATGTGGCAACTACTTAAACTTTTTGAAACAGGACAGTTTAAAAATGGAAAATGGTGAAAGAGAGGCAGACAATACTGTGGCAGTTGCACCTGGACCAACTGCCATTTTTTAAATGTGGAATGTTCAGGAATAGAACACTCGAGTGATGTCATAATCCCCATGCCATGGCCTGCATAATGTTCTGCCATGGCAGTGTATTGCAGCCTATAGTAGTTATCTCTAGTAGTTATCTATGTAGTCAGTGCTACTCTGCTAACTTAGCAAACGTTTGTTAGCTGTTATGCTAAAAAATGCTAGCAATGCTAACTATGCTAAAATGCAAAATAATTAACTGGGTTAAAAGTGTTACTTGGTTGACTCCGCTTGTACTTGTTAGCAGTTATGCTAACAATGGTAATTATGCTAACGATGCTAAAATGTGAAGTAATTAACTGCGCTAATAGTGTTGTGTAGCTATATTAGCTGTAGCTATTTAGCCATTATGCTAACAATGCTAGCAATGCTAACTATGCTAAAATGATAAGTAGTTAACTGAGTTAACAGTGTTACTTAGTTAACTCAGCTAATATTTGTTACCAGTTATGCTAACAATGCTAATTATGGTAACTATGCTAAAAATGTGAAGTAATTAACTGTGCTTACAGTGTTGTGTAGCTATATTAGCTGAAGCTATTTAGCAGTTACGGTGACATTGTTAGCAATGCTAACTATGCTAAAATGCAAGCACACTTTTTGCATTTTCTGCGGGAATGCAGTCTAGTTATTATTCTTCTTCTCCTGAACCAGATCTTGAAGACGTTACTATTCCTCAGGCTTTCGAGATAGAGACACCGTTCCAACTCTAAAACGACCGGCCCGGTTTGGACCAGACCGCCCACAATTCTGTATACCGTACCTCTTGTCGTTCGTCCGTTATTGTCGTTTTTCTGCAACTTTTCCGCCATTGAAAATGAATGGCGGAATGTTCAGGCTGATGATGTCACAGTACACTGCTCTACTCTAGCAGCTACAGTGAGGTCTGCCCTCACTCTAACCTCCACTTCGTTTTTTAACGATTAAAACTTAACCACTTAACCTATAAACTTGATTTAAAGTTTGTAAGAGAGGTCTGGGATCTGACTGTGACCTGTGTAAAATTCATGTGACAACTACTTAAACTGTTTGAGGCAGGACAGTTTAAAATTGGTGTCAGACAGTCTATGGGATTTTGCCATACATTTCATCATCTTACTGTAAACAGGTCAGGGTGCATGTCTGAAGTTTTAAATGATCAAAACTCAACCGTTTAACCTATAAACTTGATTTGAACTTTGTAAGAGAGGTCTGGGATCTGACTGTGAGCTGTAAAAATTTTGATGTGGCAACTACTTAAACTTTTTGAAACAGGACAGTTTAAAAATGGTGAAAGAGAGGCAGAGAATACTGTGGCAGTTGCACCTGGACCAACTGCCATTTTTTAAATGTGGAATGTTCAGGAATAGAACTCTTGAGTGATGTCATAATCCCCATGCCATGGCCTGCATAATGTTCTGCCATGGGAGTGTATTGCAGCCTATAGTAGTTATCTCTAGTAGTTATCTATGTAGTCAGTGCTGCTCTGTTAACCTAGCAAACGTTTGTTAGCCGTTATGTTAACAATGCTAGCAATGCTAACTATGCTAAAATGCAAAATAATTAACTGGGTTAAAAGTGTTACTCGGTTGACTCAGCTTGTACTTGTTAGCAGTTATGCTAATAATGCTAACAATGCTAATTATGCTAACTACGCTAAAATGTGAAGTAAGTAACTGTGATAACATTGTTGTGTAGCTATATTAGCTGAGGCTATTTAGCCATTATGCTAACAATGCTAACTATGCTAAAATGCAAAGTAATTAACTGGGTTAACAGTGTTACTTGGTTAACTCAGCTAGTATTCGTTAACAGTTGTGCTTATAACGCTAATTATGCTAACAATGTTAATTATGCTAACTATGCTAAAATGTGAAGTAATTAACTGTGCTTACAGTGTTGTGTAGCTATATTAGTTGAAGCTATTTAGCAGTTATGCTAACATTACTGGCAATGCTAACTTTGCTAAAATGCAAGCACACTTTTTGCATTTTCTGCGGGAATGCAGTCTAGTTATTATTATTTTTATAGTAGTAGTGTTAAGGTCTTTTCAGGTACTTATCAATGTTCTACAGGATACTGAACTGCAACCATTAATTTCAGTCAACCTCAACCCGCCAACCCCCCTATTCATAGTGTGGCAAAATGCATTTTCTATATGTCATTCATGTCAATGTTACCATAATCTCTAAATAATGACTATTTGTGTCATACCATTATCTCTACATAACAGAAAATACTTAGAAACATCTTAGAATACATAGAAATATCTAAAACATAAACACATTGAAACTCTACATCTTCACAACTCTACACAACACAACACATCACGCCATCACTGTTGGTAGTGTACATCACTGTAGGTGGTGACCCATCAGGGTCACAGGTGTGTTGTGTTGAGCCCTAGGGGCCTAGAGGGTGACCCCTGAGAGGAGCACTTAGTCATGCCCAGTAAGTGAGTCATCTCCAGCTGACCTCCATTATCCTCTATGCACCATAGTGACAGCAGGACAACAGCAAGGGCATCTCTCCAGAGGATTTTAGGTGTCTTTAATTCCTGCACGGACATCTCAGGAACAAACAGGGCTTCTCCCTCTTGTACTTCTTTTCTCTTGTCCTCTTTTTGTTTCACTTACTTGTTCTCTCCCTCTCTGTGTTGCTCTTTTATTTTCTCTCTCCCTCTCTACCGACTTTAACAGCCTTGCTATCATATGAGAAAGGACAGTGCCCAAGGAAGTAGAGAGCCCTTCTCTCTCTCTCTTTTTCTCTCTCTCTTTCTCTCTCTCTTTCTCTCTCTTTTTCTTTCTCTCTCTCTTCCCTTTTTTCTCTCATTTTCTTTCACCCTGTATCTTGCTCTATCTTTCTCTCTCTCTCCCTCCCTCCCCTCTTCCTCCCTATTCTCCACCTCTCTTTCACCCTCTCTCTTCCTCCTCATTCTCTCTCCTTTTTTCCCTACTCCCTTTCTCTGTCATCCTCTCTCTCCCTCCCTCCTCTCTTCCTCCTTATTCTCTCTCCTTTTTCCTCTACCTCTCTTTCACCCTCTCTCCCTCTTCCTCCCTCTGTAAGCCCCCCTCCTGTTCAGAGAGCTGATGTGGTGGCTGAGGTGATGAGAAGTGGCATTAAATATTGAGGTCTCGCACCGACACGTCAGCTTTCGTTTTCTCCCTCGTTTGCTTCCCCACCTGAAAAAAAATAAAAAATCAAAACTCCTGTCGTCATTGTCCCCACCAAGGCAGAGGACCCTGTCTACATCCAACACCACCACCCCCCCACACACACACACACACACACACACACACATCTCGCCTTGGTCAGCCGCAGGGTTCTGCAAGTGGAAGCGACAGGGGTCGTGACCCCCAGACCACCCTCTCGGATGCGGCGTGTGGCCCTTCGCCTCCTGTGGTCACACTCCAAACGGGTGAACAAACCGACACTGTGTTTCCATCTCCACTCACATGCATAATGTATGCGCACAGCACCGAAGAGATGGTTGCTATTCCTCTGTAGGTTACTGTAATATATACAAAACAAACATATGTAACATATGTGTGTGTGTGCTTATGTCGGTATGAAGAAACCAACAGTCTCTCCCTCTCTTTCTGTCTTTCTGCCTTTCTGTGTATCTCTCTGTCTCTTAGTCTATATCTCTCTCTCTATCTCTCTCTCTAGCTCTCCCCATCTCTCTCTCTTTCTATCTGTCTCTCTCTCTCTGTCTTCAATTGTGTCAATCAATTGATGACCATGTAGAAAATACTGTACATTAAGTTCAAATGTGTGTTTGATACCTGATTTTCTATCTGTATTCTGTATGCAGGTTAAGACAATAAGAAAATGTAAACATCATACACAGCATCCTATACATAAACCCCCCCTCTCATACCCAACACACACACACACACACACACACACACACACACACACACGCACACACACACACACACACATTGCCAAGCTTAATAAAATTATGCACGAAACAAACACAACACACATGCATACAGACCCAAGGATATGACATCATACACAGCACCCCTAAATAACCTCCTTTTCCACCCAATGCACACACATACACACACACACACACATTGCCAAATGTAATAAAATGATGTACAAAACAGAAAAAAACATGCATACATACAGAGCCAGGAATGTTACACAGTGGGACACGGTAGTCACACGTGCACACACACACACATTACTAAACTTAATAAAATTATGCACGAAACAAACGCAACATACATTCATACATACATACATACAGACCCCAGGATATGACACAGTGGGGTAGGGCTGTGATGTTAGCACACCTGCATTATGCATGACTACACTACATACATGCCCTACATGTGTACCTGCAGCGGGCTGCCGAGCGACAGTGACCCGGAGGTTAGCACGCTCACACACACGCTCACGAGGCAGGCAGTGCCAGAGCCAGCTATCCAGACGGCGTGTGTCTCGGGGTCACTCTCCCCCATATCCATCTTCGTTTGCAGAGCTGTAGGGGGTCCACCCCGCCGCCACTGAGTTATGGGTTGTAAACGGGCAGCATTTTCACCAACAGAGTCCTGATTGGGCTTTTGCAGGGGTATGTGTGTGTGTGTGTGCGTGTGTAAGAATATATAACATTATGCACCTACAATGTACTTTCTTTTTGTTGTTTGCCAGCTAAAGGACATGGGTCTGTGGCAAAATGATCCTCATATCTTTTTCACATTGTTACGACTTACAATCCTGTCTACCATTCGACAATTTATCCAGTTCATCCCTCTGTGTTTATTGTAAAAAGTACACATTTCACACTTGTGAAATTAGTGCTGGTAAATGTTGCACAATAAATACAAATCCATTTTCACACAGTTTGTGATAAAAGTATAGATAGATAGATAGATAGATAGATAGATAGATAGATTGATTGATTGATTGATTGATTGATTGATTGATTGATTGATCTCAAGCTGTGAAACTGACTTGTAGGTACAGCATGACATGTACGGACAGAGACAAAAAAACACAACGATGAAGAGAGCACAACTAAGGCATACTAAGACATATACAATATGACAACAAAAATGGTGTAGAATATAAAAAGTGTAGAATATAAAAGTGTAATAGGTAATGTAGTGTAGTGCAATACAGAGAGAAAATAAGGCTTAAAAGAAAATGAATATACATATTTACAAACTCATTTTTACATGGGTCCTGATATTACTGACACAAAGACACTGTTCGTTGTTCCACCCAACACTGCTTACCACACACTTTTCAAACAACAAGAGCCTGCATCCTTGTTCCAGAACTAAAATTAAATTCATAAGTGTGTTTCATACATTGTGTGTGTGTGTGTGTGTGTGTGTGTGTGTGTGTGTGTGTGTGTGTGTGTGTTTGTGTGTGTCAGAGAGGAGGGGAGAGGGAGAGAAAGAGAAAGAAAGAGAGTTGGTGCATCTGGTAATTGAAAATCTGTCCAGATATTAATGTAACAAGCCAACGACAGAGCAACATTTAGATTGCTTTTGAGGTTCGGGAGGAAAGGAAAACTGCTGGCATAATGGTTTTAAATAAAACGCATTAAGTGGCTGTACCTTTGCGAACCCCTCCGAGAGGCGTTTTTGTTTGTGTACTGAGAATCGTACTGTTGTAAAAGTGTAATAAAATACATTTGGTCGAGACCAGTGATGACACGTTTTATCACATACTTAAGGAGGATCAAGGTTGTGTCAGTGTGGCTGAGACAGACAAGACAGACAGGCAGACAGACAGACAGACAGATAGGCGGAGATCTGACTCAAATATTGAACTCCATCCAGAACTCCATCCTGACAGACAGACAGACAGACAGACAGACATAGATCTGATTCAAATATTGAACTCCATCCTGTTAACGCCAAAAAATGCAGAATTGGTACTTCTGTCCTGCCAAGGGGTTGGCATCACTGTTGGAAACCGCTGACTATCATTAAGCTAATGGTCTGTTATAGACCAAGCAATTGATTTATTGTTAGTTTTAACTGCTTTTTAAAACTGCCTTTTTTTTCTTGCCAGCATAATTTCATTCAGGAACCTGTGTATCACCATCTAGTTAGGCGTTCCTTCATTTATTTTTTTATTTTTAAATTTATTTATTTATTTTTCTCCTCCTTGTAACCTCGCCCTAGCGCACCCCCTTTGGTTGCTAGCGGTCTGACTTACATAAGCGTCGTCATCACTCTGAGGCGTTCTCCGGGCAGGGTAGGGCAAGGCATGCTGGGAAACCTCCTCTTGTCTAAGTGGGCGCTGTGCCGTGTCATGTACAGTATGTCACATAAGTGAGTACACCCCTAACATTTTTGTACTTTTTTTATTATATCTTTCCATGGGAAAAGTCTAAAGATATAATACTTTTCTACAACGTAAAGTAGGCAGTGTACAGCTTATATAACAGTGCAAATTTGCTGTTCCCTCAAAATAACTCAACGCACAACCATTAATGTCTAAACCACTGGCAACAAAAGTGAGTACACCCCTAAGTGAAAATGTCCAAATTGTGCCCAATTAGCCATTTTTTCCTCCTCATAACCTCGCCCTAGCGCCCCCCCCTTCTGTTGCTAGCGGTCTGACTTACATAAGCGTCGTCATCACTCTGAGGCGTTCTCTGGGCAGGGCAGGGCAGGGCAAGGCATGCTGGGAAGTGTTCCTCTTGTCTAAGTGGGCGCTGTGCTGTGCTGCGCTGTGTGTGTCATGTAAGTGCAAAGTGCTGCTCCACACATCCATCAGCAGGAGTGAGATTGCTCTTGAAAAATTTACAGTGAAAAAGAGAAGAAAGAAAAAAAAATGGGGTCAAGTCGGACTACCTTTGCAAATTTATGACGAAGCATTAGCTCTGACAGACATACACGTGATTTACTTGTAGTCTCTGACGGGATCCATCGGCCTCCATTCTTTACGTGTCTTACTAATTCTAAACTAGTTATGTTTTTATAACTTAGTTTATAAATAGAGCTTAAATAGGCTTATTTAATTATTTATAAAAGAGCGTTCTTACCATGCTGTTATTTCATAAAATCACAACTGTCTCAGCTTTTGTTTTTTGAGTTATACAATGATGTGGTATAGCTCTTCAATTGTACACAGTGACAGTACATTTTAATGTTATTCTTCCTTTACTGCTCCAATTGTGTTTTTTTATCCGATGCTATCTGTGCTTAATGTGATTGTCATCTCTGTGGTTGTACGCTTTGCAATGCAAATTAGGGTGTGTGGAGTAGGGACTATATTAAAAAAGGCTTTCACATTAGGCTGGCTTGGGCTGGAGGCTGGGGCGCCGATGTTCAACAAATCTTACCTGACCTTAAAATGACATGCTGTGCCACGCCAATGTTTCTCGCATCCAAGTGTGTGTTTGTCTTGGTCAGGGGAAAGGGAGATAGAGTGTGCGTGTGTGTGTAAGTAAGTGTGTGTTGGTGTGTGTGTGTGTTTGTCTTGGTCAGGAGGAAAGGAGAGAGACTGCGTGCACGTGTGCGTGTGCGTGTGTGTGTGTTTGTCTTGGTGAGGGGGAAAGGAGAGAGAGAGTGTGCGTGCACGTGTTTGTGTGTGTGTGTGTGTGTGTGTGTGTGTTTGTCTTGGTCAGAGGGAAGAGAGAGAGATTGTGATGTGTGTGTGTGTGTGTGTGTGTGTGTGTGTGTGTGTGTGTGTGTGTGTGTGTGTGTTTATCTTGGTCTGAGGGAAGAGAGAGAGAGAGAGAGAAAGTGTGTGTGTGTGTGTGTGTGTGTGTGTGGGTGTATGTATGTTTGTCTTGGTCAGACAGAGTGAAGTGTGTGTGGTGTGTACCTGGGGGTCTGGATGTCATTGAATGCCATGACACAGTAGCTGGGCTAATCCAGCTGAGAGAGTGTGTGTGTGTGTGTGTGTGTGTGTGTGTGAGAGAGAGGGGGGGGGGGCAGTGTACAGAGGGCTGGTGATCGTGATTTATGATGCCCCAAGCAGAGGCATCCCTTTGATACCCCTCAATTAAGCGAGGGACTATAAAACAATGCCCTTCATTTGTTTTTCCTCCTCTCTCTCTCACTCTGTTTGTCTCTGTTTCTCTTTCTTTCTTTCTTTCTTTCTTTCTTTCTTTCTTTCTTTCTTTCTTTCTTTCTTTCTTTCCCTCTGTCTGTTTCTCTCTCTCTCTCTCTTTCTTTCTTTCTTTCTTTCTTTCTTTCTCTCTCTCTGTCTCTCTCTCTCTGTCTCTCCATCCAGTAATCCACCATCTATCTCTTACTCTGTGTCCAGTCTTCCTAGTGTTGGTTTGCCATGACACCATCATTTGCCACCATCATTTCTCCACTGTGAATAAAACACCCCCCCACCCACCCCCTACACCCCCTCACCCTCCCAATCCCCTTCCCCCGGGTTGCGTACCAAAACAAATCAGGTCGAGGGTCTTCTTCTACTGTGGATCTAGGAGCTCCCTGAAGGTCCTTGTGATTGTTCGTGTGTACAGAGCAGGATCAGCCAGCCGAGGCCAATTTGACCCAGCGATCTCTTCCAGTAATCCAGCGCCTCACTGTAAAGCCTGGCCTCTGGACATGGGGGGTGGGTGGTGTGTGTGTGTGTGTGTGTGTGTGTGTGTGTGTGTGTGTGTGTAGGGGGGCTCTGGAGAAGGGAGAAGGGAGTCCTTGAGAGTTTCAAGGAAAATTCTCCTCCGAGACACAAGGAGCTGGTGGCACACATTTAGGAGCAGCATTGCATGCTGGGTAGTGGCTGGATGAAGAGCTGCTTCGGGTTTCATTTTTAGAATGAGCGTTATAGTCTCCCACAACATGTTAGGTATTTTATTTTCTTCATTGTGCAGACATTTCAGATACTTGATAAATAATTCAAATAAATAATCCAATAGCCCAAGTACTTTGCTGTAATTGAGCAAGATTTTCACCGATAAGTATTTTTGTGGGTTTCGCAGTTGGGAAAATTACATTCTGCTCTTTTCTGCATAGCCACAAAGGAAGGGTGGAGGGGTTTGGGGGGGTTGGGGGGGGTAGGTAAAAAAAGAGGCTATTAAAAAGCTATTTTAATTATCTTAAATGTGAAACCTAATTAAACAACTCGTCCCTGTGGGGCAATGAAATGTAACCAAGCCAGCAAAAAATCGCCAAGTTGGACCGCGGCACAGAGACGATGAGGCACAGTGCTGTTTAGTGTAGCCCAGACGTGTGAAACGAAGCGAGGGGTGGTTTCCTAACCACGACGTCAATACCCCCATCACCCACCTATCTATGCATCCCCGTGGGCCTGTTTCCAGTCCGATTCAATGTTGCTTGAAATTCAAACGATATTCAAACTCATTTTGCTGCAGATTATTATTTTTTACCCCCAAGAGTGATAGTGTGTGACCACTTTGCGCTCAGGCTGCGGAGAAGCTTATTGGCAGCGTGCAAGCGAGTGACCAGGAAATGAAACCTGGATGTAGTTAAATTGAATTGGACCGTGATCACAGCTAGGTCACGTCTCTCGCGCCTCTCTTCTTTAATGTCTCCGATACCTTATTTAGGATTCCGCCGAGCGGTGGATGGGGGGGGGTCGAGGGGGTCGGAAATCCTTACAGCCCCAGTTAGCAAGTGGCCCAATTTTCCTCCTCAAACCTGAATTATAGCCTCTGGTCAAACACACACTCCTTTTGTGTGGCGCGGGCCCAAAAAACTTCTTCCAATATCCACCTCCAAAAAAAGGAAAAAAAGAAAGAAAAAAAGGAAGAAAAAAAGACTACAAAAGCCCAGTTATTATGAGCCTGCAACAGTAGTGTCATCCATCAGATGCATGTCGCAAACAGCAGCTTAAAACACTATTTAGCATTCTCCTGTGGGGAGCAAAGTGAGCCACAAAGTCTGGACTTAACGGCCATCTAACAGCAGAGAAGTGCCCAGCTGCTTGAGGTGAGGCGACTGTATTGACAAAACATTTATTCAAACTGAGGGTGTTTACACTCACATTAAGGAGAACTAATCGCCCCTGGGCCACGCGGGAGTGGGGGGGAGGGCGGTTTCTCAAACTTTTCCAAGGAGACTACACACACAGTTACAGTCACCTCCAGAAGCTTTTAGTGTCCTAAATAGGCTACTTGCTGACGCAGAGCTGACCACTACAGCACGACACAGCACAACACAGCAGGGCTCAGCTTCACTCACCTCTTTGGCATATTTAGAATTAATGGGGGGTGCTGGGTCTTGACTGGGGGGTACTCTAACCCCCCTTAATTCGGACTGTGCTTGCTGAAGAGCCGAATGAAGCTGAGCCCTGCTGTGCTGTGTTATGAATTATGCTGTGGCAGTGGTCTGCGTCAGCAAGTAGCCTACCTTACCTACCCCTAAGAGGGGACGATTCAAGGGGCCCACAGAGCTTTACAGAGGCTCACAACGGACTATGATATCATTGGGGTGGGGGGCCCAAAATTATTTTCTTTCAGGGGGCCCACAATTTCTAGTGGCGGTCGTAGCCCTGGTGGTTGTCTCCCCCTCTCCCACCACATCCACTCTGCCCATTGTGTGACACAAATTTTGGATGCTCCAAAGCGACCTGGTTCTTAACACTTCATTATTGATGATGAAATGAAATGACAACAAAAGATATCAGGTATGGCACAGGAGCACTCCAGGTGCATCTCACACTCCTCTGCCTGAGGACGTTTGCAAAAGAGCGAGCGTGCATATTTCACAAGAGTATAATTACATTACTAGACAGTGGCGGATCTACAGTGTTTTACTCCCGGGGCGAGACTCTCTCAGCGCACCCGAAATGGTGCCCTGTTCGCCCGTGCCTAAAACCGCTACTGTTACTAGACTACAAAAACATGGCATACCTGATGACAAGATGAAATGACAACAAAACAATAGGTTTAGTGCGAGCCAGGCACATCACACTTCCTCCAAACAGAAGTCAGCCACACTTCAAAACACACAGGTGAAACAAACAAGATCTGCTAGCTTGCTCGATCTCTCACCTCTTCCAAGAGCATTTTTCTTCCTCTCTTAAGACACAGGTGACCTCCAGCCACTTGACGTGCTTGATTTCACGACTGCCACTGCCACTTCAGCATGGACTAATGGGGGGTCAGTCTGAAACTATCGACAAGCTAACAGCAGCAATTAACCTGTCAAGTCACAACAAGCCCATCCTCATGGACTTCATTTAAACTCATTTATCAACATTTATCATTACGAAAACACAGACAAAAGCGTTTAAGCATCATGTGATGGTGTAGTCAGGAGATCACCTTAAATGCACTTTTTAGCAGTTGCAACAGACATCTATCCAGTCACCTTGTCTGTGTCTGAGTCTGTGTACATCCCTCATGACTCCTGGGTGGACGTTTACGAGAAGGCTGACAGCAGCCAGGCAGCCAGTCATTGGCTTAATGTTCATCTCCCTCAGTCCCTAATGCATCCCAGAGTCAATCCGTCTCGTTGTGGACAAAAAGCGTCATTTACACAGGACACTAAAGGGGCTTTGTGTGACATGCCGTGTGTGTGTGTGCGTGTGTATGTGTGTGGGTGGGGGTGGGGGTGGGGTGGTGGATGGCATGCGCTTTTTGTTTTAGGCTTGATGTATTTGAGACGGTCTGCCTTCAGCGTCACTCTAATGACAGGTGTCTCCACCGTAATGAGCTTGCCAGAGAGGGGAAGAAGTCCTTTTGTTTGTCATTTCTCTCTGTGTTTCACAGAGCTTCTTCACCATCCGTTCATTGATTCAGTGATTCTTTGATTCATCGACTCATTCATTCATTCATTCACTTATTTATTAATTCATTCATCGACTCATTCATTCATTCATTCATCCACTCATCCATTCATTTATTCTTTCATCCACTCATCCACTCATTCATTCATTCATTCATTTATTCATTCATTCACTTATTCATTCATTCATTCATTCACTTATTCATTCATCCACTCATTCATTCATTCATTCATTCATTCATTCATTCATTCATTCATTCACTTATTCATTCATTCATTCACTTATTCATTCATTCATTCATTCATTCATTCACTTATTCATTCATTCATTCATTCATTCATTCATTCACTCATTCATTCATTCACTCATTCATTCATCCATTCAAGTCAACTCAAGTCAAATTTATTATTCCACCAGGTGAAATTAAGTTGCAGCCAGGCATTACAAAGAATAACAAAGAAAACATCAAACATAAAAAAAAACACTGGAGTCAAATACATGAGGACAATGACCCCTACATAATACAGAACAGACGATCCACCATACAATGCAATACAATTCATTCATTCATTCATTCATTCATTCACTCACTCATTCAGAAACAAAAGTGAGGGATGGTGGAAAATAAGTGGGTTAGGCCACCAGAGAACAGTCAGTACCCTAACTCTCAGCCAGCCAACCCCCTTCACACAAACCCCCTCCACACCCACACCCTGCCCCACCCGGCCCCACCCCACCTCGGCCCCCCACCAAACTCTCTCCTCTCCGTGATCATGACCCAAGCTGGTAATAGCTGTCAGCCATTTGTCCCTGTCATGGGGCGCTGCTAATGAAGTCCCTTTGTCACCGGCCGTCCGCTGGCCGTCTGCCTGCCTGCCTGCCTGCCTGTCAGCAGCCTCCGAGGCTGGGAGCGAGGGCTGGGCTGCTGGGGGTGGGGGGGTGGGGGTGGTGGGACCAGGTCTCGGACAAGCCGGACACTGATGGTCCAATTAGATCAAGGCTGTCCAGTTTTGGGGGCCCGTGGGCCAAAGTTGGCCCGTGAATGATTACTTTTGCCGCCGCCCCCCCCCACCCCCCCATGCTCAAATTTTAAGGCATATTTAATGTATTGTATTTATTGCAGCATGAATGTTACGTTTTGGCCCACAACCCCGCACTCCAACTCATTTTTGGCCCTTTGATGAGAACAATGTGAGCATTGGCACAGCGATCCATGTCAACATCAGGCCTATTCCAAAGTACACCATAAGATTGCCTGTATCTCTTGCTGCACCAGACTATTGATGATTACTTAAAAGATGTTTTAATCGTTTTCTACTTTATTACTATAATTTTTGTGAATTATGTTTACAGTGATATTATGTGCCAAGTAATTTTCCTTAGTTCTACAACTCATACACCCTTTTTCCCCAAATCCCTGAACCTCTCCAGGTTTTGCAACAGCAGATGTTGCCTGCTGGTCAACTGATGCGTATCTGTTGTGAATCAGGAGGAGGCTGGCTGTGTGTGTCACCAAAGTCGTTTGTAGAGCATCAATCTCTCTTTAGAAAAACGTCAAGATAAATACATAAATAAGTAATGGATTTTAGCCATGCACACTAAATATCCATCATAATCGTTAACTGTGACATAAAACAGGTGATTATAGTGCAATAAATATGATTTAGTTAGCCTACATAATCCCTTTGGAAGTATCTGTCTTTGTTTTTTTTTTGGGGGGGGGGGGGGGGGGGGGGGGGGGGATTGCACTTCACCAGAACTTATGCTTGTGGGGTGTCCCAGGCCACTTCTTAAAGTAGGGAAAAGAGAAAATTAAAAAGAGGGGGACTTTCCAAACAGGTAATATTGAATACAAAGGAAGTATCACCCTGTCTTTGCACTTTCACTCACACTAATGTTTAATGTTTAATGTCTTTGCACTGTAATGTTTAATGTTTTTTCTTCAGTGTTTGCCCTGTCTTGTCTACACATGGGACAGTAAGAAACGAGTAAGAAACGTACTTTCGATCCCTGGTATATCTAGCACATGTGAAGAATTCACAATAAAGCTGGCTTGACTTCACTTGACTTAACTTAAAACAATAATACAGAGGACCTATATAAATGAATGGATGTGCTGAAGTGGCCAATAAATAAAAGAGGAACAAAGAGCTTCAGCTGTGTGTGAGGGCTGCATGGCCAACACGTACTGCATCTGTGAACCCCCCCCCCCCCCCACACACACACACACACACATACACAGACACTCACTCACACACACACACACACACACATATACAGACACTCACTCACACACACCCCTCCCCTCCGCAATCTCCTTGACAGGGAAGGTATGTCAGGACTCTTCTGGCGTTCCAGCTAATAATACCATCATCTCTCTTTGTCCTGGAGGATAGGATGTGGGATTACTAGAACACACACACACACACACACACACACACACACACACACAAACACACACACACACACACACACACACATACACACACACGCACACCCACACACATATACAGACACTCACACACACACACACACAGACACTCATACCCAAACACACACACACACACACACACACACACACACACACACACACACACACACACAGGTACTCACACACCCACACACACACTCACAGACTCTCTCTCTCTCTCTCACACACACACACACACACACACACACACACACACACACACACATACAGGCACTCACAAACACACACTCACACACACACACACACACACACACACACACACACACACACACACATTATGATTTATGGGTCTGGGTGCAGAGTTGGGGTCCATGGAGCGCATGCTGTGGGCAGAGAGGAGGAGAGTGGACCTTCAGCTATGGAACATCTGCTCATGCCGTATGGCCACACACAGCCCTGCAATAGCAGCAGCTCCAGGGGACTCAGAGCTTTTGGGGGTATGCTATGTATGTTAAAGAAAGAAAGAAAGAAAGAAAGAAAGAAAGAAAGAAAGAAAGAAAGAAAGAAAGAAAGAAAGAAAGAAAAAGAGAGACAAAAAGTGTGTGTGTGTATGTGTGGCGATTGCACTGATTGCACTATCCCAAGAGTTGGCTTTCATTTATGCCAAAGAAGATGCCTACTTGTGTGTGTGTGTGTATGTGTGTGTGTGTGTGTGTGTGTGTGTGTGTGTGTGTGTGTGTGTGTGTGTGTGTATTGCACAAGCGTGTGTGCTAGGAGTTGGCTTTCATTTACCCCAAAGAAGATGCCTACTTTTGTACTTTTGTGTGTGTGTGTGTGTGTGTGTGTGTGTGTATGTGTATGATGCATGCATGCATGTGTGTATGTATGTAGTGCAAGTGTGTGTGCGAGGAATTGGCTTTCATTTGCCCCAAAGAAGATGCCTACTTTTGTACTTTTGTGTGTGTGTGTGTGTGTGTGTGTGTGTGTGTGTGTGTGTGTGTGTGGTACAAGCATGTGTCCTAGGAGTTGGCTTTCATTTGCCCCAAAGAAGATGTCTACTTTTTTTACTCTGTTTATGGGTGTGTGTAAACGTAAAAACATATACTTATATTTACACATGCACACTCTCTCTGTCTCTCTCCCTCTGTCTGTTTATCTCTCTCTCTCTCTGTCTTGCTATCTCTGTCTGTCATTGTCTGTCTCTCTCGCTCTCTCTCTCTTGCTCTCTCTGTCTCGCTATCTGTCTCTCTGTCTCTCTCTCTCTCAATTTAATTCAATTCAATTCAAGTAAGCTTTATTGGCATGACAAATAGTTCATTGCATTGCCAAAGCATAACATTTAAACAATATATTATGATAAACATTATAACAGTATAACAATATACATGTGTGTTGTGCATGTGCGTGTGCATGTGTGTGTGTGTGTGTGTCTGTGCATGTGTCTGTGTGTATATATGATGATGTGTTAGTGTGTGGGTGTGGTGTGTTCTCTCTCTCTCTCTCTCTCTCCCTCTCTCTCTCTCTCTCTCTCTCTCTGTCTTTCTGTGTGTGTGTGTGTCCACGCCTCCCAACCCCAAATCATGTGCCAGTTGGATGCGGAGCCAAGATGATTATGAGGTCAGGGGAAGCAGGAAGTGTGGGCCATATTTGTGATGAACTGCCTCTGGAAGCGGCAGGAAGTGTGGAGGGCCCATAAAATGAATGACAGCAGCAGAGGAAAGAAAAGCATCTTTCTACTGACTGCCAAAAAATATCACTTCTCTTCCTCTCCTCTGCTGTGAAAGATTGCCATGTAGTTTATATGTGTGTGTGTGTGTGTGTGTGTGTGTGAGGGAGGGAGGGAGAGAGAGAGAGAGAAAGAGAGAGAGAGAGAGAGAGGCAGAGAGAGAGATAGAGAGAGAATGGGAATACACATCTGCTTCTCTGAATTCTCTCTCTCTCTCTTTCTCTTTCTCTTTTTCTTTTTCTCTTTCTCTCTCTCTCTCTCTCTCTCACACACACACACACACACACACACACACACACACACACACACACACACACACACACACACACAGACAATCTGTGGACAGACACCAGTGCAGGGCCCCCCTTGTCCCTTGTCTGGCTGCTGTGGCTAGTCATCATCATGCATAACAATTACACATTAGTGGGCTTACAGTGTGTGGGCTCCTGAAAATGCATGAACTGACCAAGGCAATGAATAAATAAGCAAACAAATGAATAAAATAAATAATAAAATAAAATAAATAAATAAATACTGAGCCTCCAAGACAGCTCCTTTGAGACTGAGCATACACTAAATGCTAAACATTGGACTTGGCCAGGCCTGCCCGTCTGAATACCCAGATGCAATTTATGACTTGCTGTGGTGTAAAGAGGGCCATGAAGAAGAGGTGTGACCATGTGTGTGTGTGTGTGTGTGTGTGTGTGTGTGTGTGTGTGTGTGTGTGTGTGTGTGTGTGTGTGTGTGTGTGTGTGTGTGAGACTGTGCATGTGTGCACGTGTTTGTGACCGTGTGTGTGTGTGTGAAACTGTGCATGTGTGCAGATGTGTTTGTGACCGTGTGTGTGTGTGTGTGTGTGAAACTGTGCATGTGTGCAAATGTGTGTGTGACCGTGTCTGTGCGTGCATGCATGTGTGTTTGTGTGTGTAAGAAACCGAGAGAGAGAGAAAGAGACTTGGCAGCTTTTCCCAGCACTGTAGATGAATATCTGAAGATAAACAGCGAGGGACAGTGAACCCCTGCATAACACACACACACACACACACACACACACACACACACACACAGTGAACCTCTGCATAACACACACACACACACACACACACACACACACACACACACACACTGAACCCCTGCATAACACACACACACACACACACACACACACACACACACACAAACACACACACACACACTGAACCCCTGCATAATATCATCTCAGCATCTCTCCGAGGACACCCTGCCAAGGTCACACAGTCTCAGTCGGAGACACTGATGATTTTGTTGGTATTTTTGTAGAAAAGAACATCCCGCACACTATCTTATCCACCAGCAAACTTTAATAGGCTACAATGTTTCGGTCATCAGACCTTCTTTAGGTCCTGAGTTCCTGAAGAAGGTCTGATGACCGAAACGTTGTAGCCTATTCAAGTCTGCTGGTGGATAAGATAGTGTGCGGGATGTTCTTTTCTACAAATTGACAGCCTTTACTTGGATGTTATCCTACGCACCTGTCAAAATTACAGAGGTGTGCAAAAGCGCTTTTATGAGTTGGTGTTTCTGTAACTGCATGCATCTCCGTTTAGGTGGACCTAAAGAGTGCTGTTCTGCCCTACAATCCCAAAAGGCAGTAACTGCATAGTTTGTCACATTGAGTTTAGACTGGAAATTGACTTTATATCACTCCTAAATCTCTCGCGTCTTTCTATTAGTAAGAAAGTACATAAAAGCATCTCCACTATTTCACCTATAACATGTTTGACTGGGCAGTATGACAACTTTGAAGGCATTTTTCACAGTTTCTATGTAAACACATAGCTGCACATTGCCTTTGTAGGGCAGTGTTGCCATGATTACTGAATAGATTTTGATAATGTGTGTATGAACATATTTTTACAGTCTCTTCTACAGTCTCTTAAACTACTATTCATGAAGTGCTCCTTTAAGGTTTTTTGGTCATCTTGTGCTGTCACTGTCGTGTTCTTCTCTGGAATGTACTGCTGGACCAATAAGCCTATCATCCGTGCATTTTGTTTACATAGATGGACACTGTTGGCCTGGACTGAAAAAAACACCCAATCTTACCATGAGTGACTCAGTGTGTGCGTGCGTGTGTGTGTGTGTGTGTGTTTGTGTGTGTGTGTGTGTGTGTGTGTGTGTGTGTGTGTATGTGTGTGTGTGTGTGTGTGTGTGTGTGTGTGTGGGCACATGTGTGTCCCACTTTACTGAATCACCACTCAAGACACGACAAACACCCGCACTAAGTGATATTATGGCCAACTGTTAGCATCAATGACATCAACTTATTTCTACAAACAGCTGAGACCTTTATTTTTTTATCCACGCTGCACAGTCTCAATCAATATCAGACACAGGTTGCTCAACTGAGACAAAATTGTGCAAGGTTGATTTTTAATTTTTATTGTAAAAAGCTTTGCTGAGATTTTTTGCTGGAAATGTTTCCGCATCATAAATCGCTAAACAAGAGCTGCCCACTAACCGTGTTACACAGATGACCAATATCGTGTGGGAACAACGAAATAACAAACATGAACAGCATGAACGCTAATTACACTTCCAGCTTCCCCCGCCACAACAGAGACATTCAGGCAAGAGAGAGAGAGAGAGAGAGAGAGAGAGAGAGAGCGAGAGAGAGAGAGAGAAAGAGAGAGAGGGGGGGGGGGGATGGAGTGAAAAAGCATAAGAGAGAGGGGGAATGGAAGAGAGAAAGAAAAAGGTGAGGGAGTGGAAGAGTGAAAGAGAGAGGAAAAGAGAGTGAAAGAGAGACAGAGAGAGAAAGGGAGATGGATAGAGAGAGGCAGATAGCAATAGAGGGGCAGAAAAAGAGAGAGAAGGGAGGGTAGTTTAAGAGTAAGGGGGAGAGAGAAAGGCAGTGAAAGAGGAAGCAAGAGAAACAGAGAAAGAGGGAGAGAGAGAGATAGAAAAAGAGAGATAAAAAACAGAGAGAAACATCAAGACAGAGACAGAGAGAAACACAGAGAGAAAGAGAGAAACATAGAGAGACAGATAGAGAAAGAGAGAAGGAGTGAAAGCGAGAGAGAGAGGAGGGGAGAGAGAGAACGAGGCAGTGAAAGAGAAACAGAGAGAAAAAAAACAGAAAGACAGAGCGACAGATAGAGAGAGAGAGACCCTCCTTGGGGGCGGAGTGGTCCCTGTGTGGCCTGCAGATGGGGACTAGAGAGAGAAACAGAGAGGAAGAAACAGAGGAAGAAACAGAGAGAGAGAGAGAGGGAGATAGAGAGGGAAAGAGAGAGAGAGACCCTCCTTGGGGGGACAGAGAGAGAGAAACAGAAAGAGAGAAACAGAGAGAGAGAGAGAGCGAGAAACAGAGAGAAAGAGAGGCAGATAGAGAGAGACCCTCCTCGGGGGGACAGAGAGAGAGAGAGAGAGAGAGAAACAAAAAGAGAGAAACAGAGAGAGAGAGCGAGAAACAGAGAGAGAGCTAGAGACACAGAGAGAGAGCGAGAGACAGAGAGAGAGAGCGAGAGACAGAGAGAGAGAGCGAGAGACAGAGAGAGAGAGAGAGAGAGAGAGAGACCCTCCTCGGGGGCGGAGTGGTCCCTGTGTGGCCTGCAGATGGGGACTAGTGACCCGTCCGTGAGGAGGCCGATTTGTTTCTCTGACAGAAGCTGCCGGGCTGCCTAACGAGGCGAGGCCTGTCCCATGGGCGTCCATTTTGGAACACCGCCTTTTTTATCTTTATTTATTTATTTCTCCGTTGACAGTTAACGATAACGTCTCTCCAGACAGACAACACCCTCTCCTTGTGCTTCCCCTTCTTGAAGTCATTTCACACGAGGGCTTTGCTTTGCTTGTCTGTCCGTTCGTTCACAGACAAAATGAAACCGTGCAAACGAAAAATAAATAAATAAAAAAAGATGCTATTAATCCGTGAGAAAAATTGACAAATAAAGCAACAGACACTTGTAAATAGCGCACGTAAAAAACCAAAGCAAGGGCGAGTAGCCGGGAGTCAAAAAAATAAATAAAATAATAAATAAAACAGAAAAGAGGAGAGGAGGAGAGCTGAAGGTCACTTATGTCTTCTGCTGGATGGCTCCATTATCTCCACTGTCACGATGCAAGTGAGGCCAGGCGCTATTCCATTTACTGGGGCCACTTTCCCATAATTCCCTTTGATCTATAAATCCAGGAGATACCCCCACTGTGGGGTTGGTGGCTGTCAGAGTGCTTCATCCCGACTTTTCCCCTCTCCTTCTTCTCTTTTTTTTTCTCGTTTTTTTTTTTCATGGGGTCTATTTGTTTTTTTGTGTCCCATTTCCCTCTGTGTACCCCCTCTTTTCTCATTGTTTTTACCTCATGCTGTCCCTCTGTGGCACACACACACACACACACACACGCACACAGAAAGACCAAGTAGCCATATCTTAATCACTGTTTCCACCGCTGTTCACCCCATTTCACATCCTGTCAGTTTCCCGCGTGGGCTCGTTCCTTTTAGCCCGTCGTTGGTTTCCCCTCAGGTACTCTGTCTCTCTGATAAGCTGAAGTACACGATGCCTAATGATGGATGGAGGAAGTTATACACACTGTATGTTGGCCTAGCTGATTTTTATTTACATATATCGTACAGTGTCCTACATTCTGTGCATGGTTGTTTTTATTATTTTACTCCTTTTTTTTTCTTCTTCTGGTTTTTGACTGTCCTTGTTTGAAGGTTTTTTTTTTTGTTTATTCCCACTGATGATTTCAGGGCCCCTTGCTTACAAAATTGGCCCCTCTTCACAGATGACTTTTTTTCTCATGCAGATTCTCGATACTTCTCTTTATTCCTATTCTATTCAGAGTTTTATAGAAATAACAGTCATCAATGAACCCCTCATGAATGTCTTTAGACAGTTGAAAAAAAAAAAAAACTCCACACACGGAAAAAAAAGAAAAAGAAAAAAGAAATTAAAAGCAGCATGGCACAGTGCCAGGGTTTTTGGAGTGTTGCTGAGGAAAGGAGAATTATTCCTGTGTAGCACGAGTGTTCTGAAGAGCCATGAGTCATCGGCCTCTCTCCATTCCGGGGCAGGTGGTCGGGCCATAACTGTACATCATCGCAATACTGTGGAGTGGAGGAGACAAAAAGAACATAAAACCCACCCCTGCCCCCCCCCCCCCCAAAAAAAAAAAAAAAAATCAAATCTGTTTTCTGAATTCAAGAGCCTGCACTCTTGCGCTTCACTACGCTCTGCTCAGAGAACACAGCCTTCTGCATTCACGTGCATCCCACGTCTGGAGCAGAGAGGTTTTTTTAGAGGCCGGGGGGGTGGGTTGGGGGGGTGGTATTTTTGGGGGGTGAAGTGGGAGGGCATGGGATGATTTAGGGAATGCCATCTGCCGCTGTCGCCATGACGACAGGGGTGAAAGCCAAAGGCACCTGAAAGGCACCTGCGATAGTCTTTGCTCTGCCCTGGCCTCGTTCACCGTCAACAGTCAATTAATGGCTCAGCAGCTTATAATAAGACTGCTGCCCTTGTGGCCCTCGGCTCAGCGCTTATTATCAAATCTACATCTGAAGCCTCCTCACTAGCTGCCATTTTGGAAAAAGGATAGAGGGAGGGTGTGTGTGTGCGTGTGTGTGTGTGTGTGGGTGTGGGTGTGGGGGGGTGGGGGGGTAGGGGGTTGCTATTGCAGGACCTGTTGAGAAACTACTAGGAGTTATGCAAAAGATGCCATTAAACTTGGAACGTTCTAGCAGGTTTGAATCAATGTTGCGTTTCTCTGGCTGGTAAATGGGTAAAAGCTCTGTACAGTAGTGTGTTTGTTAAATGCCTGTTTCATGGTGGGTTGTCATGGAGAAGGACACATTCGACTTGAGTGCCACTGATGAGGAACTACTGACAGTTATGCAAAAGCAGAGATCAAAATAGAAATATTTCAACGGGTTTGAACCAATGTTGTGTTTCTCTCGCTGGTGAATGAGTAACAACAGTGTTTTTTGTGAAATTCTGGTTTCATGTTGTCTAGGATGTCACAAAAAGGAACTCTAACCATTTTGCTTCACTGATGTACATCCAGTTTTGGCCATGCCTCAGTACCTTCCATACCTGAAGTACCTTCTCCTGAATTGCAAGTCAGGCACTTTGCACTTTGGGCGTTTTCTAAACTGTCCCTGTAACATCGAGTAGGTACCGTGTAACAATATGTGACATTATATAATATTACATGTTGTTACATGTAGGTACAGTAAAAAAGAAAACATACTATAAAGTGTTACCAACAACCCTTTCAGGGGTACATTTGTACAAATTGCCACAGTAAAATGGGGTCCAAATACTCTGAGAAAAGTGTGTTTTAACTTCACAGTATCCAAACAGCCACAAATACACTCCGTTAATGTGTACTGAACACTGCAACTGTTTTCCTAATAACGGCACTAAAACTGGCTTGGCAGACATAACAAAGTTATCCGCGTGGCTCTGTATTTCGGTCGGTGTAATTAATGCATTGGTGAGGTTACTCAGGCAAGAGGACACAATTCTGCATGTTCTGTTGACCTGGTTAAGCCAGACTCCCCGCTAAAACCCAGGCATAAATCACAGCCCCACTGAGACCACTGGTGTAAAACACCCTCATTCCCGCACATTTACACCCAACATTGGGCTTCTCTCATGGCGCAGGACAAGCCTGTTTGAGTGGCAGCCTCTGGAGCTGGGGAAAGACTCTGGGAAGTAATAGGTCCCTTAGAGAGAGAGGAGAGGGTAGAGAGAGAGAGAGAGAGAGAGAGAGAGAGAGACAGAGACAGAGAGAGAGAAGGAGAGAGGGAGAGGAGAGAGAGAGAGAAGGAGATAGGGAGAGGAGAGAGAGAGGGAGAGACAGAGAGAGAGAAAGACAGAAACAGAGACAGATAGACAGAAGGAAAGACAGACAGACAGAGAGAAAGACAGAAACAGAGACAGATAGAAAGAGAGAAGGAGAGAAAGAGATAGAGATAAATAGAGAGATAGAGAGAGAGAGGGAGAGAGAGAGGATCGCTCATCCTTCTCGTCCAGTCGTACCTGGGAAGGCCCAGAATGAGTCTGGGCCGGAAGGAGGCAGACATGCCGGGTTCAGGAAGTAAAAGTCCTGCCACGTATTTGTTCCAGCCAATTCACTGAACCAGCCAATCCCAATTAGCACACCTCTTCAGCCAGGTACATGAGCTAATTAGTGAAGTAATCTGTGTTAGGAGCACAGACAGAAGGAATATATGGCAGGACTTTTACTTTTTCAAGCCGGGTCAGTCAAGCGATCTTCTCCCTCTCTCTCTCTCTCTCTCTCTCCCTCTCTATCTCTCTCTCTCTCCCTCTCTCTATCTATTTATCTCTATCTCTTTCTCTCATCCTCTCTTTCTATCTGTCTCTGTTTCTGTCTTTCCCTCTGTCTGTCTGTCTTTCCTTCTGTCTGTCTTCCTCTCACTCTCTCTCTGTCTATCTGTCTCTGTTTCTGTCTTTCTCTCTCTCCCTCTCTCCCTCTCTCTCTCCTCTCCCTCTGGGCTCAGGTCCATGTGAGAAACTAGACCTGTGTGTGTGTGTGTGTGTGTGTGTGTGTGTGTGTGTGTGTGTGTGTGTGTGTGTGTGTGTTTTGGGTACTGCCCGGTCACGTGTTCTCACCTCACAGATGCAACGCACACACTCATAAATAACAGTTTTCAGCAAAATACTTTGGCCCCTTTTTCCTGTCTCTCTCTCTTCCCTGCCTGGAGGATCAGATGCTTTTACTGATGTCTTCACTTTGTGTACCGAGTCAGGCTACTCTCCACAGACACGTATACAGTAGTTGTGTGACTTTTAAAACCTTTGGGCCTGCCTACAACCAAAAAAACATTAAGCTGAGGCAAACTGAAGCTTTAGGAGAGTTCCTTGACAGAGCAAAAATACAATATTAAGCAGAGGAAGTACGGCAGCGCGAGCATGGCTGAGCTGAGTCTCCATATAATGGCCGAGGGCGGTGTGAGATGAGGACAGAGAGCTTGTTTTGTTCCGGCAAGGGTAAAGGGTGGGGGGGTGGAGGTGGTGGGGGGAGGTAGGGGGATGTAGGGGGGGTGGAGTTGGTGTAGCTGGTGGTGTTAGGAGGAAGTGAAATTGATGCCCTATACGTTTTACACTTCATTTCTTCCTGATGGGCAAATCCATACGCACGAGAGAGAGAGAGAGAGAGAGAGACAGAGAGAGAGAGGCAGCGAGAGAGAGAGAGAGTCAGAGAGAGAGAGAGACAAAAGAAATAGGAACTTGGGGTGCTGAGTAGAAGATGGATTGTTCCCCCTTAAGGTGTGCCGCCACAAACCTGCGCGCTCCGCACAAGATCTACGATTCTTTCACTCCGCTTTTTTTCCCCTAGTTCTTTTTTTTAAAAAATCCAACTCTAGTTCCGTGAAATGAATCCAGAGTCCTTCCGGCCAAACAATCCAAACTGTTTGCTTCAAAGAGCTGAGCTGCACCCCCCCCCCCTGCAGACAGACAGGCAGGTAGGCAGGCAGACAGGTGAGCAGTTGAGCAGGTGAGCAGGCAGGGGCCGGCTCGTCGCCCTTGACCCCCAACCCCCAACCTTCGACCTTCGACCTTCGACCCCCGACCCCCGGCACCCTAAAGCACCACGTTGGGCTTCTCGGTGAGCTTGAGGGCCTCGTGCATGCTGGCGGCGGAGAGCTTGCGGTTGATGTTGCGGTAGCGGCAGCGGATGAGGTTGTGGTAGGTGGTGCGCAGGTCTCGGTTGAAGAAGGCGTAGATGAACGGGTTGACCAGCGAGTTGGTGTAGCCCAGCCACAGCAGCGTGCGCTCCAGCCAGAGGGGCACGCAGCTGCACTCCACCCCGCAGACGAAGGGCCGCGCCGTCGACAGCAGGAAGAAAGGCAGCCAGCAGACGCTGAAGGCCCCCACCACCACGCCCAGCGTGGCCGCCGCCTTCTGCTCGCGCCGGAAGATGGACAGGTTCTTGCGGTCGCTGCGGAGCAAGCGGGAGAAGCTGGCGCACTCCTCCGCCTCGCGCTGGAGCTTGAGGGCCGCCGCTACGCAGTCCGCCCCCACCCCGCCTGACCTCCGTGGCCCCCCTCCGCCACCCCCAGCAGCACCCCCCTCCTCATCGTCGTCCCCCTCCCCGCCCCTGCCCCTGCTCCTCCCCCTCCCCCGCCCAGCCTGTCCAGCCTGCGCTGTGGCCGCCCGGGGGAAGCCGGCGATGGTGTGCTTGGCGGCGCTGACCTTGGCCGCGCGGTAGATGCGCCAGTACATGAAGAGCATGACGGACATGGGGATGTAGAAGGCCACGGCCGTGGAGTAGACGGTGTAGCCCAGGTCCTGGCTGATCAGGCACACGTGCCCATCGTTCACGTTCTGCGCCCAACCGAACAGCGGCGGCAGAGTGATGGACGCCGACAGGAGCCATACAGATAGCACCATCCTGGCCATGCACCGCCCACTCTGGCGCACGGGGTAGGTCAGGGGCTTGGTGATGCCCATGTACCTGTGGGTGACAGACAGGAAGGGGCGGGACATGTAAGTGTGTAAATGGCGGGATTGGATATTTGAGAAGTCCATAGGGGAAAAATGGGCATGATTACAACATGCAAAAATGAGAAAATGTTCATTTATAAGTATGATTTTTTTTTCATTTGATTTTATGAGTAAATGCTATTTGCTTCTAAATGCTTCTAACGAAAGACTGTGCTTGTTTTTTTTTTACCAGATTGCTTTTGAAGAAGCTGGAGCTTCAATGCAATTACCAATAGGGGAAGTCCCTGGAAAAATGTGATTTTGTGACCATGCCCGTTTTTCCCGTTGACTCCTCATTTATAATGATATTTAAAAAGTCAAATATTCCCAGAGAGATGGGAAACAGTGCCAAATGAACAAAAGTCAAACATTTCCCCACACTTTCAATGTAATTGTATCAAATTAAAAAATATAGACTTCTGGTGAGAATCATACTTATTCATACATTTTCAGTAATTTGCTGTTGACAGAAAGTGTTCATTTGTAGTAGCTTTTTAAGCTATCTTTCATGGTTCTTATTGTTTTTCACACCTGAGAGTTTATTTATGGATGCTGTGGTAACCCATCCCATTGTACCTTTGTGAATATCGATTCTTTCACAAAAGCCTGTATGCCACAGTAGACTTTGACATAATCAGCAGGCAATTTTTCATTTTCTGAGTAATAACCCAGTCTTTGCTACTCTGTCCTCCGCTGTATAACTTTTTAAAAACAACTGAACTTTATTGATTTTTTCTCTTCTAAAAATAGTGCTGCATTCAGACATCTTCCATACAACACCGCCCCCCCCCGCCCCAAAACACACACACACACACACACACACTCCCATCCTACTTACCGGTCAACACTAATGACACAGAGGGTCATAATGGACGCGGTACAGCACATCACATCCATTGCAATAAATACATTGCAGAAGACCCGGCCAAATATCCACTGACCCCCGATGAGGTCCGTGATGCTGACGAACGGCATAACTGCCACGGCAACTGACAGATCCGCAATGGCCAGAGACACGATGAGGTAGTTGGACGGTTGTTTGAGCTTCTTCACGAAACACACCGACATGACGACCAGTAAATTCCCACAGATGGTGAGGAAGGTAAGCAGCGTGAGGATGACGCCTATTATCATCTTCTCCATGTGTCCGTAGTTCAGGATGTGCTCTCCGCAACTCGTCTCATTCTCCATCGGGCTGGAAGTTGTCAAAGTTGCCACAGTCGTATCTTGCACCTGCAGTAGACTCAAGTCCATCATCTCCGAAGTGAAGGCGGTCATGGCGAGTTCCTTTATAGGGTCTTTGGTAAAGGACGGTTTCATGGTAACGCTGGTGACCCTCTCCCTGGTCCTGAAAATCTATCCCAACAGGATACCAGCTGTCGTCGCCATCGCCACCCCGTTCTCACTCACTCATCACAGTTACTACGCATTCAATTGTGTTTTATACGTTGTTTAGTTGTCCAGTAACCTAAAATGCGCCATACCTGCATGCTTGTTTGGATTTGCCGCTGTATCACGCCAAGACATTGCGCCGACTTTCACCGTCAAACTCGATCTGAACTGATCCCGGAGTGGATCATGCATATATCAAGGTGACGTCAGAGCAAAGCCGCCAAGACCCGCACTATCGCACCTGAGGGACGCGCGCCTAAACCCATGTCTGTACCTGTGACTTTTCAGACGTTCATGTGTGGCACAATTAGCAAATAACAATTCACGTTTTCACGAAGGCTATTTCTAGTTTCTTGAGCAAGTTGTTAATTTCTCTCTTAGCAGCCTGGAAAACTATTATATGGAATATAGCCTACAACTTGCTGACTGGTGGTTAGAATGTCTGTTACACCGCAACTACCCTGTACTCGACCGCCATCGTGTGGCAATACGCCATAATGCTGTAGGACAACATTTAAATATTACTGTAAAGTCCATCCGAGTCCATTAAGGAATGTTATTTTTGTTTGTTTGTTTACTAACGCTAAAAAAACACAACACTTCCATACAATAGGAGGACAGAACTGTGCTGCCAAATTAGGCTTTTATGTTCCTTTGAGCTGTTATGTGGCTGTATAATGTTCCTTTGGGCACAACACAAAAGGTCATAAAAAGTCATGAAAGCTGGCAAAACCAACATCTACAGAAAACAGCCAGTGCTAGTCTTCGTTTGGATGTTTTAGCACATTAAATCTCGAAGAGTATTGATTCGTTCAGGTTATGTGTATTCATCATTTAATTAATATAATTAAGTGTGTAGAGGTATGTAAGGAAGTGACTGATACTGATCAAAAGTGCTTTATTTTGAATTAGATGGTCAGCTAATTCTGGTGTTTATAACCAAGAGGCTAAAAACGTATATTTTTTAAAAGTTCCTGCACTCTGATACACCTGTGGGGTAAGGGCTACCTGTGGGTGTGTATCAGAGTGGAGCATTTTCACTGAAAAAATCAGTCAAAATCTATCCTTTTTTTAGTCGGAAACAGTAATTGCACTGCCAAGTTTAAACAACCTGCAAGTGAGACAAAGCCCTAGGCTACGCACAGGGTGACTTCCTCTGGACTGACTAAGGCAAAAGAAAAAAAACTCAATGGCTTTGCCTAGTAGTATGTATGGAAGCCCATTTCCGCCACTTTAAATAAAAGTTTTTTTATGAATTGCGAGATAGTATCTCACAATTCTGACTTAGTATCTCACAATTCTGACTTATTATCTCACAATTCTGAGTTACTATCTCGCAATTCTGAGTTACTAGCTCACAATTCTGACTTATTATCTCACAATTGTGAGATAGCCTAAAGGCATTGGGCAGACACCCTTGCCCACATTTCCATGGTCATTCAAGATGGATACGATCATTGAAAGATATTTTCGACGTGGTTTTACACAAAGTGAGATTCGGACGCTATTAGACGAAGAGCATGGCATTGAAATAAGCCTCCGCACTTTGCAGAGAACGTTGGCTAGAAACCAGCTCTGGCGCAGGCGAAGTAAAACGGATGTTGTCGAGGTGGCAGAGTTCATCCATCAGCAGCTACAGATGTCGGGTCAACAACACGGCTACAGGTGGATGCATCAGAAGTGCTGGAGAACACCTCCATAATTACTGACAGAGAAACTGTCCGTCTCCTATTAAGAGTCATGGATGGTGGTGGCGTGGATTTACGAGCGAGGCATCGCTTGCGACGTCGTGTTTATGTAAGTCGTGGGCCAAATTACGTGTGGCATATAGATGGTTATGATAAACTGAAGCCATACGGCGTCTGCATCAGTGGCTGTATAGACGGCTTCTCGAGAAAGACAGTCTGGCTAGAAGCCTATAAAACCAACAGTGATCCGCGCGTTATTGCTGGATACTATGTGGATGCGGTGACATTGGCCGGTTGTCCACAGAAAGTCAGGTTGGATCACGGGACTGAGAACAGTCATATTGCTACAATGCAAAGTTTTCTGCGAGGCAATGAGGATGAACGTTCGGCCGATTCTGTAATCATGGGTCCAAGCACAGCCAATCAAAGAATCGAACGATGGTGGTGTACCTTGCGGAGTGAATGTATCCAGTTCTGGATGGATCATTTTGACCAGATGAAAGCTGATGGACATTTTGATGACGGCTTCATTGACAAGTCACTTATCCAGTTTTGCTTCCAGAACGCCATTCAGGTACGTTTATTTATTTTGCGCACTTTCGGTCCAGGCTACTTCATTAGCCTACGAAATGCCAACAGGTAATTTGCCTATGGAAGAATACCATAATAGCTGCATAATAGCATAATAGCTGAAAATGTATTACAAATACTGTAAGCCACCTGCCCCATAGGCCTACTGTAAAAAGGGGTGCTGGGGGTGGCCAACACTAAACCAGGAAGGACTGTAGGAAATGGGGCTAGGTTGTGGATGTGACACCACAGGTTGTCCGGCCAGAACAATGATGCAATGTCCCTTATTATGACACACACACGCCACTCTGATGAATGGAACCCATGAAATGACCAGGAGGCTTTGCTACACAGTGTACCGTGAAACCGTGGTTTACTAAAATATAAAATACAAAACAAGACATAAGTAAACATACATACAATAATGAAGAGTAAATGATATATACAATATATACAAGTATGTACAGATGAATGAATGCATAACTGCCTACAGCAGTCATGCTGACCCAAAATGAATGCATAGCTGCCTACAGCAGTCATACTAACTGAATGAATGAGGTAACTGTATCTTTAAGCCCTGCACCACGGTGTATCTGCATGCACCGGGATGGAATGTGGCGGGGTTCTTAAATACAGCGTAATGATAATGTAACTGCTACACCGCCCAAGCAGCAAGTTACTAGAATTGCTGTGCTCCCCAATAAACAGTGACATAGAGAATGAGTAATGACTACTACTATACAGACATTGAACAATACAACGAAATACACTCGTGCTGTAAGCATTGAGCTACGAAGCTACAATAACAACAACAACAATGAATATACACGTGATATGACACAGTAACAGCATAGTAACAACTCACTCTCTTATGGACGCACGGAATGTTCGTAAGTAGCAGGAGGAATGGACGTTGGGATCCGGAGACGTCCAAGAAGAAAGAGAGAGTTCAAGTGGAGAGAAGAAGTGGATCCGCTGGAGCCTCCTGTGTCATGGATTCCCCTCTCCGATGCACTGCTCTACAACCCGACGTTGGGGCTGAGATTTAACTGCTAGCTGATCACCGGAGGAGGGTCTGCTTATACATATGTTAAACGAGTCAGGACAATAGCCTAACGACCTGGCCCATCAACTGGCTCCAGCGCAAAGGTTGATGGGTCCAAATGTTTGGAGACTGAAGTCCTGGACACGCCTAGCAACAGGTTTCAGGTGAGTGATTGGTGAATGTAAATGTCCTGAGCAGCAGGGGAGCGATAGCAGGGGAGGGGAGCGATAGCCCGCTAATGGCTGGGTGATGGCTGTCTGCCGGTGAATGGGTGATGGGCCATCAGCGTCGGGGGCAACATTCTGAACACCTACTGCATGTCACACATCAGCTGTCCTGTCTGTTTTCCTTGTCTGGCACCACATTGTGCTGTAGGCTAATGCAATACCCAATGACTTATTGATAGATTTCCTTTTATCACCACTTATATGTTTGTTATTTCTGACATGTAGGCCCCGTTATGTCAGAGGATGTGTATCAGTCGAATTCTCAACAAAGAAATAATAACCACCATACAAAAACTGTCTTGTGGCAATTACTCTCACGTGTCACACCCACTTCATTCTGCACCTACTGTGATGGCACTGTGCTGTTGTTGGTGCCACTCAGTCACTGTCCTGATTCCTACCCCACACAACTGGCTTGCTGTCTTTTGTGTAGTCCTACCACTCACATTTTTGGAACACAAATTTACTTCTGTCCAGTATAAGGGGTAGGACAGTGTGGAGGAAGGAATGTGTGTGGTAAAACCCATCAGCAACTACTCAGTTTTTGCTCCTCCTGCATCTCTCTTTGTCACCCCTTGGGTGTTACAGTGTACGAGAATAACTCAGAAAGGTATATGCCTACTGTCCAGAAAAGTCAATGCCACATTAACACCTTTTAAACACATGTTGTTCATTTAATAAGGTACTCAATCACTTCTGTTTGAAACCATGTTTTTGTTTTTAAATTATTTTTTAGGAGGAGCTTGATGAAGTAGCTGTTGCCTGGAATGACCACCGCATCAGGGCTTCACATAATCCCAGGGCACCAAGTGGGCGTCCCTCCATGCTGTATGCAGTTCCTCATCTGTATGGGGGTCAAAACTTCGGCCAGGCAGTTGACCAAGCAAAGATTGACGTTTGCCTGGAAGAATGCAACTTTAAAGACTACCCTTGTGATGTGAATTTTTACCATATTTGTACAGATCGCATGGCAGAGCACAATCTAACTATGTGCAATGACATTTTGAAAATCACAGACCTTTACCTGAACCTTCGTGACTTGATTCGACTTGAGCTAAGGGAATGAAGTATTTCCTTAGTTAAACCTGAAGCCCTTTAGCACCTTTTATAGTTAGGGCGTTGGGTTGAGTCATTCTGGGAAATCACAGAGACTTTGTATTATATCTGGAAATCATGACAGTTGTACCTGTTACATTTTTGATAATAATTTACAAAAGAGAAATTGAACACAAATTTACACATAGATAAGAATAACTTCATCTTTAATACATTCAAAGCATCTGCTATAAACTCATTCACAAGACCTTATACCAACTCATCTCAATTTGTATTAGCCTACCACAAAGAAAATAAAGTGAACAAAAAAGCAGATCATGTGATTTGTAAAAAAAAACTTGTATCATTCCTGTGTTAAATAACAGGCCCTATAAGAAACAAATATTGCCGCAGCAAATCAGAGATGTATAGGGTATGGATAACAATGTAACAAGAACAAGTACACCAGTGTAAACCTCTGACATTTTGCAGTGATTCAGTATCACGCTATGTCCATAACCCACACATTGGATTTCAGAGCTTTGTTCATTTCTGAAGTGAAGTCGGGGTAGCTGTCATAATGAACAGACAACTCAAGCACACAGCCACATGTGTGTGCTATAGGACGTCGCTGCAGGCCTTGGAGCTGGTTGAAGGTAACGGTTATCGTCTTCTCTAGAAATAAATCAGAGCCGGTGCAGAATCGGAAAAAGTTACACAGATGGAGTGTATCAGCATTCTTTACATGTCAGGTGGTTATGGATCTTTTTCTGTGAGAAATCAAGTGTGTCTGGAAAGTGCAACAATTTCAGCACTTTTTTTGCAGTTGGCTGAAGTGCTTCATAAACAGCAGGGAGGTCTTTGAGGCTGTCCTTAACTCTGCGGAGAAGCTTCTCCCACTGTTCAATCACATAGGCAGGTTCTTGAATAAGAGTTTTGTGTGCTCTGTGTAGACTGAAATTCTTTACCTATTTAAGCTAAGTATAATGGACAATTTTGGTGAACAGGACGACTTATTTCCCCACTTATTTTGGGCTTCAATCTTTTTTAAGCTCAATTTGACAAGGGTGGAGAGGGGGGTAGTTGTACACAATGGTGTAGCCTATGCCACAATCACTCCGTTTTAATGTATTACAATCAAAGCAAATGCAGTGTATAATCCACACCGAGTTCTTGAATCGCGAACAAAACAGACTGTAACCTAACGAACGATTTGACCTATATTGGCCCATAAATGATTCTCTGCCAACATTACTTAACACGAAGACATTAGCAAACGAGAACAACACTAGCCGAGTCAATACAGGCACCGCCAAAATCTGAATAGCATTGCCAACTTGACATCGCCCAAGATTTGTTGGATTTAGTGCATATACTGTCACTAAAATTAGAATACATAGCCTCGACCACCATACCACCATTCTGGCTAACCCAGAATTTCCACTATGCCTGGTGCTAGCTACCCTTGCAGCCTGAGACTCAGAAACAGTGTTATAACGACTTGGTAAGCATCGCGGTCCCGTCAATCCTCACAATAAAGTTGTAAAAAGGGAATACTTATTAATTACGTTATTAATGTCAAATGTGGACGCCGATGTCAAATTTGCACGGTCCGCCCTCTTCTCAACTGTTTTATTGATGTGGCAGACGTAGTTCCATGTTTCCATAGTTCCATACAGCAGCAACAAACACATAATAACATCTTGACAGCATCGAGGGACCCTCTCTCTTTCACTCCAAGGGTTTCACTTTTTCTCCAAGGGTGTGTGTGTGTGTGTGTGTGTGTGTGTGTGTGTGTGTGTGTGTTCTTTAGTGCGCTGAAAGATCTCTGTCACAGTTAGAGTCTCTTTCTAGATGTAGGCAGGTACAGACTTGGTTAAAAAGGAGTGTTCTGTCACTCAAAGAAGCCCTAGGTGCAAAGGTGCACTTTTTGGGCTCCTGGTGAATCAGATGTCTTCTCCCATCAAATTTTCATGTTCATGTGCTGGCGTATATCACTAATTCCTCATTGGCCTCCTGTGTAACTGATGCCTTCTTCCTAAACATCCTCCTCGTGCAGCCTAGCAGCCACTGATGATGGACATAGAGTACAAACCCTAAAAGAAGCCCGTGAAAGATAAAGATGAGGAGGATAATCCAAAATGATAGGGACCAAGAGCACTCTGAGGATGCTGAGGCTGAGGATAAAAAGTTATGATTTGTTATTAGATTTGTTGTACAAGTATAATGCTCTGCTGAATGTGTATAAAGCACAACAATTTGTGTGATTGTGTGTTCATGCATGCCTGTGTGTGTTTGTGTGTGTTCGTGAATGTGTGTGTGTGTGTATGTGTGTGTGTGTGTGTGCGTGTGGGTGGGTGGGTGTGTGTGTCTGAAAAAAGTACACAGCGCATAGTTAAACGACTTACCTTTGAAGATGTTTCCATGATTAACTGAAATGAACAAAGCATAGAGAATTAAGACCTTCTAAATTCAAGCCACCTACCATAGTTGTAGCCTCTGTATTTCACACTATATTATTAAAACAGGACAAACAGCAAACACCAAAATTATATTTAACATACCTGATTCAGTGACATGAAAGGTGACTTCACAGAGCATCTTGCCACTCTTGCTGTCGATGACTGTAAATGTTCCATCCTGCACTAGGTTGGAGAGCACAGCTGTGTCATTCTGCACAGACACAGTGATGCCTCCTGAAGCCATATGACTGCCGAATGCTTGGCCGCTGTCTATGATGAACAGTGTTTTTGGAGCTGAGCTGCCTCTCTCGGTAAAGTTCACTTTCACCTGATCCAGACTACAGAGGTCTATGGTGAGGTTGCTGCCAGCAGCAATGGCAGCAGTGCTTCTGTGAGCTGTAGAAACAGACACACATGCAGGTTATTTAATAGTCAGAGCATCAATGCATTAATATCTAACACATTACAGGTTATTTTGCATTAAACTAGCTACAGGAACAGTCAGCCCTGGACCAACTTGTGGTTATTAAACATCGGGTGTTCCTTTTGCAAACCTGACCAAATGTTCACCACCACCCACAACATATCCCAACATATAGAGACATGGCGCTATATACAGTAGATGCATACAGGAAAAATGATTTGGAAGATATACTCACGGTCAAGGTGTACATAAACACTAAATGTCCCAGGAACACTGCTGCATCTGTGAATGTACCAGCCCTCATCCCCAAATCTCACTGGGTTGATTCTGAGTTTATTACTTTGTGTCTTGACTCTGTTTAGGAAGCGCGGGCCTACAACACATACACCTAGCCTGCAGGTAATAACAGGGTAGTGCTCCAGACCCTGTTTGAGCTCCCACGCTCCATCGCCCTCACAGATTTTCTTAGAGCGCAAGGTCAAATTCCCATTTATGACCACCCTTTCATCTGAAGCAGCCAACTTTACAGCGTCTGCAATAGAAAACCAGTTTTGGGTGACTGTTAAGCAAAACAATCGCCTACAGTTTTATTATTACATCGGGCTTGGAAATATGACATGAAAAACTCACACAATAGTAGTGACACCAAGACCAGCAGCATTTTCTGTCTTTTCTGCATCTGTACTGTAAACAAAAACACCAATAATCAGCATCATGTTATTCAAGCCTGCTAACAGTTAACATGCTGAATGGAGCCATAATATTTATTATCTCAATAACAATTTCCATTACCAATGGCACAGTATTTCATGCTGTAAACAGAAAACACCACTAATCAGCTTCACTAGTGCAGAGCCCGTAGAAGATGTGCCAAAGTATTACGTTTTTTGTATAGGCTATATTATTGTTTAAGTGGGTGACATCAGGTGAAAGGAGAAGGCCTACATAAATACATTTGTACTGAGTGACTTGTGAGGGTTTCATTTCATTAGTTTTGCAATGTGGGATAACCGGAATGTAGACGTGAAAAGTTCTGTCTTCTCTACGTGTCGTATGCACTGTAGGCCTATGTGTGTAGTGCTGTGGTTTGCTGTTGGCATGCACTCAACTAGACACAAAAGAAAAAAGTCACCTCTGTGTGAACAGGTCTAGTTGGCTCAAAGGGAGGCTGTCAAATCTTTGTGATCACGTTGCCCTGTTACGTATCTCTGACTCTGAATCAGACAAACAGAAATGAAAACCTGTAAGGTAAGTACCTGTAGTTGCTCCCACAGCCCTGTTGTGCCAATTACCAGGAAGATGTTTTAGCTGGGGTTTTCCAAATAGCGTGTTTAGTGTCTAACCACATACCTTACTCTCACTGGCCTTCAGGTTTACATCTGATGGAATACTGACTGAATATGACAATAATTGTCACAACTCTCAGTCTGGGGTTTTTTCCGTTTACGCTGTGATCACTCTTTCCACTGCTTTTTCCGTCACTTATCTCATTATTAGATTAAGTCACTCACCCTTCTCCCCGTTTCTCTGCACTCCTGTGATTATTACCTGCACCTGTGTATCCCTTGTCAGTGTCTGAGTGTTACGCACTACACCTGCACTTCCTTGTTTAGCCCTCACTCAATTATCACGTTCACCTGCACCGCACTCCTATTTAAACTCCCCTGTTCAGTTCGTCTACTTACCAAGGTGATTTCTCTGCGGCTAGTTTTGACTCTTGACTCTTGACTCTTGACTCTTGACTCTTGACTCTTGACTCTTGACTCTTGACTCTTGACTCTTGACTCTTGACTCTCGACTCTCGACTCTCTTTGTTTCCCAGTTATCATGTCATGTTCTGTCCCCCGGTTTTGTCGTGCCTGTGCCTTGTCTCTAGTCCTGTCTGTTAGTCCTCCCTCCAGTGTATCTTTGTGTCTCCTCGGACCAATCTCTGGCTTGTGACCCGGACTGTTCCTAACCACGCACGATTCTCTAACCCTCGGCTCCTGACCCGGCTTGTTCCTAACCACGCACGATTCTCCAACCCTCGGCTCCTGACCCGGCTTGTTCCTGACTATGCGCCACTCACCGGTCCCTGGGCTTCGATCCGGACCGTCCCTGACCACGACTCCGTCCCCGTTCCCGGGCTTTGGATTTATTTCCCTTTTCCCCTTAACCCTTAATAAAACTGTTCTTGGGCACATTACATCATTTGGGTCCGACCTCTTGTTTATCCTTGTGACAATAATAAAATCCCTGTTTTTGTAATGAAACCCTTATTTATCACATAACAACCTCATGTGGTGGTCATAATATATACCACTCAGCAAAACATCATTCCATGTAATACTTAATGTTTCTGTAAATAGCACCTTAGTGTGTGGGCTGAATTAAACTAAACTTATTTCCTGTATCTTTCCATCTGGAATACTTAACACCTAATTTAGTGTTATTAGGCTACGTACTTAGTTGTTACTTTTCACTAAAAACAAAAGTGACAGATGTTCTGGTGCTGAATGATAGGTTAGGTTGATGAATGCAGTAATGCAGTGTGAAAGCTTAGTTTTACAAACAAGAAAAATGGTAGGCAGAGATGAAAGAAGATTACAGGGGATGATGACATAAGATAACACAAGAGCTGGCAGACAACAGAAGTTGAAAGTCATTTAAAACACTCGCCAAACATTTGAAAGTTGTTTTTAAAAAAAAAAACAAAAAAAAACAAACAAAGTAATTTGAAACATTAACCAAGTGTTAAAAGGCATTACAGATAAAATAACAAAGTCATTTGAAACATCCATTTAGCATATGAAACATTTACCAAACATCTAAAAAGTATTACAAGATTAAGTTAAGTGATTACAAAGAATCACCATGAATTTAAAAGGCATGTTAAAACGGCATCAAATCATTTAAAAGATTCACCAAGTGTTTAAAGAACTGGGCATTTGCTAGTATATCGGGTTGTATGATGCAGTCCTTAGGCCTACACTTATGACAACGATAGCACTACACTGGTATTCTGGTTGCTACACCCAGTCCATATCTAACACATTTAAACTCCCTTCTTTCTAAATATTTAAACACACATACATAGAACATCAATAGCTGTTTACAAAACATCCCAATTTTCAGACATTTATGCCTTATGTCCTTTGTATATCACATGACAACCTCATGTGTTATCTGTTGTTAAATGTAATACTTGATATTACTGTAATCAGCAGTTTAGTATCTGGGCTTATGTCATGGGTCTTTCAAATCTACAATACAGGAGCACTTTACAAACACTTTACTTAGCGAAAACAATTATGGTGTCAGCTTTTCTAGGTTTTGGCACTGAATATGTTTTTCAGTAATGCAATGTGGAGAAGTAGCGTTACTAAACAAGAGTTGGAAAGGTAGTTTAAATAATAAGAGATGAAAGAAGGTTTAGGTAAGTCATTTAAAACACTCACCGAGCATTTGCCATTCCTCTATACCGCCTTGTTCCATCGATGTCTGAAGCAATTCTGATACAAACTTGTTTGAACAAGGAACTGGTCATTCAGGATTTTCAACATTGACTTGCCTGCTACAGTCAGTTATATGCACATGCGTATATGTCTTTGTGTGAGTGTGTGTGTGTGTGTGTGTGTGTGTGTGTGTGTGTGTGTGTGTGTGTGTGTGTGTGGGTGTGTGTGTTTGCTGTGTGTTTGTCTGCCCAAGATTTGAATATTGGGTAGAGAATGTAACCGTGCTACATAAACAGAAAAACCACGTGCTTCATCATCTGATGCAACACTGTTTTTTGTTTACAGCCAAGTGTCAGAGGTGTGTGTGTGTGCGTGTGTGTGGTTGGTAGAGCACTGTGGTCCTGTCTACAGACTGTACCTTGGTTCTTGTCCTGTGGTGGTGTAATGAAATGTGTGATAAAATGTGGATTTAGTGATTGTTTTGACTTCACTGTTGAAGGTTCGTTCACTGTCAATAAAGACACTAGTGATGTAAATATGATGATGTAAATAATATGTAAACCAGCCTCTCATACTAGACTGCATTCTGGGGGTCTGGCTGTGGTTTCATTGACATGGTTGTCTCGGGCAGCATCTTGCCTGACCAATCAGCGAACAGAGGGAATGTTAGTGATTGGATAAAGGCAGATTCAAATGTTTTAAACTTCAGCAGAGTCTTCACCTTAATCAGGAAGAAATTGTTTGCCGATTGGTCAGGCAAGATGCTGCCTGACTGTCTGTATGACACAGCCATCATAACTGTGATTTAATATTGCCCTAGTTAATAATCAACAGCCATGAGCCTGAGAAAGCAGAGAATGGTCTCGAGACAGACTCCAGTACTACATCACTAAAAGACACTAAGGTTTTTAACAATGTCTTTTGCTTTAAGCCAATTAGTCGATTTACCCACCTCTAACATCTGACACATGTACAAAATCTGCCTGTAAACAAAAAACAGTGTTGCATCAGATGATGAAGCACGTGGTTACATTCTGTAAATAGCCCTACCCAATATTAAAATCTTGACGATTTACAAACACACAGCAAACACACACACACACACACACACACACACACACACACACACACACACACACACACAGACACACACACTCACACACACACCACTGCACACATATTTCTTTATACATGTACACACACACAATAAAAACTCCATCCTGATCACCATGCAGTTATATGCAGTTGCAATGAAACCCTCATTAAGAAACATATGAAAACAATGTACCTATTACTGTTTACCAAAAGCCCATGACAGAGGCATTTTAGCATTACTTCTGTTGTCCGTCACAGGACAATATCAGGCGATGCTTTTAATATTTATCACTCTGCACAACATCTAGTTCAATGTAATGCTTGATGAAAATCAGCAGATTACTGTCCCAGGTGAAATAAAATAAAATACATCTTATTATTATTTCATGGATACATCACAGAATTTATCAGGACCTCACAAGCTATTTTTCAAGGATTTAAGGACCTAAACATTTGCCGCCACTGTTTTCCATCTTGTTTTATCTGTGTCTGTAGCAGCTCTGGGAGTCGGTGGCACAAATGTCACTGAACTGGTCTGTCAGGTAATGACAGGTAACTTACGGCTGAATGAAGTGTGTGTGTGTGTGTGTGTGTGTGTGTGTGTGTGTGTGTGTGTGAGAGAGAGAGAGATAGAGAGAGAGAGAGAGAGAGAGAGAGAGAGAGAGAGAGAGTGCGTCCGTGTAGTTGGCAGAGCAATGGAATTCGTTTGCTGCATACTTTCACTGTCTCTTGCCTTACAATGCCCCCTAGTGGGGGAAACTCTACAGTATGTCTGTTCGTTCGTTTGCGCTCTTTCTTTCTTTCTTTCTTTCTTTCTTTCTTTCTTTCTTTCTTTCTTTCTTTCTTTCTTTCTTTGTAGTGCTCTCAGCATCTCTTCCACTGCTGCTTGCTTCTTTTATATTTAGAAAGAAGGAAAGAAAGAAAAACTAAAGCAAGCCAGATACAACTCCAGCGATGCATTGCATTGTATATGTTGTACACAAGTCAAGGGCCTGTCAAGCCCTAGAGTCAGTAAGCAGGACTCAGTGTGACTCATAATTACAACACTGGCCACCATTTCTTCTCTATGTATAGAAGCACTACTACTACTACTACTACTACTACTACTACTACTATAATAATAATAATAATAATAATAATAATAATAATAATAATAATAAAAATAATAATAATAATCATTGAGGGCCAGGAGCCAGGAGCCCAGGCTATGTGTATTCATCATTTAATTAATATAATTAAGGGTGTAGAGGCATGTAAGGAAGTTACTGGTTGATCAAAAGTGCTTTGTTTTCTATTAGATGGTCAGCTAATTTCAGTGTTTATAACCAAGAGGCTAAAAAAGTATGTTGTTTAAAAGTTCCTGCACTCTGATACACCTGTGGGGTTAGGGCTACCTGTGGGTGTGTATCAGAGTGGAGCATCTTCACTGAAAGAAAAAAAAAAAAAAACGGGTTGCTTCATCAGTCAAAAGCTATCCTTTTTTTTAGTCCGGAAACAGTAATTGCACTGCCAAGTTTAAACAACCTGCAAGTGAGATAAAGCCCTAGGCTATGCAAAGAGTGACTTCTTCTGGACTGACTAAGACAAAAGAAAAAAAAAACTCAGTGACAGTGGCTCTACCTAGTGGTATGAAAGTTTTATTCAAGAACTTTACATTTTGTATTTCATTGCAGTGCAAAATGTCACTAGCACACAGAGGCCGATATGCATCATATTACGTCATTGCATAATTTTCACAAGTAAGCAAGGCAAAGGCACCAGCACAGACCGTACACCTTGGAACTTAACACACAATCAGTTGTCTGGACTTGAGAATAAAATCACCAGCCAAGAGTGTGTCCTCCTTAATGGAGAAAACCATAGAGGAAAGGCCACGCGAGGAGAGACAGAACATGGTATGACTTGGCCAAAAGTAACCCTGTGTGTGTGTGTGTGTGTGTGTGTGTGTGTGTGTGTGTGTGTGTGTGTGTGTTCGTGTGTGTTCTTTAGTGGGCTCCGTGAAATTCAAATTTAAAGACTTGGTTAAAAAGGAGTGTTCTGTCACTCAAAGAAGCTTTGGGTGCAAAGGTACACTTTTTAAACAAGTGTGTGGCCTATGCACATATGGCTTTGTAAATGTGTGTGTATGTGTGTGTGTGTGTGTGTGTGTGTGTGTGTGTGTGTGTGTGTGTGTGTGTGTGTGTGTGCATTGAATTACCTTGTTATATATTTGTAAAACATTTATGTGCACGTGTGTGTGTGTGTGTGTGTGTGTGTGTCTGTCTGTCTGTCTGTCTGTCTGTCACACAGGGTCAGGTGCAGTCTGTGAACCAAAACCCCAAACAGACGACTCCACTGAAAAGACTGCCCAAGATGGATCATCAAGAGGTCACTCAACTGTCAGCTGTTGTGTGACCACAGAGCACTGCTATCAGGGGATAGAGGAAGTGCTGGGCTCTCATGAACAAGTGTGGATTGAGGACCAGCATGCAATGCAGTATGCCCAGGCCCTGAAAGTGACAGACAAAGTTCCACGTTTCCATGTTTCGCATCTCCATAGTTTACATACAGTCTGTTTCACACTACCAGCAACAAACAGATAATAACCACATCTTCACAGCATCGATACCCTCTGCATCTCTTTTTCTCTCCACTCATCAGCCTCATCTATACACTGACACATAGGCCACCATTGCTAATATTACTTAACCCATAGCTCAACTGTGTGTTACTGTGATACTGTAAAATGTCACTAGCACACACAGATCAATATGCATCATATTACTTCATTGCATAATTTTCACAAGTAAGCAAGGCAAAGGCACCAGCACAGACACCAGACACCTTGGAACTTAATGCACAATCAGTTGTCTGGACTTGAGAATAAAATCACCAGCCAAGAGTGTGTGTCGTCCTTGATGAAGATAACCAAAAAGGAAATGTATGTGTGTGTGTGTGTGTGTGGGTGTGTGTGTGTGTACTGCTGTGTATGTACATGTGCGTTAATGCGCATATTTATCTTTCACTGAGTTGAAGAAGTTCATTTACATTACAAATGTATAGATTTCCACACTAAATTGGTTAACAAGGGCTATATTAGTCAGTCATCTGTTTGTAATTGGTGTGCTCTCTGTCGGCTGTGTACAGTGATCAAAGTCTGTCAGGCCTATAGACTGAGTTAACAGCTGCCTTCAATGCTGGTGTATTAGTAGGTAACAGGAACTGAACTGCAGTTAACCTCCTTTAGTGAGCTGAACTGATCCCACAAAAACAAACTAGTCGTTTCATGTCCATGGTTCTTGTTATGTGATATGTGTAATATGATCAGGAGCACCATAACCAAACACTGGTCAAGACAGTTGAAAGAACAGACTTTGAGCATTACATGCCATGTTTTACTAATGTAATGTAGGCTACAAATGTATACTAGGTTATTACAACCAATGTAAAAGGAATTTATCATGGTGAACTGGTTAAAGGGTAACATATGTTCAAGTTGATCAAAAGTCAGATATGACATTTAATGTGCTTGGAATATTTTTCTATTTACATACAATATTTTTCCTAGATATTCATCAGACATTGCACTTAATCATTGCTTTTAGCAAATCAAGTTTATTCAACGAATGGTAACATTTACAGTTCATTGATTGGCAGCAAATGGTAAGGGTAAAACTTACCCTTACCCATACAGTTAAAAAAGTCAACACAGTGTGTGCAGGATACAGCAATTTAACATAAATCACATATAACTGTTTATTAACTACTCATTAGTTCAGTGTGCTTTGCACATACAAACCTTAACCTTAAGTGTATATTCCAAACAACAACAACCTTAAGTGTATTGAACAACCTTAAGTGTATTTAACAACAACCTTAAGTGTATTTTTCAACAACAACAACAACAACCTTAAGTGTATTTTTCAAACAACAACAACCTTAAGTGTATTTTTCAACAACAACAACAACAACCTTAAATGTATTTAACAACCTTAAGTGTATTTAACAATCTTAAGTGTATTTTTCAAACAACAACAGGGGGCTCTGCTGCATGCTATCATTTTAAGGGCTCCTGGTGAATCAGATGACTTCTCCCATCACTTCTTCATTTTCATCTAAGCTGATGGTTCTAAGCTGACGTCATTACAAAGGTTAACCTTGGTGACGGCTTCCTCGTGAGCTTCCCGCGTAACTGATGACTTCTTCCTCAACATTGGCCTCATGCACCCTAGCAGCTGCTGATGATGGACATAGAGTACATACAGCATAAGAAGCCCATTAGAGATGAAGCTGAAGACGGTAGCCCAGCATGGTGGGGACCAAAAGCAGTCTGAGGATGCTGGGGCTGGGGATAAAAAGTTATGGTTTGTTATTAGATTTGTTGCACAAGTATAATGCTCTGTTGAATGTGTATACAGCACAAGGATTTGTGTGTTTGTGTGTGTTCGTGTATGCTTGTGTGTGTGTGCATGTTCATGCATGCCTGTGTGTGTGTGTGTGTGTGTGTGTGTGTGTGTGTGTGTGTGTGTGTGTGTGTGTGTGTGTGTGTACATGCATGCCTGTGTGTGTGGGTGTGTGTGTCTGAAAACAGCACACAGTGCATAGTTAAACGACTTACCCTTGAAGATGCTTCCATGATTAACTGAAATGAACAAAGGATAGAGAATTAAGACCTTCTGAATTTAAGCCACCTAGCATAGTTGTAGCCTCTGTATTTCACACTATATTTGATATTAAAACAGGACAAATAGCAAACACCAAAATTATATTTATCATACCCGATTCAGTGACATGAAAGGTGATTTCACAGAGCATCTTGCCACTCTTGCTGTCGATGACTGCAAAGGTTCCATCCTGCGTCAGGTTGGAGAGCACAGCTGTACCATTCTGCACAGACACAGTGATGCCCCCTGAAGCTTTAGGATTGACGAATGCTTGTCCGCTGTCTATGAGGGCCAGTGTCTCCGGTGCTGAGCTGCCTGTCCAGGTAAAGTTGAGTTTCACCTGATCCAGACTACACAGGTCTATGGTGAGGTTACCACCAATGGGTCTGTCAGCAGTGCTTTGTTGAGCTGTATACACAGACAGGAAAAAAGTACACACAATCTTAGCTCCCACACAGTGATTTATCTTCATATTACTCATGTTACACATTTACCCTAGTCACATTTCAATGTCAAGACACCTTTTTCATACATTTAGTTCTATCCATCATGCGCGACAATTGTTTGGTGATGTGTGTGCATACTGTGCATTTATACTGTATTAACAAACACACATGCGGGTTATTTTATCACTTGAAAGAGCTTCAATGCATTTACATATCTAACACATAAAATTACATTCCATACATACACATTCCAATACATACACTAAAAATAATTTAAAATGTTATACTCACGGTCAAGGTGTATGTAAACACTCCATGTTCCATCAATGTTTTTGCATCTGTGAATGTACCAGCCCTCATCCCCAAACTTCACTGGGTTGATGCTGAGTTCATTACTCCGTGACTGGACTCTGTTTAGGAAGCGCGGGCCTACAACACATTCACCTTGCCTGCAGGTAACAACAGGGTGGTACTCCTCACCCTGTTTGAGGTCCCACACGCCATCGCCCTCACAGATTTTCTTAGAGCGCAAGGTTAAATTCCCTTTTATGACCACCCTTTCATCTGAAGCAGCCAACGTAACAGCACCTGCAATAGAACACCAGTTTTGGGTGATTTAAGTAAAATAATCACCTACAGTTCTCTATTACATCAGGCTTGGAAATATGACATGAAAAACTCACATAGTAGCAACATCAAGACCAGCAGCATTTTCAGTCTTTTCCGCATCTGGACTATAAACAACAACAACAACAACAAAAAAACATTAATCAGCATCATGTTATCCAAGCCTGCACACAGACAACATGCTGAAATGGAAAAAAAAGGTGACATTACAATAGCATCATGTGTGTAATGCATGTAAGTGTGTGTAATGTTTTGCAAAAAGTGGGAAGCTGAAATGTGCTTAGAGTGGTGCCTACATGAGTCGATGTTTTGTTATTGTGGGTTTCATTAATTGTGGAAGACTTAAGCACCCATCCAAAACTGTATTATGCAGTAACAGGAGGATGAGACAGTCAAACGACTTGTTGCACATGATGCTAAGGACATGCTCTAACTATGTAGTTTCACTTGTGTCAGGAATATCCCTTTAACTTCACAGAATAAATAAGCATGTAGGGGGTCTTGTTATGCTATCGTACAGACAAACACATTTTTAAGAGGTGGTTAACGTTTGTCTTGATTTTATGTCAGAAACTATTAATTGTTTAAAAAAACAAAGGAAACCGAAAGTAAACTCGAATAAGTTACAAAACAACAAAATAGACCGGCTCTTTGGTTTTATTGCCACATTATGACTTAACCACTCGTTTCTTACTTTGAAATAACCTTCCCTGGGTTGTTTTTAAATACATATTAAGAAATGAGCCAAATAAACTGCTAAATTGCAGGTTCCGAAACATTTTACAAGCTGTTTGTAAACTGTGCACATAGAGACATGCCGTCACATGCGTTAATAATCCCTTGAAAATACTCACTAAACTTTACTTTACAGCTATAGCTGAAAATGCAAGTTTTTCTAACACTCCCACTAATACTCTAATAGGCTTACTCTCTTCCTTACGATAAAATTCCTCATTTACGTTTTTGGGACATGTTTTACTTTATTTTTTTACATTCAGAAAGCCGTCTCGTTTCCTTACGATAAACTTTCTTATTTGCGTTTTTAGGGCCATTTTCTGTCCGTATTGATTTCGAATGCATGTTAACAGATGAGAGTATTCACACGGGACGTTTGCTGTAGCCTATGTGATTTACGCTCACTGCGACTACAAAATAGAACTAGAATCTATTCATTCAAAATTCTATCTTGGAAAGCATTGATTCGATCAGGTTATGTAGAATATCATTCAGTTAATACAATTAAGGGTGTAGGTATGTAAGGAAGTTACTGATACTGTTACTTTTTCCAGTAGCCTAATACAATGCGGTAAAGTAGTGTTACTAAACAAGAGTTGGAAAGGTAGGTTAAATAATAGAAGGTTGAAAGAATGAAAGAAGGTTTAGGTAAGCAATTTAAAACACTCACCGAGCATTTAAAGGGTATTTAAAGAGCTTAGCATTTGTAATCCCTGTATACCGTCTTGTTCCATCGATGTCTGAAGCAACTCTGATACAAACGTTTGAACAAGGAACTGGTCATTCAGGATTTTCAACATTCCAGTTTCCTGCTGCCTGAGACAACCATGTCAATGAAACCACAGACCCTCAGAATGCAGTGTAGGCAAATAATAGCGTTGCATCAGATGATCAAGCACATGGTTTCATTCTGTAAATACCCCTACCCAATATTAAAATCTTGAAGATTTACAAACACACAGCAAACACACACACACACACACAGTTATATGCAGTTGTAATGAAACCCTCATTAAGAAACACATGAAAACAATGTACCTATTACTGTTTACCAAAAGCCCATTACAGAGGCATTTTAGCTTTACTTCTGTTGTCCGTCACAGGACAATATCAGGCGATAGTTTTAATATTTATCACTCTGCACAACATCTAGCTCAGCGTAATGTTTGATGCTAATCAGCAGATAACTGTCCCAGGTGAAATAAAATAAATGTAATTAATCCTTCATGCATACAGTACAGAAATTATTAGGACCTCACAATTATTTTTCCATTGAAAATAATCGAAGTGACAGATGTCCTAAGATCTGGTGCTGAATGACATGCTGGGCCTAACAATGCAGCAATGCAGTGTGAACGGTTAGTCTCACTTCACAGGCGTAGGAGGGGTAAATTAATTAAATGAATTATTATTAAAGTACTGAGCTGAAAGAAGGTTAGGTAAATAAACAAGGTGGGGGAAGATGAACAGGTGGAGGAAGATGAATTAAAGTTATTTAAAACACTCACTATGCACTTAAAGCTCACCACACATGTAAAAAGCCATTACACATTTTTCATCGCTGTTTTCCGTCTTGTTTAATCTGTGTCGTAACTCTGGGAGTCAATGGCATTAACGTCACTGAACTTTGTGTGTGTGTGTGTGTGTGTGTGTGTGCGCGCGCGTGTGTGTGTGTGTGTGTGTGTGAGAGAGAGAGAGAGAGAGAGAGAGAGAGAGAGAGAGAGAGAGAGAGAGAGCTGCATACTTTCACTGTCTCTTGCCATACAATGCCCCCTAGTGGGGGAAACTCTACAGTATGTCTGTTCGTTCGTTGGCGCTCTTTCTTTTCTTTCTTTCTTTCTTTGCATAGCCTATACACTACATTATGTATTGTAGGCCATATTTCACTTTGGTCTTAATGCCTTAATGTGTTTGTGGGCTCCACCATATAGGCCTCACCATATAGGCCCGCACCTAAAATGACCCAATTCCATGACTGGTGATAGCAAAATGACACTAAAATAAAAGTTAACTTACTCTCAATGGTGACGCCAGTGCTCCAAACCTCCTTCCCATCACAGCTGTAAATATACCACCCATCGTCGTCAAACACCACCGGGCGGATGATGAGGGCAGTCTCTTGTAGCTCCAGCCTGTTCTGAAAGCGGGCCTCTACGGTGCAGTTTACATGCCTGCAGGTGACAACGCGGTGGTACGCGTCACCCTTTCTAACTACCCACTTTCTTTCACCGGTTGTGCAGGATGCGCTGGGTTTGTAGCGTGATGTTGGTAGTGATAACTACGGAAGCCGAGAGCGGCCTTCATGTAATCTTTTTTAAAACTCATCATTATACCGAGATAACGGCATAATTAATGAGAGATCTCGAGAAAACAAAACAATTAATTTGAGATCACGAAAAAACAACTTAGCAGAGCTCATCATTATACCGAGATAACGGCATAATTAATTAGAGATCTCGAGAAAACAAAACAATTAATTTGAGATCACGAAAAAACAACTGAGATTTCTAGCAGAGCTTTCTCGAGATCACGGAATAATTGTTTTGATTTCTCGAGATCTCGAATTAGTTTTCTTGTTTTCTCGAGATCATGAATTAATTATGCCGTTATGTCAAGATAACGGTGAATTTTAAAAAAAAAGATTATGAAGGCCGCTCTCGGCTTCCGTAGATAACAGCTCCTAGCACGTTTGCGCCAATTGCTGTAATGGACGCTGTAGTGCAATATAAAGTTACATGGTATAACATTATGCAGACAGACGCTTTTATCCACGGCACTTATGAGGACAGTGCATCACTCAAACTAATGAACTGTATAGATGAACTGATAAGCTCTAAGTGCTGAGCTATTGGAGGAAGTTGTATTTATTTTTTCAGTAAAAATATACCACTGAAATATCATGGAAACAACGTACAAAGTACAGGAGGCAAAAAATATATATGTCAGCCTACTGGGATCTGTGGGATGCTGCTTTGATTTGTTTGCTGTGTTTATACAAATGCTTGCTGTGATTGCCATACTTTGATTTTGTTGCCGTGTGCACGTGATTAACTTTGCTGTATTGCCGTGATTGCCACGCTCTTCTTGTTTGCTGTGCTTTAGTAATTGACTGTGGATTGCTGTGATTTTGTGTGATGCTCACCGGTGTTTCCTATAAACTGCATTTGCACTTAAACTTCCCATTGGGGCTCACTAAGGACTCTCAATTACTTTGACGTGGACAATTACTTGGACAATCATTACCCAACCTATCCATGCACGGGGAAGAGGGAAGGGAGGAGTATAAACACAGACACTTTTAGACTTACCGCAGATTCGGCTGGGATCGCGAACTGCGAAGGACAACGAAACGGAGCTGCCACTGCTGTTGGAGACCAGAGACATTGCTGCCTGGCTGACGAACGAACGGGAACGAACGGAATCCAAACGGTGTTCAACGCTTGCAATCCTCTACAAAAAGGAAAGTAATAAATTCCTTGTGTGTGTGTGGTGCTTCAATATATTCCTCGCAGATCTGCTTGTCCTGATTCTGGCCTTCTTGTCCGAGGTGCCTTGGCAGCTGACGCCAGTGGAAATCGCGACTGGGCCACGGGAATCTGCAGTGGGATTGGAACGTGAATCTGCGCTCACAATCACTGCCCAAAGGGACGTAAGATTATCCTACGCATTCTTGTGTTACTGCTGTGGTGCGTTGGTGCATCTAGCCGCTGTCTGATACTCCCTCCTTTGTTGCCTGAGGTGTGCCGGTTCCGGGATTCGCCAGTGACGTCATCGGGAACCCCCTGCCACCTGGACTACCGGACTGTGACGTCACACGCAGGGTTTCCCCCTCCTAACGCGAGTTAGGCCTGCTACTGACTGTGGCGCTCTGTGCACGACCTGCAAGGACTTTGACGGGACTATTTCTTTTTATTAACAAAGTTCTTTTTTTAACAATATATTTTAGGTTAACTATTTTATTAAAATAAAGGGACATTTTAAAATACCTATTTTCTGTGATCCTTCTGTGTCCTGGGCATTGTTAAACCAGTTCAGGTGTTGTGTGGCTGACACCTAGTGGCGTAGTCGGCAGGATGCCCAGTGACACAGAAGGAGATCAGCCCAGCCTGAGTACGGTAGGTCAAAGAGTTGATGCATTAAATGCCCCAGTTTCACCCTTATTTATGCCATGGTTTTACAGTGCTCCATGGCTTCCAAAATTCAATGGGGAGCGGCGGCGATTCGGGGAATGGCGTACCCAGGTACAGGCTATGCTGCGGGCACAACCACTCTCTGGTGAACAGCAAGCAGATTTCGTATTCAGTGCCCTGGAGGGAGAAGCCCGACGTGAAGTGGCCCTGCTAGATGTGACTCAGCGTAATACTGGAGATAAAATACTTGAGGCCCTAAAGGAGTTATATGGGGAGACCATAAACACCGCCCAAGCGCGTGCTGCATTCTTCAAGTGCCGCCAAGGCTCCAGTGAGAAGGTGGGAGACTACATCCTCCGATTGAGGGAGTGTCACTCAAAATGGCGACAACTCGACCCAGAGGCTGCAGGTGAGGAAGATGAGGCACTTCTAGACCAGTTCGTCCTTGGCTTGAAGACTGGCCCGGTGAGGACAGAATTACAGCGTCACCTGCGTCGGCAGCCACGACAACGGTTTAAGGCAGTGACTACAGAGGCTCGTGCTTTAGAAGAAGAACTGGAGAGTAACACAGAGGAGGCCCTGGCCCGTGCCGTAAGAGTTAACCCAACCCACACACCGCCCACTACGGACAGGAGGGAAGAAACTGGTGGTCTGTCCCGGGGAGAGATGGATGGGTGGAAGGAGGAGCTGCGCCGCGAGCTGAAGAGGGAGCTATCGGAACAAGTACAAGCCTTGGGTGCCCAATTAGTGGAACAGCTGCAAGGACGTGCGACCCCGAGTCGGCCAGGGGACAGCCCTGGGGTACAACCACGAGACCCCCCTTTGACCCCCCCTGCTCCGGTAAACTCCAATAACCCAACCAGGTTTCAGTGGGACTCACAGGGCCGACCCATTTGCTTGGATTGTGGGGAGGCAGGCCATGTGCAAAGGCACTGCCCCAAGCGACGACGACCAGCGAGGGGTTTTCAGAACCCCCCACCGCAGAGGGCCGGCCGGTGGGGGTGGTGAAGGACTCTTCTGATTCTTCCCTGCGGCCTGCTTTAATCGGTGAGTGTCCGGGCGTAGAAGTGGAGGTTAATGGCCAAAGAATACCTTGCCTGCTCGACACAGGCTCTCAGGTAACCCTGATGAGTCAGAGTCTTTTTAGCCAGCATTGGGGGACTGTGGGACTAGAATCTGGGGGGGGACCTCATTGGTTGTCCTTGAAAGCTGCAAATGGGCTCCAGATACCGTATATCGGTTATGTGCTGTTCGATTTTAAGGTGGGTGGGTTACAAATTTCTAACAAAGGGGTGTTCATCGTAAAGGATGATTGTCTAGGTGCAGAACGGGCTATCTTGGGGATGAACATTATAGCTGATTGCTGGAAAGAACTGATGCACGGCCTCCATCCCGGGGAGACAGCCTTTCGGGCCCAACTTCCCCCGCGGGCAGAGCGGGAGTGGGGTAAGGCTTTTGCTGTTTGCAGACAGGCTCGTATGGAGCTTACCCCGCTATTTCAAGGCCATGTACGACTGCCAAAGTCAGATGTTGTGACTCTTCCACCTGAAACTGAAATGTTAGTATGGGGACGAACCAGCGAGAGTTCCCCATCCTCTGGCCGTACCCTACTAGTTGAGCCCTTACTTCAACCTGAAGTTGAGTGGAGAGTGGGTAGGGCTGTGGTAACCACTAGGGGGGGCTATGTTCTGGTTCGTTTATGCAATCCTCACCCATATCCACTTGAGATTGCCCCTAGGACTGTCATCGCTGGGCTCCAGGAGGTGGCGGCAGAGGACATTCAGGCTCATCAGGTGCTTCATCTGCACGATGAAGGGACAGGTACAATTGAGGTTGCTGTTAACAGTGTCAACAATGCACCACCTGACTCTACATTTCCTCTCCCAGTCCTAGGGGAAGGATTACTGCCAGGCCAACGGCAGAGCGTAACGGGCTTGATGGACCAGTGGGCTAGCGTGTTCGCCAGGCACGAGGAGGATTTTGGACGGACGGGGGTCATCCGACATCAGATACCAACTGGAGCTGCGCCACCTAGCCGGGAACGGTATCGACCAGTGCCACCCAGCCTCTACCCAGAGCTCCGCAGCCTGTTGAAGGGCATGCTAGAACAGGGGGTGATACGTGAGAGCTCCAGTCCATGGGCTGCACCCATCGTCCTCGTGCGGAAGAAGGATGGCTCCTGGCGCTTCTGTGTGGATTACCGGAAGCTTAATTCGGTAACCCACAAGGATGCGTACCCCTTGCCCCGCATAGAGGAGTCTTTAACCTGCTTGCAGAAGGCCGCCTGGTACTCTACCCTGGATTTAGCCTGTGGGTACTGGCAGGTTGAGGTTGACCCAGCGGACCGGGAAAAGACTGCCTTCACGACACCCATGGGTCTGTATGAGTTTGACCGAATGCCGTTTGGGCTTTGTAACGCCCCGGCGACGTTCCAGCGGCTCATGCAACGATGCTTAGGGGGAATGCTTAATGAATCGCTACTCATTTATTTAGATGATGTAATTGTGTATTCCCCAGACTTTGAAAGCCATCTTCGGGACCTAGAGCGTGTGTTCCAACGGCTGCAGGAGATGGGGTTGAAGTTACAGCCAAAGAAGTGCAGCTTCTTCCAGAAGCAAGTGACTTACCTTGGCCACGTGGTTAGCCAGGATGGAGTGGCAACTGACCCAACCAAGACCGCGGTGGTGGAAAAGTGGGAGGTGCCCAATACGATCCATCAGCTACGGTCCTTCCTAGGCTTCGTCAGCTACTACCGCCGGTTCGTTCAGGGGTTTGCCAAGATTGCTGCGCCATTACACTGCCTCCTGCAAGGGGGTAAGAATGTCAGTAAGAATACCCCAGTGGTGTGGAGTACGGAATGTGAGCAAGCTTTCCGACAACTGAAAAGCGCCCTGGTGAGTGCCCCTGTGCTGGCATATGCAGATTTCCAGCTCCCCTTCCGCCTGTACACCGACGCCAGTCTGGATGGGCTCGGGGCTGTCCTATCCCAGACGCAAGACGGTAAGGAGAGGGTAATTGCATACGCTAGCCGCAGCTTGCACCCCACAGAAAAAAATGACCAAAACTACAGCTCCTTCAAGTTGGAGCTTTTGGCCTTGAAGTGGGCCGTAACGGAAAAATTTAAGGACTATCTTTGGGGTGCTACTGTGGAGGTGTTCACTGATAACAATCCTCTTGTCCACCTGCATTCAGCCCGGCTTGGCGCTGTAGAACAGCGTTGGGTGTCCCAACTAGCCAACTATAATTATACTATAAGATACAGACCAGGGAGGGTTAACCAAAATGCTGATATCTTGTCCAGGTTACCAGGCTGTCAGACGGCTACCGTGGGCCTCCTGCAAGCAGAGGATGGAGCTCAGGTGGGAGAGGAAGATTGGGCATGTCGGCAACAACGAGACCCTGACCTGTGCCAACTGGCAGACTGGGTCGAGAGGGGGACCCCACCCACTGGCCCCGAAAGAGAGAACCTCACCTTGCCCCTACAAAGGTGGTTGCGGGAGTGGTCACGGCTGGAGATTAAAGATGGGGTACTGTTCCGCAAGGGGGTCCATCAGGAGACGGGGGAACCTGGCCGTCAGGTCCTGGTGTCACGGCAGGCAGCACAAGCGCTATGGGAGGAGTACCATCGACAGGCTGGCCACGCCAACCCCGACAAGACCACGGCTCTCCTGCGCCAACGCTATTTCTGGCCGGGCATGGCTAAGGATGGAGCTGACTGGGGTCGAGCCTGCCCGCAATGCATTACCAACAAGCCAGGACCTGAGGTAAAGGCGCCTCTGGTGCCTATTAAATCAACCTACCCCTTCCAGATTGTAGGTATCGATTACTTGTCGCTGGGCCAACCAGAAGATAGCCATCCTTATATTCTGGTGATGACTGATTTATTCTCCAAGTATGCTGTAGCTGTCCCTACCAAGGACCAATCGGCCACTACTACGGCCCGTGCAGTGTGGACCCATTTGTTCCAGGTTTTTGGCTGCCCTGAGCAGATTCTCTCCGACCGGGGCGGGGCCTTTGAGTCTGCTCTTTTCACAGAGCTGTGTAAGCTGTATGGATGCCGGCGGAGCCGAACGACACCCTACCACCCGCAGGGTAATGGGGCCTGTGAACGCTTCAACCAGACGCTCTTGGGGCTGTTGGGGACCCTGTTAGAGGAGGAAAAATCACAGTGGCAGGCCAAGTTGCCTGCCTTGCTCCAAGTTTACAACAATACCACCCACCGAACGACTGGCTTAACGCCTCACTTCCTGGTTTTTGGGCGCCATGCTCGACTGCCAGTAGATTGGATTCACGGAGTGACCATGCAGGGTGAGTCTCATGTGGCCAATGGTTGGGTCCGACAACACCACCACCTCTTGCAGAAAGTGTATCGGTTGGCGCACCAACACGCTCAGCAGCAGCAAGCGAGGGACAAGGAGAGGTACGATAGGCGGGCCCGGGCACCAGATCTCCTCCCAGGTGAGCGTGTTCTGTTAAGGCACTTTCGTCGGCGGGCACAAGGCAAGCTGGCACCACGCTGGCTTCCTACGCCCTTTGTGGTAGTAGATAGGGCTTACCCAGATCAACCAGTGTATGTTATCAGGCCAGAGGGTAAGGAGGGACCCTCAAGAACTGCTCACCGCAATAACCTGCGTTCATGCCCTGTAACCTTTCCCCAGGAACGGCACCTCCCAGCCGAGCCATTACCACCAAGCCGGAACCCTGGTCAGTGGGGTGACCCACCAGACCCGAGGAGGACCTACTGGCCCTTGACCTTCTATGCCCGAAGGAGGCCACCTCCAAGGGAGTCCCCAAGAGGCAGCACGGGAAGCCCTCCCCGACGGGCGGATAACGCTAGCCAGGATTCGCCAGTAAGCCTTGGGCCTGGGTCGCCTGATTCCCCGATCCCCCCTGTCCCTCAAGGTAATGGTGACCAGTTGCCCCTACGGCGCTCATCACGCTCCACTCAAGGTAATAGACCTGACCGGTATAGTCCATGATAGTCGGGACGACTATGCTTAAAGTAGGGGGGTAATTGTCAGCCTACTGGGATCTGTGGGATGCTGCTTTGATTTGTTTGCTGTGTTTATACAAATGCTTGCTGTGATTGCCATACTTTGATTTTGTTGCCGTGTGCACGTGATTAACTTTGCTGTATTGCCGTGATTGCCACGCTCTTCTTGTTTGCTGTGCTTTAGTAATTGACTGTGGATTGCTGTGATTTTGTGTGATGCTCACCGGTGTTTCCTATAAACTGCATTTGCACTTAAACTTCCCATTGGGGCTCACTAAGGACTCTCAATTACTTTGACGTGGACAATTACTTGGACAATCATTACCCAACCTATCCATGCACGGGGAAGAGGGAAGGGAGGAGTATAAACACAGACACTTTTAGACTTACCGCAGATTCGGCTGGGATCGCGAACTGCGAAGGACAACGAAACGGAGCTGCCACTGCTGTTGGAGACCAGAGACATTGCTGCCTGGCTGACGAACGAACGGGAACGAACGGAATCCAAACGGTGTTCAACGCTTGCAATCCTCTACAAAAAGGAAAGTAATAAATTCCTTGTGTGTGTGTGGTGCTTCAATATATTCCTCGCAGATCTGCTTGTCCTGATTCTGGCCTTCTTGTCCGAGGTGCCTTGGCAGCTGACGCCAGTGGAAATCGCGACTGGGCCACGGGAATCTGCAGTGGGATTGGAACGTGAATCTGCGCTCACAATCACTGCCCAAAGGGACGTAAGATTATCCTACGCATTCTTGTGTTACTGCTGTGGTGCGTTGGTGCATCTAGCCGCTGTCTGATACTCCCTCCTTTGTTGCCTGAGGTGTGCCGGTTCCGGGATTCGCCAGTGACGTCATCGGGAACCCCCTGCCACCTGGACTACCGGACTGTGACGTCACACGCAGGGTTTCCCCCTCCTAACGCGAGTTAGGCCTGCTACTGACTGTGGCGCTCTGTGCACGACCTGCAAGGACTTTGACGGGACTATTTCTTTTTATTAACAAAGTTCTTTTTTTAACAATATATTTTAGGTTAACTATTTTATTAAAATAAAGGGACATTTTAAAATACCTATTTTCTGTGATCCTTCTGTGTCCTGGGCATTGTTAAACCAGTTCAGGTGTTGTGTGGCTGACATATACAAATGCAACTTACTTGATAAAAGGACGGCGATCCATCCCAGCTGCATCTGAGCTGTGAAAGGAAACAATCACAGAAGCGCCGAACAAACAAACTCCTGTGGGGGAATTCGAGTAGTCATAGCACACATTACAAACACGTGTATGAATGTGTCTGTGTAACGATAAAGGTACGCACACCGGTTTCAACTTTAGGCTATTCTCATCAAAATTCCATCCAGATATAGCCGTAGTTGTAGTCGATCACTTGACTTGCATGCATGATTTATGGAAAGTTACTGCTAACGATACCGTTCTTTGCATGAGATTTTCTTAAATGCAGTGGAAACTGATAAAACGAAATTGAAAGATAAATTATGCTATTTGGGTTTGCCAACATTTTTTGCAAACATCATAACGCCAAGACTGACGTCTTTACACATTTCTGACACACACACTTTGCAAGCGCACCGCACCCAAGACATTACCTTCCTTGTGGATGTTACTGTAACAGTCACGGCTGCTGGTGATGTGATGACACACCAACCCCTCCAGCGATTTCAGTCACAGTGCCGCTATCACAGTAGGATAACACAACGCAGGCGTGGCTGTGGGCACTCCCTAAAGCTGTGGTTCTATGCCCCTAAAAAGAGTTTTTTGACCATTTATCGTTATTACAAATGCCTTAATATTCGAATATTGAAATATTACCTTTAGAACAACATGACAGTCATTTGATTCAATCTGATTGATTTCTGTATGGGATTAGTCCTAATGGACCACTTTATAGTAATACTGTGAGAGATTAAACATGTCTTACATTGCCAGCGCTTCAATGGTTCTACCATGGTGATGAGACTGGTGAAGTAGGGGTCAGAAGAGAGAGACAGGGAGGGGGGGGGGGGGGGGGGGGGGGGGCTGGATTGACAATACAAAGACATACATGATACATAGAAATGAGAGTCAAAAATGTCTTTGTAGCAATGTAACCATGTTTCACAGTTTTTGTAAAGACCATTGATTGTATATAGGACGTTTCTGATTGGGCGACTGTCCTCCTTGTTGCGCATTCTCAAGCGTCGCCAAGCAGGAAGTGGCCCTGGTTGCAAAATTGACTGTTGCGGTTGCGTCAATTTTATAGAACGGAACTGAATGGGCCCGCTGTGTCCATCTTATATAGGCTACAGTCAGTGGTAAAGACCAGGTAAAGACACGCACACAGATGTGAAAGAAAAATAGACAGATCAAGTGAGTGAGTGAGTGAGTGAGTGAGTAGGCGTTACATAGTTTGGCTACATCCAGAAAAACGAAACTGAAAGTTAAGTGGGAGCATTAGAAAAACTTGCATGTTCGACTCCCCTAAAGTTTGGTGAGTCTTCTTCTATATTTTGTTTCTCACATTGTTCTTCTGATGACGTAGACCTATTTATGTTTATGTTCAGAATTTGCCATTTAATAAGCAAAGAATGTCCTTTAAAATTGTAGGTTATTTGGTCGGTAGGTCGGACCTAAGGCATGTTACGGCATTCGTATAGCCTACGTAGCTTACACGTTGTTTACAAACAGTGTAGCTGCCATCGAAGTCAGAATAAATAAATAGATAAATAAATAAATAGGCTAATAAATATATAAATATAATTTAATAAGTTCATGAATACATATACAATAATAAGAAATACATATTAAGAAATACGAATAATTTAATGTTAAAAACTATTCTTTGATGTTTATTTGTGCTTAGGAGTTAGGTCAGGTTCAGGTCGGAACCAAAGTTCTGCCGTTGCAGGCGGAGACAGGACCTTTTTGAAGTGTTGGTATTACTAATGATGTCGTTACTGATGCAGCTAACCTCAGTTCAAGAGCACCAATGTGCAAAGTTGTTTTGATTTATTCGATACCTTTTTGAGTGAATAATTTGTGTTTATAAGAAGTGAAGAATCCTTGTTTTTTATTTCTCTCAAGTGAAGCGGCCAATGAGGTACAGTTGCTATTTTGCTATTGTGTTGGTGTTGTGTTAAAATCAACGTGACTTCTGCCGAAGTTCTGTCGGCTCACATAGCCATAAATTTACGTTATGTATTTGATCTTTATAAAGGAAGTAATTATATGTTTTGTGATGTATTTCTGTTTTGTATGTCCAGTTCTCACGGCACACTATTACACACTCGTGTGATTAAAAGCCAGTAAACAGAAAAGAACGACTTGGTTTCGTGATTTCTACTTGAGAGGAGTAACAGTGAGAACTCAGCCAGTGCGACGCGAGATGGGATGGTGATCTTCGCCCGCTGTCGACGGAGCTGCATGGAAGTTTGTCGAGGTTTCGCGGTAGCCCACCTGTTGAAGACTGCATGTAGCCTACCGGTAACCTAAGAGCATTGTGTGGTTAAGCCAACGAGAAGCACGTTTAAACCAAGTTAAACGCGGAGAAGTGGAACAGCCTCAACAATTGCTAAAATGACTCTTTAAGCTCCAAGATTCAATCGGTCTGAGTGCACATAGCTTAATAATTTTAAGTTTAATTGAATGCATATTTTATTAAGGATTTTTGCTTAGCATCTTTAAAGTGTAAATAAGTTTTAGCGTGACACATTTTCTGTCTATATACATGTGTTCTCCTTGATGTTTTGATTGTGTATAAGGTTAAGCTATTGACCATTTTATCTTTATTATTTGCCATTAAGCCATTCTTGGAATGTAGATTTAGTTTAAGGGTGTATAACAGAGCATTATACACTAGCGTTATATATAGCCTACTTTCAAAGTGATTACAAGTTTTAAGAAAGTGCTCTTGTTTAATATTTGAGTGAAATAAGTCTCTTCTGACATGTAGGGCATTCAGGCTATGACCTAAAATTTAAGTTAGTTTGATATAATATTTCTGTTATTACATTTTGAACTCAGTTGGATAGGCTAACAAGTTAAGTTAGTTAAGACAAACTATTAACAGGTGAAACTCAATTTAGGTTACAAGTAAAGTAGGTTACTTAAACTTCTTAAACTTAGAGTTTAATTCAGATTAGCATACTAAAAATGGATGATATTGACCTTGCAACTAAAATTCAAGACCCAGACATTAGGACTGACACTGAAGAAGAGAAGGCCAATGAGCCATTAGAACCAAGGCCTTTAGAGGAAATTGAAGTGAATATAGAGACCAGTGTTGCTGCAGGAAAGGAATTAGAAAAATCTCAAAGAAAAAGGAAACTTACTGAAAAGGGTCAGGGACTCCATAATGACAAACTGAAAAAACTTCAACATCATTTTAATAAAACATATGAGAGATGGAAAGTTCTTGCTAAGGAGGCCAGAAGGGCACTCAACCTACCCTCCTCAAGTGATGTTCTACACCAGCACAAGGTTGAAATTCATTCTGCTGACATTGAGGTAAAGCAACGCTATGAGGATATTCGTCAACACAGCCTTCCTGATGGAGACACCCGCCGTCGGGTAGACACTTGTGACGCTGTATCAAGGCAGATCATTGAAAGACTATGTAGTCTCCTGGATGAAAATATAAATCAAGATTTACCTATAAAGCAAGCGCCATGGACTAACACTGGCTCAGTGTTTTCATCTATAGAATTCAATTCGAGCCACTCAAGCTCTGGACATGTTTCAAGTAAAGGATCAAGACGCTCAAGCCTGTCCTCCACAAGGAAACAGGAAGCAGCAGCAGAGTTAGCCGCAACCCGAGCTGCTTTGAGGGTCTTGGAAGAGATGGAACATGAAGAAAGGGAGCTCGAAATGCTTGAAGCTGAGAACAGGAAAAGGCTGGCACAACAAGAGGCAGAAAATGCTGAAAGACTGAAGTTGTTAGAAGAGAAGCGCAGGCAGTTAGAACGTTTAGAAACAACTAAAAGGATGAATGCTGCAAAGGCAAGACTACAAGTTTATGAACAAGGTGTAGGCTCAGATGAAGAGATATCAGAGCTTCTGCATAACCATAACCTGTTAGGGCATTCACCTAAACCCGGGACCCTTCTAAATAACAACATTCCTTTACAGCCTGCCATAAGAAGACACCACACCATAAGCCATGAAGTTGCTCAGCCCACCAATCAAGACAGTAGCACAACAATGCTTGCCGAAGCAATAGCAGAGTCCATAAATGTAAGCCGTCTCCCAGTGCCAGAGCCACCTATCTTTAATGGAGACCCAATAAGGTACAAGGACTGGAAGATGTCATTTCAAACCCTGATAGGCCGGAAAAACATTCCTGTAAATGAAAAGATTTACTACCTCCGCAAATATGTCACAGGTCCTGCTAAGAAAGCAATTGAAAGTTATTTCCTGTTAGGTACTGACAAAGCCTATGAGTCAGCATGGGAAATATTAGAAGAAAGATATGGCAACCCCTTTGTGGTCGCTAAAGCTTTCCGGGACAAACTGAATTCGTGGACAAAGATAGGACCCAAAGACAGTGTTGAACTAAGAGAATTCGCAGACTTCCTTAGAGGTTGTCAAGCAGCAATGTGTCATATTAAGAGTCTCGAAGTCCTGAACGACTGCAGTGAAAATCAGAAAATGCTCAGCAAGCTTCCTGACTGGTTAACCGCCAGATGGAACAGAAAGGTCATTGACCTTGAAGAAGCCACAAACACCTTTCCAAGCTTCAGCAATTTTGTTGAGTTTGTAGCTAGAGAAGCCAAGATAGCGTGTAATCCCATGACCTCTCTGCATGCTCTAAAGTCTAGTGATGGTGAAAGGGCAAAGCCATCCAAGGTCCGAAGTGTCGGTGCAAAGGTGCTGGCAAGTGCATCTGAAGAGAAACCAGACACTGGAGGACAAAGGGTAGATGCTAAGGTGTGCATGTTTTGTGAGAAGGCAAATCATGGCATCCAGACATGTCGTAAGTTAATGGAGAAACCTGTCAAAGAACGAGTGAAGTATGTGCAAACGAAGAGATTGTGTTTTGGATGTTTAAAACCAGGACACCATTCAAAGAACTGTGAAAGGAGAAGTGTGTGTAACGTGTGCAAGGGGAAACATCCCACATGTTTACATGAAGACCGCACCAAGGCGGACGGGAAGTGTCAAGTTGATGGACAAAGAGAGAGTGGAAAACCCCTAAAAGAGAAAGAAAGGTCGAAGGAATTGACAGAGTCTAAAGAGAGTAGTGAAGTAATAAACATGGCTACGTCTAATCAAGTGACTCAAAACAGGAATAGCACATATGCATCCACAATAGTACCAGTTTGGCTGTCAACAACAAGTAACCCAGAGGCTGAAGTTCTTGTATATGCTCTTCTGGACAGTCAGAGCGATAGCACCTTTATCCTACAAGAAAGGGCAGAGACTCTTGATACACAAATGGAGTCTGTGCAGTTAAAGCTTTCCACACTTTCATCAAAACAAACTGTCATTTCAAGTCACAAGTTAATTGGGCTGCAGGTCAGAGGCTTTTATTCTTCCAAGGTAATCCCTCTTCCAGTGACCTATTCCCGAGAGTTTATTCCTGCCAGTCTAAGTCACATTCCTACACCCAAAACAGCAAGAGCATGGTCTCACCTAGAGCACCTGGCCGAGGAAATTGCTCCTTTAATAGATTGTGACGTTGGTTTGCTCATAGGGTACAACTGTTCTCAAGCCCTGTTGCCAAGAGAAATTGTATCAGGCAAAGATGATGAGCCATTTGCAGTAAGAACTGATCTCGGTTGGAGCATAGTAGGCTGCGTCAATCCCAGTGTTGATTATGGCGATGCCATTGGAAGCAGCCATAGAATCGTTGTGAGACAGGTTAACCCTAGTTTACAGTCACCTGTTAACCTGACAAGTCAAGTCCAGTACATATGCAGAACCCAAGTCAAGGAAGTCATCGTTCCTGCAGATGTGCTGAAAGCCCTTGAGTCAGATTTTAGTGAAAGGAATGTGGAAGATGCTCATTTCTCTCAGGATGACCTTCACTTCATTTCAATAATGGAGGAGGGTATAAAGGTACAGGCAGATGGACACCGTGAAATGCCACTGCCATTTAAAGAAAACAAACCGTGTCTGCCCAACAACTGGAAGTGTGCAGAACATCGACTCAGATGTTTAAAAAGAAGATTTGAGAAGGACAAGCAATACCACAAGGACTATGTTGCATTCATGAGTGACATCATATCCTGTGGTGATGCCGAGAAGGTCCCAGAATGTGAAGTCCAAAGGGGCCCCTGCTGGTACATTCCTCACCACGGTGTCTACCACCATCAGAAACCGGGGAAGATTCGTGTGGTGTTTGATTGTTCAGCGAAGTTCGGAGGTGTGTCACTAAACGACCATCTACTCACTGGACCAGAGTTAACAAACACCTTAGTGGGTGTCCTCTGTCGATTTCGTAAAGGTTCAGTAGCTGTGATGTGCGATATTGAGCGTATGTTTCACCAGTTTCGTGTAAGAACAGAAGATCAGGACTACTTAAGGTTCCTGTGGTGGGACAATGGGGACATTGAGTCAGAGCCATCAGTGTACCGAATGAAAGTGCACCTATTCGGTGCAGCCTCGTCACCTGGCTGTGCAAACTATGGCCTCAAGCACGTAGCTGCACAAGGACGAGGTCAATTCAGTGAAACATCTGTCCGCTTCATTGAAAGGAATTTTTATGTGGATGATGGCCTGATAAGCGTCTCGACGATTGAAGAGGCCATACAGTTGGTCAGTGAAGCCAGACAGCTCTGCAGTTCTGGAAAGCTGCACATCCACAAGTTCATTTCCAACTGCCAAGAAGTGCTTGCGTCCATTCCGAAAGAAGAGTGTGCAGATGCCTCAAGAAGTCCAGATTTGGCTTTGTGCGAACCCCAGATGGAGAGAGCACTAGGTGTTAAATGGTGCGTCACGTCAGATCAATTCAGCTTCAGAGTAGTGGTGAATGAACGCCCACTTTCAAGAAGAGGAGTCTTGTCAACAGTGGCCTCCATCTTTGACCCATTAGGCTTTGTTGCACCCTTTATCCTGATTGGAAAGCAGATACTTCAGCAAATGTGTCTTGATAAAGTCGGGTGGGATGATCCACTACCGGATGATTTAAGACCACGGTGGGAGTCCTGGCTCTTCGACTTGAAGAACCTAGCGAATGTCAAAATTCAGCGATGTTATCTCCCAGCAGAGTTCAAGAAAGTTCAAAGGTATGAGCTCCATTACTTCTCTGATGCAAGCGTCATAGGTTATGGAGAATGTACTTACTTGAGGGCAGTTAGCGAAACAGGACAAATTCACTGTTCTCTAGTGATGGGCAAGGCCAGAGTGGCCCCCAGTAAAGTTACTACTGTGCCAAGACTCGAGCTATCGGCAGCAGTCGTGGCCGTGCGTATGAGTGATATGCTCAGAAAGGAGTTGGAAATAGATGCTGAAGAAGTCTTCTGGACAGACTCAAGAGTTGTCCTAGGATATGTTAACAATGACGCGAGAAGATTCCACGTATTTGTGGCAAACCGCATCCAGCGGATTAAAGACAGCACCAGACCAGATCAGTGGAGACATGTGAGCTCTGAAAACAATCCTGCCGATCACGCGTCCAGAGGCCTAAGGGCAAAGGAGCTCATTGCTTCCAACTGGTTTTCTGGTCCTGATTTTCTATGGCATGAAGAACTTCCCTGTGGAAATGTTGAGGTGGGAGGTATAGCAGTGGAAGACCCTGAAATACGTAACATCTTCATACACAAGACCTCAGCCACAGAAGTTTCACTGCTGGATCGCTTCCTTAAGTTTTCTTGTTGGACAAGATTAGTCAAGGCCATTGCTCGACTCGTGCGGCTTGCTAAAGAGCTGAAGGGTTCAGTACCAAGAACTAATGAAGCCACAAGTCTAATGGAGCGAAGCAATGCCGAAGCTACCATCATTGCTCTTGTTCAAAGGGCAGCTTTCTCTGAAGAAATCCAAAGTCTCCGACATGGGAAGGAACTCACAAGACATGCCAAGACCAGCAGGCTACACAGATTGAATCCTTTCCTAGATGAACAGGGAATCCTCAGGGTGGGAGGTCGGCTTAAGAATGCGGACTTGCACCATCACATTAAGCATCCAGCTGTTTTACCTGCCAAAGGTCACGTAACAAGACTGCTAATACAGCATTATCATCACAAAGTGCAACATCAAGGACGTGGCATAACAGTCAACGAGTTACGAGCCAATGGATTTTGGATACTCGGATGCAGTCATACTGTGTCATCTTACATTTATAAGTGTGTCAAGTGCAGAACATTTAGAAGGTCTACTGAGCATCAACAAATGGCAGACTTGCCTCGTGAACGCATAGAAGAAACACCCCCATTTTCATACTGTGGAATGGATTGCTTCGGGCCGTTCCATGTTAAAGACGGAAGGAAGGAGTCGAAGCGCTATGGGCTGCTGTTCACATGCCTATGCTCCCGTGCTGTTCACATAGAACTTCTTGAAGAGATGACCACTGACTTTTTCATTATCGCTCTCCGTGCCTTCATAGCTCTACGTGGCAATGTCAGACAACTCCGTTGTGACCAAGGCACCAATTTTGTTGGTGCAAAACGTGAGTTTGTAGAGGCTTTAAAGAAGATGGACCAAGAACGCCTAAAAGTGCTAGGCTGTGAGTTTGTCATGAATCCGCCGTCTGCAAGCCACATGGGCGGAGCCTGGGAAAGGCAAATTCGGACAATAAGAAGTGTTCTAACATCCATTCTGGATCAGTCTTCCCATAGACTTGATAGTTCGTCCTTACGGACTTACTTCTATGAGGTAATGGCAATCATAAACAGCCGACCATTGACAGCTCACTTACTAAATGACCCCATGGGGCCACAGCCTCTTTCACCCAATCACATCCTAACAATGAAATCCTCCATCATTCTTCCACCACCTGGAGAATTTGTAAAGGAAGACCTTTACCTTCGCAAACGATGGCGCAAGGTACAATACTTAACGAACGAATTTTGGTCCAGATGGAAGAAAGAGTATCTGCTGAACCTGCAACAGCGACAGAAGTGGCAAAGGAAATACAGAAATGCGAAAATCAATGATATAGTGATTGTGCAAGAAGACACTGCACCAAGAACAGAATGGAAGTTAGCAAGGGTTACACAAATCTATCCTGGTGAAGACGGATGTGTGAGGAAACTGCAGCTACTGATTGGTGACTCGACATTGGATCAACAAGGAAGGCGTATTGGAAAGCCAGTCTACCTGGACAGGCCCATTCATAAGACAGTCACCTTGCTTGAAGCTGAGTGATGCAGCTTAAAGGTATTTTTCTTGCAAGGGGTCTTATCATCCAGTGCCATTTAACTTTAGTGAAATCACAAGTGATTTGGTGGGAGTGTAGCTGCCATCGAAGTCAGAATAAATAAATAGGCTAATAAATATATAAATATAATTTAATAAGTTCATGAATACATATACAATAATAAGAAATACATATTAAGAAATACGAATAATTTAATGTTAAAAACTATTCTTTGATGTTTATTTGTGCTTAGGAGTTAGGTCAGGTTCAGGTCGGAACCAAAGTTCTGCCGTTGCAGGCGGAGACAGGACCTTTTTGAAGTGTTGGTATTACTAATGATGTCGTTACTGATGCAGCTAACCTCAGTTCAAGAGCACCAATGTGCAAAGTTGTTTTGATTTATTCGATACCTTTTTGAGTGAATAATTTGTGTTTATAAGAAGTGAAGAATCCTTGTTTTTTATTTCTCTCAAGTGAAGCGGCCAATGAGGTACAGTTGCTATTTTGCTATTGTGTTGGTGTTGTGTTAAAATCAACGTGACTTCTGCCGAAGTTCTGTCGGCTCACATAGCCATAAATTTACGTTATGTATTTGATCTTTATAAAGGAAGTAATTATATGTTTTGTGATGTATTTCTGTTTTGTATGTCCAGTTCTCACGGCACACTATTACACACTCGTGTGATTAAAAGCCAGTAAACAGAAAAGAACGACTTGGTTTCGTGATTTCTACTTGAGAGGAGTAACAAACAGCATTTGTTAAATGTTTCAGAACCTGCAATTTAACGGAATATTTGCTTATTTGTTCAGATGTATTAAAAAAAAACTCGGGGTAAGTTATCTCACAGTAAGAGAAGAGTGGTTTAAGTGAACATGTCTTTCTTTTTTACATTACAGTGCTGCCTATAGGTTGAATTTCACTGACTTTATATGATGTCAGAGGTTTTCAAAGAGAGATCCTGCACAATAGGCAACATTTCGTGAGGTTTTTACATTCTCAGGAAGGGGTAAGTGTAATATTTAGATGCATGCATTTATGATTTTTATATTTATTACTTTTATTACTTATATTTACTACTCCTACAACCCAGACAGTGACCTATTCCCTATATATATATAAAGAACACAATGCACTTTCACAGGGTTGAACAAGACGAATAACTAAAGGAACCATCCTATCAGGACTATACTGCTAGCATGGCTGAAGCCTGCCTACACACTTACACTTGATTCACCTTCCTACAGTGGTACTCTGGGTACAGAAAATGCTGCTGGTCTTGATGGTACTACTATGTGAGTTTTTCATGTCATATTTCCAAGCCTGATACAATATTAAGAGAATTGTAGGGGATGATGTTACTTAACAGTCACCCAAAACTGGTGTTCTATTTCAGGCGCTGTAAAGTTGGCTGCTTCAGATGAAAGGGCGGTCATGAATGAGAATTTGACCTTGCGCTCTAAAAAAATCTGTGAGGGCGATGGAAGATGGGTTCTCAAGCAGGGTGATAAGGAACACCCTGTCATTACCTGCAGCCAGACTGGATGTTTTGAAGGCCCACGCTTCCTAAACAGAGTCCAGTCACAGAGTAATGAACTCAGCATCAACCCAGTGAAGTTTGGGGATGAGGGCTGGTACATTCACAGATGCAAAAACATTGATGGAACATGGAGTGTTTACATACACCTTGACCGTGAGTATAATAATTTAAATTATTTTTAGTGTATGTATTTAGTATATGCCATGTACAAATGTTGCTTAAATGGCACCATTTGCGCGTTATTACACTACACATTGTGTTTTTACTTTTTTTTTACTAATTTGTATTATATACAAGCCTATTGTACTTTTTGTTATGTTTATAAGATGTTTAATGTTCACTGTGGGCCTAGGGAGCATTGTAATTTCAAATTCTATGTGTGCAACCTGTACATATGGTTTTTGACAATAAAACTGACTTTGACTTTGATGCGTTGATGCCATAAAATAACCTGCATGTGTGTTCTCATACAGCTCAACAAAGCACTGCTGACATACCCATTGGTGGTAACCTCACCATAGACCTGTGTAGTCTGGATCAGGTGAAACTGAACTTCACCAAGAGAGGCAGCTCAGCACCAGAGACGCTGTTCATCATAGACAGCGGACAAGCATTCGGCAGTGTTGCGGCTTCAGGAGGCATCACTGTGTCTGTGCAGAATGGTACAGCTGTGCTCTCCAACCTGGTGCAGGATGGAACCTTTGCAGTCATCGACAGCAAGAGTGGCAAGATGCTCTGTGAAGTCACCTTCACAGTCACCGGAACAGGTGTGTTTAAACTGTGACTTTGGTTCCTTTGCATTTCGATTATGTCTAAATATGATGTGAAATATAGTGACTGTGACTATGTCAAGTACATTATCATGTTGAATTTGGAAAGAATTTAGAAATCTTCTATGTTTACTCTTTTCAGTTCCTCCTGGAGGCATTTCAAAGGGTAAGTTGCAACTACTTATTCATGATGTAATTGTACAATGCCTCCTTTAGATATACAGACAGACAGACAGACAGACAGACAGAGGTATATGCTACTATTTATACAAATTTAACACGTCATTATTGTTATAGATTATTTGTTAAGCATTTAGTTCATTTAACACAGCATTGCTAGTAACATGATGTTTTATCCTCATCCTTAGCATCCTCACACTGCTCTTGGTCTCTCCAATGCCCATGGAGCATTATCAGCATTATCTGCAACATCGCTGCTGTACTGCATGCTCTCTTTTTCTTTTATCACCGGCTGAAGCCAGGAATGCCAAAGTCACCAAAAGCTCAGGATGATGGGGAGACCCAGAGTTTCACAAAGAGGTCAGGGGAAAGGGGACACACAGAACTTCTCGAAGTAAGCTTGGAGCTGCCAAGACGCAGAGTTTCACCAAGACCTTCAGAGGACCTTCAGAATAAATGACTCAGAAACATCATACACTCAGAAACATCATACATCATAAATGTCATTAAGTCATACAGTTCCATGAATTCCATTACATGAAAAGGTGTAGGCAGGGGTGATTAAGATGATTTGTTTGTGTTTCCCTTTCTTTGTCTTGAAAACCTTATGTGTGAAAATGTCTCCCATCTAGAGGTGAGATGGAGTGTTGCAACCATCTGAACTGTATTCCTTGGCCGGGGCTATTTAGGTGCGCTTTTCTTTGTTAGCCGAGATACATCAACAATGTGCTTTTTAACACCACTTTCAACTATTCTTTTATTATTACATTACATTACACTTAGCAGATGCCTTTATCCAAAAGGACTTACAATAGGGCACACAAATCAACAGAATTTCACCAAGAACGTCCACAGACAGCCCAGGGGGAATGACTGAGAAACATGTGTTATTACCACCATTTAGTGCAGCTGCTTCTTGAAGGTAGAGAGGGATGTACACATTCTAGTTGCAACTGGTAGCCTGTTCCACCATTGAGGGGAAACTGGAAAGCCCTGTGCTTGGCCCCCTGTTGGTAGCCTAACCAGCCAGCCCACATGAAATTGTGTGTTTTGGCCATTACATGATGCACAGGCCAGGCGCAATCCAAGGTTGTTGTATCAACGGTTGTGTTTTAAAACTGCCTCTGCATACAATAGGAGAGCACCATGACCAACCAGAGCAACAAACTTGTTAGATAGATACTTTCTTAGAGTTAGATACTTTGGTTAGCTAAACGAACCTTATCATGCTGTACAAACTATGGTTCACTACTCATTACTTGTATTATCATTTCAACAGTATTAGATATTATTTTAAAAAAGAACAAGTATTGAGCTTGGGGGGACGGTGGCAGTGCAGCGACTGGTTGCTGTGCTATTGTGGTTTATAATATTGATATTTACAGTAGAGGAGCCTTGGGTTCAAATTACAGGACCCAATTTGTTTGTTTCAAAAGAGTGGTTACGTTAGTGCAGTCCTACCTCTCTGTGAAAGTATTAAGAGTGTTTTAGCATTATCACATAATAAAACATATATTTTTCTGTGTACATCACTAGAAGCCAGCACTCATATTATGTGAATATTCTGTTGAAGGCTGTCATGGCAACATTCTGTTAAAGGCCAAGTGGTTATCCACAGGTGCAGGGAACTGAAGATAACATTTTAAGGAGGGACCTTTTGGAAAGTTACTGAACTTTCTCTGAAACTGTGTTTTCTTTGTGTACAATAAAAGGGCTGTGTCCGAGTTGTTAGATCAGAGACAGCAAACCAAGGAAACAACTAATTGTCTTGGTGAGCACTCTCTGTCCTCTGGTACCAGAGCAGTTTTAAAACTGAAACACTTGTCTCATGTCCATTTGTTGATAGCGCACTGAGTCAGAAAATCAAGTATTTTCTTGACAATCTCCACCTAAAAATTCTTTTGAATTTTATTTTTTTATAAAGATGTATCACTGTACAAGACTTTTTACCATTTATTGTCATTTCAAATGCCTGCATATTCAATTATTAAAATATTGACTTTAGTATCTGTTATTCGTTTATGTCTTTTGATGACGTCAATATATTCTGTATAGAATAGCAGGACCAGGGGGGTAGAGGTCAAGGGATACACGGCAGGGTTCCTAAGAGAAAACCACGTAGGCCTCACATCTCTTCAGTCTGTGTTGGACACTGGGTCGGCTTGGATGGCACAAGGCCTGTCCAGCTTTATGAAGGACTGCAGTGGAGCTACAGTTCTTGGCCTCCTATTACTATGGCTCCTGGCCCTCAATTATTCATATTCATATTCATATTCTTCTTCTTATTATTATTATTATTATTAGTAGTAGTAGTAATAGTAGTAGAACTTCTATACATAGAGAAAAAATGGTGGCCAGTGTTGTAATTTTGAGGCACACTGAGTCCTGCTTACTGATTCTCGGGCTTGACAGGCCCTTGACCTTTGTACAACATATACAATGCAATGCATCGCTGGAGTTGTATCTGGCTTTAGTTTTTCTTTCTTTCCGAATATAAATGGGACAAGCAGCAGTGGAAGAGATGCTGAGAGCACTACAAAGAAAGAAAGGAAGAAAGAAAAAAAGAAAGAAAGAAAGGAAGAAAGTAAGGAAGAAAGTGCAAACGAACAAACAGACATACAGTAGAGTTTCCCCAGTAGGGGGCATGTAAGGCAAGAGAGAGTGAAAGTATGCAGCAAGGGAATCCCATTGCTCTGCTAACTACATGCACACACACACACACACACACACACACACACACACACACACACACACACACACACTTCATTCAACAGTAAGTTAATTACCTGACAGACCAGTTCAGTGACATCTTTGCCACCGACTCCCAGAGCTGCTACAGACACAGATAAAACAGTGACGACAAATCTTTAGGTCCTTAAATGGAGCACTGTTTTCCTTGAAAAATAGCTTGTGAGGTCCTGATAAATTCTGTGCTGTATCCATGAAAGAATAACAAGATGTATTTGATTTTATTTCACCTGGGACAGTAATCTGCTGATTTTCATCAAGCATTACATTGAACTAGATGTTGTGCAGAGTGATAAATATTAAAATCATCGCCTGATATTGTCCTGTGACGGACAACAGAAGTAATGCTAAAATGCCTCTGTCATGGGCTTTTGGTAAACAGTAATAGGTACTGTAGTGGCCGTTTGTCAAAAAAAACAACTTTTAACTAAATTAAGTTAACTTAAACAAGCAAACGAACACTTCTGGCACCATGGATAGTTTGGTAATGTACGCAGGCAAAAATACAATTTCCAGTCAGATTTCTTATTTGTGGCTGGTTTATTGTTCCAGGTGAGCAAACAAATCGGTATTTCTCGCACTGGTAAAAAACCATATGCCCACTACCCAGGTGCGTACAGGTCCTACCACTTCCTCCTACCTATATCACCTTTACCTGTGCCCACTACTGCCCCCAGGTGTCTAAACCAAAAATCGCACTTAAAGAATAAACTAAAGCAAAAATAGAATAAAGAATAAACACATAAAGCAAACAATGTTACTAAACAATAACTGACCAACAAATATTACCAAAATATAAACTACTAATGTGAATGAAATAATAATAAACAAATTAATTGACAAACTACCATTATTCAAGGAAAAACTAATATAGCTCCAACACTCCGGCCCCTAATTGCATATTATGACAATTACTGAACTCAAAAAATAAATAAATTGGAGCTATATACTAAGCATGCACTCTAACTACATCAGGCACAGATGTCTTCTTTGCTGCACCTACGAAGGAAAGACATTAGTGAGTGAGAGAGAGAGAGAGAGAGAGAGAGAGAGAGAGAGAGAGAGAGAGAGTGTGAGAGTGAGAGTGAGTAAGTCCAGGTCGTCACAGTGCTGCCTCCAGCAGCAGGCAGAGCTTCGTCACAGGCCTCTCCAGAATACTGGTCTTTGTTTGGAGGCGCACGGAGCGCACATGGCCCTTCACATCTGATCTGACTTCCAAAACTCTCCCCATCATCCAAGATCCTCTTGGTGCTGTTGCATCTGCCACAAGAACAACATCTCCAGGTACAAGGTTTCTTCTTATTGCTGCCCATTTTTGTCTCTGCTGCATCAGTGGCAGGTACTCAGAAATCCACCGTTTCCAGAAGAGTTGCGCCATATACTGTATCTGCTTCCACCTTTTCCTGACATACAGATCATTTCTGTCAAACAGTCCTGGTGGCATGACTGGTTTGCCTTTCAACAACAGAATGTGATTCGGCGTGAGGGCCTCCAGGTCATTTGAATCATCTGAGGCCCTTGTAATAGGCCTATCATTCAATATAGCCTCAACTTCACAAAAAATTGTTTGAAGCCCTTCATCGTCCAGTGTCTGCTGTTTAAGGACTGAGTTAAGAACACTCTTCACTGAGCGAATCAGGCGCTCCCAAACACCACCTTGATGGGAAGCTGACGGGGTGTTGAATCGCCATTCCATGCCATCCTGAAGAAAGGCTCTTTGGATTTTACCATGATTCAGGGCATTCAGACTTTCCTTGAGCTCACGGCTGGCTCCAACAAAGTTGGTTCCATTGTCAGACCTAAGAGTTGAAACTGGGCCTCGTCTGCAGATGAACCTTCTCACTGAATTTATACAGGAGTCTGTATCCAACGTATGTGCTACTTCCAAGTGTACAGCACGGCTGGTCATACAAGTGAAGAGCACTCCATATCTTTTAAGATGACCCCTACCTTTTCTAACCTCAATGGGCCCGAAATAGTCAATGCCAACATGAGTGAAAGGGGCTTCATCAGGAAACACTCTCTCGACAGGTAAGTCTGCCATCTTTTGTTCAAGGAGTCTTCCTCTATTGCGTCTGCAAACAACACAATCTGATATGACCTTTCTGGCAGCAGAGTTTGCATTTATAATCCAATATTTCTGCATTAAACTGGACATCATGTAATTCCTTCCAGCATGACCTAGCTGCTGATGAATGTGGCGCAGAATTAACGTTGACACATGCAAATCTTTAGACAGAATAGCAGGACGCCTGGATTCCACTGGCATTGAGGCCTTGCTTAGCCGACCTCCCACTCTGAGGATTTCACCATCCATCACTGGGTCCAGCCTGTATAGTTGACTGTCTTTGGATATTGTTTTCACACCACTCTGCAGCATGGCGATTTCATCCTTAAACCGTTGATGTTGCACATACCGGATTATTGACAGCTCTGCTCTGGTCACATCTTGAGGTGTCAGACTGTGTCCTTTGAGTGTAGCCTTAAAGCTCTGCATTTGACTTTCCACTTGTTGTTGACGATCTGGTGTATCCAGGCTGTGGTCAGCAGAAGCACAAAGCTCTCTTCTCCTGTGTGCCAATAACACGAGAGTGTCCTTGATCTTAAGGAACCAAGCTACAGCTACTCGCAATCTCCTCCAAGAGGAAAAGTAATGAATCAGGAGGCTCATAGCATTGTCTGTGTCTTTAATGACAGCATTCATAGTCAGATCCCTTTTGATCTCTGGGTCAGCGCCGGGAATAACCTGAAGGTCTACGTCTGGCTTAGGCCACTCATCTTTGAACTTGTAAAGGAAATCTGGTCCCATCATCCATCTCCTTCCATTCAGGATGTCTTCTGCCCTCATTCCCCTTGACGCTTCATCTGCAGGGTTCTCCTTAGTCCTTACATACCTCCACTGATCATTATCAGTTGCCTCTCTGATGACTGCAATTCTATTGGCCACAAATGTATGGAATCGTTGGCTTTCATTGTTTACATATTTAAGGACTGTTGTGCTGTCAGTCCAAAAAACTGACTTCTCCAGCTTAAGTTGCAATTCCTTCTGCAGCATGCGGTCTACTCTAACGGCGAGGACTGCAGCCGTCAGCTCCAAGCGAGGAATTGTTGTCTGCTTTAGCGGAGCAACTCTTGCCTTGCCCATCATAAAGGCAACATGCACTTTACTGTCCTTTTCCAGTCTTAAGTAAGATACAGTTCCATACCCGACCTCACTGGCATCAGAGAAGTGGTGAAATTGCGCAGTGAGCGGGTTACCAAAGTCTTTAGGCTTAATGCAGCGATCAATCTTGAACTCTGCCACCTTGTGGAGATCTTCCAACCAGTCAGCCCATTGCTTGGAGAAAAGATGGGGAACAACTTCATCCCATCCAAGATTTTGTCTACACAGCTCTTGCAGTAACAGCTTCGCTTTCATGTTGAATGGAGCAAGGAAGCCTAACGGGTCATAAAGGGAGCTAACCACTGAAAGAATTCCTCTTCTCGTCTGTGGTCGCTCTTGTGCCGAGGCCTTGAATCCAAATTGGTCTGTCTCAACGTACCACTGAAGTCCTAATGTACGCTCAACAGGAAGTTGATCTGTATCCAAATCCAGCTCCATCATGTCCTTTGCTCTGTGGCCTTCACTGACAGAGCGCAGCACTGCACGACTGTTGCTGACCCACTTTGACAGAGTGAATCCTCCTTTATGACAAAGTGCAGTCAAATCCTGGATCATATTCCTAGCTTCCTCTTCTGAAGCCATTGAACGGAGGCAATCATCAACATAAAAGTTGTTTTTCACTGTACTCACAACCTCTGGAGGAAAGAGCTCTGCGTTGTCATCTGCAGTTCTCCTCAGGGCATAATTGGCACAGCTTGGCGATGATGCAGCTCCAAATAGATGTACCTTCATGCGGTATTCCTGTGGAGCCTGTGCGGTGTCACCATTTGGCCAGAGGAAGCGGAGAAAGTTAGTGTGCTTATCTGAAACATGGACCTGGTGAAACATTGATTGGATATCAGCCACTAATGCAATAGGCTCCTGCCTAAATCGGACAAGAACTCCAATGAGGCTGCTAGTGAGATCAGGGCCTTGTAAAAGCTGACTGTTGAGTGATGTTCCTTTATATGAGGCTGCACAATCAAAAACAACTCTGAGCTTACCCTTCTGAGGGTGATACACCCCGTGGTGAGGGATATACCAAACTTTCCCATTGCTCTGCATCAGTTGGTCAGGAGGCACTGGCTCAGCATGTTGTTGTACTATCATTTCATTTAGGAATGTAGTGTATTCCTCCTTAAACTCACGGTTTCTGTCAAACTTTCTTTTCAGGCTACATAAGCGCTGCTCTGCAATAAAACGATTATCTGGCAGAGTTACATTTTCATTTCTAAATGGCAAATCAATACAATAATGACCTCCAATTAGTTTTATTGTGCTACTCACGATATCCATGAATTTGATGTCTTCTCTGGACATTTCAAGCTGTTCCTCTGATGATCTCTCATTGAAGTCGTGGTGATACTGTTTTACAAGCATTTCTTGCAGGTGTTCAACAGAGATGCGGTTTGCTATGACAGAGGAATGGCCACTCTTACTTCTGCAGCATCCACCATGAAGAGGACCATTGATGACCCAGCCAACCCTGGTTCTGACAGCATATGGCCCTTCATTCTGGCTATTTATCACCTCCCACGGCTCCAAGACCTTAGAGGCGTCTGTTCCAATAAGCAAATCAACACTTGCATGAATGTCATGAAGCTTTACATCCTTCAGATACGGCCATAGATCAATATCAGCTTGTCGTGGAATATTTAGAGCAGACACAGGCATAGTTCTTTGGGTCAAAACATCAGGAAGCTGTATAAAATCTTCAGCACCCATGCCAGACACTTCAAGACCTGACAAAACATGAGCATTCACAGCCCTTTGTTGCCCCATTGTTCTCAACAGAATGCTCGTCTTCTTACCTCGCAAATTCAGCCTTTTTGCCATGGCTTCTGTACAAAATGTACCAGAACTTCCAGGATCAAGGAAAGCATAAGTCTGCACAATCTTGTTAGTCAGTTTGCTTCTGACCTTTACTGCGACAATGGAAAAGGTAGATTCATCTTCCACACCGGCCCCAATATGAGCACATGTTTGGGAAGTTACAGTTGAAACACTTGAAGGGCTCTCAGAATGTTTGGCTTGTTCGATGGATGTACCTTTATCCTGTCTTTCTATATGGAGAACTCCAGGATGTTTCTGGTGACATACAAAACAATCCAATCGACTCCTGCAGTCTTTGCTTGTATGGCCTACCTTCAAGCAACCGAAACAGATTCCCTTATCCTTGATAAAGTTTATCTTGTCCCGATGTGTTTTAGCTTTAAACTGTGAGCACTGTTGCAGTGTGTGGTTTCTCTGTTGGCAGAACAGACAGGAATGAGTGGAAGGGGTGTTGTTCTTATGAGCTACAGGCTGCGCCACAGTGTCTTCCCTCACAGGAGTGACATTTGTAGCATAGCTGCTTCCTTGCCTTCTTTGTCTTGGCTGACTGCTACTGGAGGCCTTGGTGTTAAGACGTTGGGGATCTGTAATGTTTCCAAAAACTGGATCTAAAACTATTTTCACTTGTCTTTCAATAAAATTTACAAGATCAATGAATGTGGCCCTCTGCCTCCTTCTTTCTTGTAGATCACATGCAATATTCCTCCATTTTTCTCTTAATTTATAAGGAAGTTTTAAGATGATGCTCCGCATGTTAGATGGCAAGTCCAGTTCCCTCATATAGATCATATGTTCTGTTAAGTTTGCACATCCTCGGAGAAACAGAGAGAATGATTGTAATCCTTTTACATCTTCACTTTTAACAGGTGCCCAGTTAAATATTTTTTCCATGTAGGCTGATGCAATTTTATATTCATCTCCAAAATGTTCTGCAAGAAGGCTTTTAGCTCTTTGATAGCCTTGATCTGGAGGTAGATGATGACAGCTGTGCACAAGATCCTTTGGCTGCCCCCTAGTGTACTGTTCGAGGAAGTGCAAACAGTCGCTGGGATTATTCGTTTTCTTCTCCACTCCCTTTTCAAAGGCTCTAATGAAAGACTCATATTGAAGAGGGTCTCCATCAAAAACAGGGAGATTTCTTGCAGGGAGAACAGAGGACACATTTTGCTGAACCAACAGTGCAGTGATTTCATTTTGCTTTTGCATGATGCTGACCATGTCATTTTGGTTATTACCAGCCTGAGTTTGAGAATTTAATATGTGCCTCATTTGATATCCATCAGCAATCCGGGTTTCTTGATTTGGGGCTTCTGGCATCTCATCAATGTGTGCAGCAGATCTTTGTTTTGGCCTAACAACTGGTGCAGGATTAGGCGCAGCAAAAACATTAGTCTCATGTGGGACAAAGGCATTGGCCTGGGGATTTAAACCTATGGGTCTTTGAGCTTTGCTCCTCTCCAAGTAAGAGTTCATTCCATCAGATTTAATTGAGCCACACTGGGAAGAGTTCATTTGTAAAATCTGAATCTTTGCAGTTGTTGCTGCTAAGTCTGCTTCAAGCTCCAATTGTTCCTTTTCTCTGCGAAGCTTTTCCTCCTGCGCTTCTATGAGATGTTTCTTTTTTAGCGCTTCTGAGCGTTTGAGAAGAGCCGCTCTCTCGGCCTCCGCACTAATACGTGCTATAGATGCAGCCTTTGATACAGCAGAGACGCGTGTTTTTACAGAATTCGTTCTTACACTTAAGACATTAGAAATACTATCTTCAGGTTGTATTCCATCATCAACATGCTCTGCGTCTGAAGGCTCTTTTGGCTGCGAATATGGATGGCCGTTTTTAGTCAGCCACTCCTTTACCTCTTCAACAAATACATTACACGATTTCATTTTCTCTTCAAAGTTTTTAGTTTTGGTATTAAGTATTTGGTCATCTTCTGGTAGAGGTAATTCCATAAACGTCTCATGTATGTCAAGTGCGTCTTCGTAACATTTAATGAACAAGGCAAGCTGAGCGTTCACTACACCGACATTCCCACTTAATTCCATTAGGCCACGAATTTTATTCATAAGCCTTTTGGCCTGGTTGGTTTTAACAGTGCGTTTTTCTTGACAAGTCTGTATATAAAAGCACATTCCTTTAGAGGTTAATTTAATTGACCGTTTTAATTCCGGCATTTCCTGCACTCCCGCTTCTGACGTTACCTCGTTCATTTTATTGCAAACTGATAACTAAACAGTGAGGGTCCGCAATCGGGCAACAAGGCAGGCAAAGAATTGCAATGTTATCGACAGCGACTTGATTTTAAAACAAACAAATCTTCTTCCTTCGCACGAGGCGAGCTACACATATACAAGTGGCTTTTCTTTTTATGAATGAAGTCCGCTTGGTGCGTCCATAATCCAACAAAGCGCACGGCGAATTAAAGCAGTCCAAGTTTCAAGTCCATGTAACGTGCCTTCTCATGAAGTAGATTTTCACCGTTTTCCTATACGGCGATTTTAAGAACAATGCACATACCAGCTGAAGGTTTCTTTGATGTGGAGCAGGCCTCTATCTCACGCCATCAGATAATCCCCGAATGCTGATCAAAACAATCCGTGTTCATTTTCCATCGGATATTCCAATAATGCCCGAGGGATCGAATTCCAAGGAAAGTTTGTTCTTTTTCTTTCTTTAATCCATGAGCAGGTTTTTTACTTGATGTAGTGGCCGTTTGTCAAAAAAAACAACTTTTAACTAAATTAAGTTAACTTAAACAAGCAAACGAACACTTCTGGCACCATGGATAGTTTGGTAATGTACGCAGGCAAAAATACAATTTCCAGTCAGATTTCTTATTTGTGGCTGGTTTATTGTTCCAGGTGAGCAAACAAATCGGTATTTCTCGCACTGGTAAAAAACCATATGCCCACTACCCAGGTGCGTACAGGTCCTACCACTTCCTCCTACCTATATCACCTTTACCTGTGCCCACTACTGCCCCCAGGTGTCTAAACCAAAAATCGCACTTAAAGAATAAACTAAAGCAAAAATAGAATAAAGAATAAACACATAAAGCAAACAATGTTACTAAACAATAACTGACCAACAAATATTACCAAAATATAAACTACTAATGTGAATGAAATAATAATAAACAAATTAATTGACAAACTACCATTATTCAAGGAAAAACTAATATAGCTCCAACAGGTACATTGTTTTCATATGTTTCTTAATGAGGGTTTCATTGCAACTGCATATAACTGCATGGTGATCAGGATGGAGTTTTTATTGTGTGTGTGTACATGTATAAAGAAATATGTGTGCAGTGGTGTGTGTGTGAGTGTGTGTGTGTGTGTGTGTGTGTGTGTGTGTGTGTGTGTGTGTGTGTGTGTGTTTGCTGTGTGTTTGTAAATCGTCAAGATTTTAATATTGGGTAGGGCTATTTACAGAATGTAACCACGTGCTTCATCATCTGATGCAACACTGTTTTTTTGTTTACAGGCAGATTTTGTACATGTGTCAGATGTTAGAGGTGGATAAATCGACTAATTGGCTTAAAGCAAAAGACATTGTTAAAAACCTTAGTGTCTTTTAGTGATGTACTGGAGTCTGTCTCAAGACCATTCTCTGCTTTCTCAGTCTCATGGCTGTTGATTATTAACTAGGGCAATATTAAATCACAGTTATGATGGTTGTGTCATACAGACAGTCAGGCAGCATCTTGCCTGACCAATCGGCAAACAATTTCTTCCTGGAGGTGAAGACTCTGCTGAAGTTTAAAACATTTGAATCTGCCTTTATCCAAACACTAACATTTCCTCTGTTCACTGATTGGTCAGGCAAGATGCTGCCTGAGACAACCATGTCAATGAAACCACAGCCAGACCCTCAGAACGCAGTGTAGTATGAGAGGCTGGTTTATTAGGCTACATCACTAGTGTCTTTATTGACAGTGAACAACCTTCAACAGTCAAGTCAAAACAATCACTAAATCCGCATTTTATCACACATTTCATTACATCACCACAGGACAAGAACCAAGGTGCAGACTGTAGACAGGACCACAGTGCTCTGCCAACCACACACACACACACACACACACACACACATACACATACACACTCTCTGACATCCTATGACATCTGACACTTGTACCAAATCTGCCTGTAAACAAAAACAGTGTTGCATCAGATGATGAAGCACGTGGTTTTTCTGTTTATGTAGCATGTGGTTACATTCTCTACACAGCACACACACACACACACACACACACACACACACACACAAACACATATACGCATGTGCATAGCAGATAGACTGTAGCAGGCAAGACAGAAACCTGAATGACCAGCTCCTTGTTCAAACAAGTTTGTATCAGAGTTGCTTCAGACATCGATGGAACAAGACGCTAAACAGGGATGACAAATGCTAGGCTCTTTAAATACCCTTTAAATGCTCGGTGAGTGTTTTAAATGACTTACCTAAACCTCTTGTTATCTACCTAACCTTCTTTCATCTCTTATCTATTAACCTACTACTACTTTTCCACATTGCATTACTGAAAAACATATTCAGTACCAAAACCTAGAAAACAATAATTGTTTTCGCTAAGTAAAGTGTTTGTAAAGTGCTCCTGTATTGTAGATTTGAAAGATCCATGACATAAGCCCAGATACTAAACTGCTAATTACAGTAATACTGTTAAATTACATTTAACAGTAAGGACGTAAGGCTTAAATGTCTGAAAATTGGGATGTTTTGTAAACAGCAATTGATGTTCTATGGATGTGTGTTTAAATATTGAGAAAGAAGGGAGTTTAAATGTGTTAGATATGGACTGGATGTAGCAAATCTAGAATAGCAGTGTAGTGCTATTGTTGTCATAAGTGCAGGATTGCATCATACAACCGGATATACTAGCAAATGCCCAGTTCTTTAAACACTTGGTGAGTCTTTCAAATGATTTGATGCTGTTTTAACATGCCTTTTAAATTCTTGGTGATTCTTAAGTTATTAACTTAAATTACTTAACTTAATTTTGTAATGCTTTTTAGATGTTAAATGTTTCAAATGCCTTTTATATTGTCTTTAAATGCTAAATGGAGGTTTCAAATAACTTTGTTATGTTATCTGTAATGCCTTTTAACACTTGGTTAATGTTTCAAATGACTTTCAACTTCTGACACCTTGTGTGTGAAAAGTGAAAAGTAACAACTAAGTACGTAATAACACTAAGTTAGGTGTTTGTAAAGTATTCTGGATTGAAAGATACATTAAATAAGTTTAGTTTAATTCAGCCCAGACACTAAGGTGCTATTTACAGAAACATTAAGTATTACATGGAATGATGTTTTGCAGAGTGGTATATATTATGACCACCACACGAGGTTGTCATGTGATATACAAAGGAAGTAAAGCTTAAATGTATTTGTATTGGGATGTTGTATTATGTTTGTGTGGTTCAATAAGGGTTTCATTAGAAATACAACTAGGCCAATAAACTGTACAAAACAGGGCTTTTATTATTGTCATAGTCAGTCAGTATTGCATCAGATGTAAACATGAAGGCCAGTGAGAGTAAGGTATGTGGTTAGACACTAAGCACGCTATTTGGAAAACCCCAGCTAAGACATCTTCCTGGTAGTTGGCACACCAGGGCTGTGGGAGCAAGTACAGGTACTTACCTTACAGGTTTTCATTTCTGTGCGTCTGTTTCAGAGTCATAGAGCTCCGTAAGAGGGCAGCGTGATCACAAAGATTTGACAGCCTCCCTTTGAGCCAACTGGACCCGTTCACACTTCTAAATTCTGATGGCTGTGGAAGGTTACAGAGGTGACTTTTTTCTTTTCTTTTGTGTCTAGTTGAATGCATCCTTTAATCCTTTAATGGCACCTTTTATTGATTTATATTAAAAAGGCAAAGATATCAACTTTTGGCCATTTGCCGTGTTCTGTATTTCATTCATTGGCCATCAGAAAGAGGCTGCAAATAGTGTGTGTCCTACATTTACTACCCTTTACTACACTTCTATTACTACTACTAGTAGCATACTAGTACTATTCTGCTATTACTACTACTACTACTACTACTACTACTACCACCCCACTACTACAACGATTACGACTACCACTACTGCTATTAGGCTACTACTGCTACTCCTACAACTCCTACTGTTATTGCTAGTGCTGGTTACACAATGGCCCAACATGGGCCACAAAAATACATAATGAAGAAATTCATGTAATGTGTACTTTAAAAAAACACAATGAAGTTTCACAGGATTGACGAATAACTAAAGAAACCATCTTAGCAGGACTACACTGTGCCATTAGTACCAGAAATTGTTATTGAAATACTAAATATTATGGCTTCATTCAGCATGTTATCTGTGTGCAGGCTTGGATAACATGATGCTGATTATTGGTGTTTTTTTGTTTACAGCGAAGATGCAGAAAAGACAGAAAATGCTGCTGGTCTTGATCTTATTACTATGTAAGTTTTTCATGTCATATTTCCTAATATTACAGTTTTTTATGTTTACTTACACGCTAAAATCTAAAGTTTTCCATAACTAATGAAACCCAATACTCAAATAAGAAAACATCAGCTCAGGTAGGCACCACTCTAAGCATATTTTCAGCTTCACACTTGTTGCAAAACACTACACACAGTGAGTTTGCAAAATATTAAAAACACTTACATGCATTACACACTTGATTATATTGTAATGTCACATTTTTTTTATTTCAAAACACTAGCTATCAATTGACCACGCCCTTGCAAACAACTGGTTAAACACAATTGTCATGTGCCAAAACACTAAGGGATAAAATGCAACAGAGTACTCAGTAATCAGGCTTAAACACTGTAAAATAGAAAATAGGGTATTTACCCTGACTTGAATATAAATGTAAGCCAGTGTTGTAGCAAGAGGTAGAGAAAGAGGGACAGTAAAGGTGAGATTGAGATGAGATATAACAAGAGGTAAATACTGTCACTGCAAGGTACAATGGGGGGAGAGCAGACAGAGAAGACAAGGACTAAATTGATCACATTGGAATGACATTGGCTATGTTTGTGAATGTGGTTCTTTGTAGAAATGGTTTTCAGCATGCAACCATGCCACAAGCAAACAATTCAGCATATTGACTGATTTTGCATTACATCAAAGTGAAAAAAAAATCAATTTAAATATATTGGGTGAACAGCATTAGTCATATGTTGTGTTTCATAAATGCATTCATGTCATTTATCAATGAAAAAATGAAATCCAGATTATGTCATTAGACAAGTCTGAAGGTTACAAAGTGTTTAGGATTGATTAGCATAGTGTGTACCTCACTAAAACATAAATACATAATATGAATCATGTGTGTGTGATTTGGCAACAAAATCACATTGTTATAAATAATTGTATAGTTTTGGAAGAAGAATATTATTTTGCAATAGACCTGAGGTGTTCTGTTAATTGAGTGTATGGTTACATTAACTGTGTGTAGTATTTTGAAAAAATGAGCACAGTTTTTAAAATTGATCTTAAACAATTGTAAAATACGGAAGCCCTGAACTGCACAGAGGTAAAAAAAAAATGCAGATATTATCTCGTTATTTCGAGATACTATCTCATTATTCCGAGATAATATCTCGTTATTACGACTTAATATCTCGTAATAACGACTTAGTATCTTGTTATTACTTAGATACTAAGTTGTTATTACGAGATATTAAGTAGTTATTACGAGTTACTAAGTTGTTATTTTGAGATACGATCTCGTTATTACGAGATATTATCTTGTTATTACGAGATATTAAGTCATTATTACGAGATATTATCTTGTTATTACAAGACACTAAGTCATTGTTACAAGATATTAAGTTGTTATTACGAGTTACTAAGTCGTTATTACGAGATACTATTTCGTTATTTCGAGATATTATCTCGTTTTTTCGTATCTCGTAATAACTTGCAATATCTCGTAATATCTTGTAATAACGACTTAATATCTCGTAATAACGAGATAATATCTCGTAATAACGAGATAGTATCTCGAAATAACAGGATAATAATGGCAATTTTTTTTACCTCTGTGCGGTTCAGGGCTTCTGTAGTACCTAAAACACTGTAAGATAATTGTAGGCAATTATTTTACTTAAATCACCCAAAACTGTTGTTCTATTGCAGGTGCCATTATGTTGGCTGCTTCAGATGAAAGGGCCAGCATAAAAGGGAATTTAACCTTGCGCTCTAAGAAAATCTGTGAGGGCGATGGAGAGTGGGACCTCAAACAGGGTGAGGAGTACCACCCTGTTGTTATCTGCAGGCGAGGTGAATGTGTTGTAGGCCCGCGCTTTCAAAACAGAGTCCAGTCATGGAGTAATGAACTCAGCATCAACCCAGTGAAGTTTGGAGATGAGGGCTGGTACATTCACAGTTGCAGCAGTGTTGCTGGGATATGGAGTATTTATGTACACCTTGACCGTGAGTATGATCTTTCAAAATCATTTTTTCTGTATGCATCTATATAGCGCCATGTCTCTATATCTACTGTATGTGCCTGGGATATGTTGTGGGTGGTGGTGAACATTTGGTCAGGATCTGCAAAAGGAACACCCAATGTTTAATCCCTAACCACAAGTTGGTCCAGAGCTGACTGTTCCTGTAGGTAGTTTACTGTACGTCACTGGATAAGATTGTCTGCTAAATGCAGTTTAATGTGTGTCTGTTTCTACAGCACACAGAAGCACTGCAGCCATTGATGCTGGCAGCAACCTCACCATAGACCTGTGTAGCCTGGATCAGGTGAAACTGAACTTTACTGAGAGAGGCAGCTCAGCCCCAGAGACGCTGTTCATCATAGACAACGGCAAAGCATTCGCTGATCCTAAAGCTTTAGGAGGGATCAACGTGTCTGCACAGAATGACACAGCTGTGATCTCCAACTTGGTGCGGGATGGAACGTTTGCGGTCATCGACAGCAAAACTGACAAAATGCTCTGTGCAGTCACCTTTCATGTCACTGAATCAGGTATAGGTACAACTTTGGTGTTTGCTGTTTTAGTATCAAATATAGTGCAAAACACAGAGACTACATCATGCTAAGTGGCTTAAATTTAGAAGGTCTTAATTCTCTATGTTTTGTTCATTTCAGTTAATCATGGAAACATCTTCAAAGGTAAGTCGTTTAACTATGCCCTATGTACTTTTTTCATACACATACCCACAGATACAGGCATGGACATACACAGACCAACACACAAACACACACACACACACACACAAACACACACAGGCATGCATGAACACACACAATCACACAAATCGTTGTGCTTTATACACATTCAACAGAGCATTATACTTGTGCAGCAAATCTAATAACAAATCATAACTTTTTATCCTTAGCCTCAGACTGCTCTTGGTCCCCACCATGCTGGACTAGCGTCCTCAGCTTCATCTTTAACGGGCTTCTTATAGTGTATGTACTCTATGTCCATCATCAGCAGCTGCTAGGGTGCATGAGGCGAATGTTGAGGAAGAAGTCATCAGTTTCACGGGAAGCTCACGAGGAAGCCGTGACCAAGGTTAACCTTTGTAATGACGTCAGCTTAGATGACTTTGGAGAAGTCATCTAATTCACCAGGAGCCCTCAATATGACAGCATGAAGCAGAGCCCCCTTACTATAAAAAATGTAATTATAGACAGCTTTCCTATATTTCATGAATTTTCATTTTGGAAATGTTTTTATTGACAATGTTCAATGACCTCTTCATAATTTTTCTCAGGCCTATAGTTAGAAAGGTCTTCGTTGTGTTTTTGTTATAAAGAAACAGGTTTTTCAAATGTACATTAAAATGTCTTTAATTTGGTTCTAAAGTGGTGTCCAGAGAAATAAACCTATGTTTAAAAAAACTCCTGAATGTCAGCTTTACAACAAATATTTTGGTACTTTGCATCTTTTTTGTTGTCCGAGATATAAGCACTTAAAATGTGTCCCATATTTTTGGCACACCCTATATATTACTTGTTTTTGTACAAGTTGTGTATATATTTATATAACACATTCTATTTATATAACACATTTTGTTCCTTGTTGTCTGTGTTTAAGAAGTAGAGTTATGGTTGTTGTTGTTGTTTTGCTTTTGTGAATAACGGCACTGCATTGCATAAAGATGTGTTTTTGAGCACACCCTTGGCGTTGCAATGCAGTATGTCTGATTGAGCTTTCTTTATGTGGTGTTGCCAAACTTTGTAAAGAATAGCAATAAATATGCCTGATGAAGATCCACAAGGATCGAAACGTTGCATTTTAAGTAATAAAGTTTAACTTTTGGAGCAAACGAGGCAGTGTGCAGACCCACATCTTTACATTGTCTGACACTTTTGTCTTGCACCTGCCGACAAACTACTTGGATGTGCGCACCCACTCTCCACAACGTGTTGCCAAACTTGCCATTCAAGTCCAAATGGTGCACTTAGATACATGTAGGCATGCTGTGCAAAGCAGTCTGAACAAATGAGTAGTTTATAAACAGTTACATGTGATTTATGGTAAATGATTGCATTACATGAACTTTCTATTCTCCACACAGTGTTTTGACTTTTTAGGCTTTATCCGGGTTTTACTTGGTGATTACCTTTACTGTTTGCTGCTGATAAATGAACTGTAAATGTTACCACTCATTGAATAAACTTGATTTACAAAAAGCAATGATTAAGTGCAATGTCTGATGAATATCTAGGAAAAATATTGTATGTAAATAGAAAAATATACCAAGCACATTAAATATCATATCTGCCTTTTGATCAACCTGAACAATGTTTCACTTTAACAAGTTCACCATGAAAAATTCCTTTTTGGTTGAAATTTGTACCCTACATTACATTAGTAAAACATGGCATGTAATGCTCAAAGTCTGTTCTTTCAACTGTCTTGACCAGTGTGTGGATACGATGCTCCTGATCATATAACACATATCACATAACAAGAACCATGGATATGAAACGACTAGTTTGTTTTTGTGGGATCAGTTCAGCTCAGTAAAGGAGGTTAACTGCAGTTCACTTCCTGTTACTTACTAATACACCAGCATTGAAGGCAGCTGTTAACTCAGTCCATAGGCCTGACAGTCTTTGATCACTATAGACAGCCAACAGAGAACACAGCAATTACAAACAGCTGACTGACTAATATAGCCCTTGTTAACAATTTCAGTGTGGAAATCTATACATTTGTAGTGTAAATGAAATTTCTCAACTCAGTGAAAGATAAATATGTGCATTAACGCACATGTGCATACACAGCAGTACACACACACACACACACACACACACACACACATTTACAAAGCCATATGTGCATAGGCCAGACATTTGTTTAAAACCTTTGAACCCAGGAGTGACAGAACACTCCTTTTTAACAAAAGTCTTTACCTGCCTAACGTATGCTACATTTAGCAAGAGACTCTAACTGTGATAAAGATCTCTCAGACTCAATTCTTAAATTTCAATTTCACATACCCAACTAAAACACACACACACACACACACACACACACACACACACACACACACACACACATACACAGGGTTACTTTTGGCCAAGTCATCTGTACACACGCCAGATGGTGACAGTTACCACTTGATGATTCATCTTGGACAGTCTTTTCAGTGTAGTTGTCTGTTTGGGGTTTGGGGTTTGTCACCTGACCCTGTGCAACACACAGGCAGACTGGTAGACAGACAGACAGACAGTCACACACACACACACACACACACGTGCTCATAAATGTTTTACAAAATATATAACAAGGTAATTCAATGCACACACACACACACACACACGCACAGCCACATGCATAGACATACTGGGTGGCATGCAGTGAAATTGGTGACCGTCAGTCTTAAACTGTGCATGGGGGAAGGTGGGGAAGACGAGACGGCTTTCTGAATGTAAAAAAATAAATGAATAAAATAGTGGCCCAGATGAGAAAGTGTATCGTGTATCGTCGCACAGGAAGCGCAAGTTGAGTTGAATTGAGCCCGAATGAGCCTAGTGACGGACTTCATTGACAATGCATTGAAGACGTTTGACGAAGCCAGTTTCTAGTCGCGCAGTACTCACTTTTGTGACATACTGTATATAGATATATATTCATCAGACATTGCACTTAATCATTGCCTTTAGTAAACTCCAGTTTATTCAATGAATGGAACAATTTACAGGTCATTGATCAGCAGCAAACAGTAAAGGTAATCACCAAGTAAAACCTGGATAAAGCCTAAAAAGTCAAAACACTGTGTGGAGAATAGAAAGTTCATGTAATGCAACCATTTACCATAAATCACATGTAACTGTTTATAAACTACTCATTTGTTCAGACTGCTTTGCACCACATGCCTCAAGCAGACCTGCAGTACCTCAAGGGCGTGTTGTTCACAAAAGCAAAACAACAACAATTTGAACCGTATTTCTTAAACACAGGAAACAAGGAACAAAATATAAAAATATATAAAAAACAACAACAACAACTATATAATTTAATACTGTGAAAAAGCCGGTGAGGCTCTTTCGTGTAGGATGCGAGCGGTGACTGGAAGTTGGGGTGAAGTGGTGCAAAAACCTCAAAAATATCCACGAACGTTTGTAGAAAAAATATATGTCTTTTATTTTATATACAAAAAAAAACCGTGCACAAAAAAACCATAAATAACTACACTTAAACCGAAAATAAATTTCTACAAAACCAAAAGAACTCAAACAATAACGCCTTTAGGCTCACCGTGTTTTCTAGTGTCCAGCAGCCCTACTACTCAGCGATTTGTTATCTTGCTCGTTGGTCTCGTTCTGTTCGTCTCTGTCTCTCTCTCTTCTCGGTGGAAATGACGCTCTTTTAAATATACACGTCAATTACAATCCCATTGAACCAATCATTGCCTGATTGGTCCATACCACCACCGAATTAGGCCAAACAGACAAATACATAGGCCTAACTAAAGACAATATGTACACCCGACAATAACATTCACATGTATACCCACACACCACACACATAAAAGACATTAACAATATACATTGGTGATTCAATACACACAACAAAACCAATCTAGCACCCGTGACACCCCTCTACCACATTACAAATCCCAGTTCCCAACTAATGTTTAAACAGGCTACCGAAGCGGGGCGCGCACCCGCATAGCAGTCCAGGGGATAAGGAAGTCTGTAAGTATAGTGGAGTGGATGAACCATGGATTTAAACAGTAAGAAATCGTAAATGAGACATGCGTGTGTAGGCCTACCACACTACATGCAGATGTTGAAAATAAATGGGTTTGAACAGTTCTTTTTGTATTGTTACGGGTTTGATTGTGGATGTGCGTGTGTGGGTGTGTGCGCAGGTGTACCGTGCAGTTCAAACAGTTAAAAACGGTGAAAGGGGGAGACGGAGAAGTTCGCCCTTTCACAAATACAAAATATATATACTGGGTCATACAACTATAGCATGTGTTATATAAATATATACAGAAATTATACAAAAATACAAGCAATATACAAACTGTGGCAAAGAATGATACAGAGTAGCAAAATAGGCCTATTTGTTGTTAAGCTGCCATTTAACAGTTTTTGATACATAAGATCATTTCTCTGGACACCACTCTGGAAGCGAATTAAAATATATAAAGGCACATTCGGAAAACCTTTTTTTAAAAAAGGTACTGTACGCCTGAAAAAAATTATGAAGAGGTCATTAAACAATGTCAGTATAAACACTTCCAAAGTGAAAACGTATGAAATATAGGAAAAATGTCTGTGATTAAAAACAGTGGGCTTTAAAGTGGGCTCTACTGCATCCTATCATAACGCAGCGCGCTGTTGTGCTTAGGAATTCGGTCCTCCCCCGACTCCCCTAAGATTCCCTGATAATGGCCCAGACTTTAACACAAATTAACACAAATTAACACAAATTACATATGTAGTCGAAGTATACTTCACCAGCCCAAATATCCATCATTAGCATTTTTTTGACAGTGACAAGCGCCTTCCTAAAAGGTGATCCTGTAGTGTAGTGCATCAATTCAATGTATCATTTTTATAATGGAATATACATATAAGCATTAAGCAATATATAGGTGTTATTTGGCCCACCATTTTTTTGGCTATACTGTATGTATATAGCCTATGGAAGCACACTTTTGAGGTGTTTTGCTATCAGCTTCCTCCTGGGCTCCTGGTGAATCAGATGTCTTCTTCTCCATCACTTCTTCATGTTCATCTAAGCTGATGTCATTAAAAAAGTTAACCTTGGTCACGGCTTCCTCGTGAGCTTCCCGCGTAACTGATGACTTCTTCCTCAACATTGGCCTCATGCAGCCTAGCAGCTGCTGATGATGGACATAGAGTACATACACTATAAGAAGCCCGTTAAGGATGAAGCTGAGGACGCTAGTCCAGCATGATGGGGACCAAGAGCAGTCTGAGGACACTGAGGATAAAAAGTTATGATTTGTTATTAGATTTGTTGCACAAGTATAACGCTGTGTATGTGTGTGTGTGTGTGTGTGTGTGTGCATGCCTGTGTGTGTGGGTGTGTGTGTCTGAAAAAAGTACACAGTGCATAGTTATGCAACTTACCTTCAGGTAATCCATGATTAACTGAAATGAACAAAGCATAGAGAATTAAGGCCTTTTAAATTGAGGCTACTTAGCATAATTGTAGCCTCTATATTTCACACTATGTTTGATATTAAAACAGGACAAAAAGCAAACACCAAAATTATATTTAACATACCCGATTCAGTGACATTAAAGGTGACTTCACAGAGCATTTTGTTAGTTTTGCTGTCGATGACTGTAAACGTTCCATCCTGCGCCAGGTTGGAGAGCACAGCTGTCATTCTGCACAGACACAGTGATGCCTCCTGAACCCGCAACACTGCCGAATGCTTGGCCACTGTCTATGATGAACAGTGTCTCTGGTGCTGAGCTGCCTCTCTCGGTAAAGTTGAGTTTCACCTGATCCAGGCTACACAGGTCTATGGTGAGGTTGCTGCCAGCAGCAATGGCAGCAGTGCTTCTGTGTGCTGTATGAGAACACACACATGCAGGTTATTTTATAGTCAGAGCATCAATGCATTAACATCTAACACATTCCAGGTTATTTTGCATTAAACATTAAATTGCATGCCATTTAGCAGACAATCTTATCCAAAGTGTCCCAAAGTAAACCAACTAGAGAACCAGTCAGCCCAGGAGCAACTTGTGGTTAGGGATTAAACATTCAATATATGTATTCAATACATATGCTATACATCCACACACAAAAAATAATTTGAAAAATTATACTCACGGTCAAGGTGTACATAAACACTCCATATCCCAGCAACACTGCTGCATCTGTGAATGTACCAGCCCTCATCTCCAAACTTCACTGGGTTGATGCTGAGTTCATTACTCCGTGACTGGACTCTCTTTAGGAAGCGCGGGCCTACAACACATTCACCTTGCCTGCAGGTAACAACAGGGTGGTATTCCTCACCCTGTTTGAGGTTCCACACGCCATCACCCTCACAGATTTTCTTAGAGTTCAAGGTCAAATTCCCTTTTATGACCACCCTTTCATCTGAAGCAGCCAACATAACGGCACCTGCAATAGAACAACAGTTTTGGGTGATTTAAGTAAAATCATCCCCTACAATTTTCTTAATAATACATCAGGCTTAGAAATATGAAAAACTCACGTAGTAATAACATCAAGCCCAGCAGCATTTTTCTGTCTATTCCGCATCTGTGCTGTAAACAAAAATCACAGCCTCATGTTATCCAGGCCTGCACACAGACGATATGCTGATTGGAGCCATAATATTTATTATCTTAATAACAAATTCCATTACTAATGGCCCAGTATAGTAGCCTGGTTAAAACCAGCCCCTCGTACTACACTGCATTTCGTACAGAGGGTCTGGCTGTGCTGTATTGAGAAATGTTTTCTTCCTGGAGGTGTAGACTCTGCTGAAACGATTGGATTTACCTTTACCCAATTGCAAACATCTGGTCATGACGTATGCAATTAGCCTGGCTATAAGCCTGCCTATGCACTACAATACAAATGTAGCACGCAAAGTTGATATTATTGGTCACAATACACTACCTCTGTTCACTAATTGGTCGACAAGACGCTATCATAGACAACCATGTCAATGGAAGCAAACCCAGAGTACCACTGTACCACTGTATGGAGAAAATAATCAAGCCAAAGCACTTATAGCCAGGCTAGTCCTGCTAGGATGGTTCCTTTAGTTATTCACCTTATTCAATCCTATGAAAGTTCATTGTGTTTTTCAAAGTACACATTACATGAATTTCTTCATACTATATATATATATATATATATATATATATATATATATATATATATATATATATATATATAATGCTTTCATGCATGTAGAAAGGTTTGTGAAATTCACGCTGTTGCGCTGTAATGCAATAAAACATTTTTTAAAAATGTTTTTCTTTATTATTACTTACACACTAAAATAATAAAACAAGTTTCCCTTAGTTTTTACAACCTAACTTTCTTAGCACATTTTTCTTCAAACACAGAAATCAGGATGCCATTTCGTTGCCATTTCAAAACACTTCAGCCTTCGAAACTGAAGAGACAGTAAATGAGACAGTATAATGACTTGTTGCACATGATACTAAAACCACATGCTCTAGTTTCACTTTTGTCCCTTTGAACTCAGAATAGAAATGAGCGTGTAGCCTAAATCAAAAGATAGAAAACCAACGGACCGATCTTGTTATGCTGTTGTGCAGCAACACATTTTTAGAGGTGGTTTGTCTTGACTGTCAGAAACTATGAATTGTTTGAAACAACCCAGGAACATAATAGTGCAACAAAAAGCAAACTCAAATAAGTTAAGTAGTAGCCTATGCCTTCCAACAAATGTGACCACCTATCAGGGACGTGCACATGATTGTAGAGGGGCAGGGGCTCAAAGTCAGAAAAGGGCAGCATGCATGAATTTTTTTCTGCCCTTAAGTTAATGTGAATGTAAAATTAAAAAATAAAGTAAAGAAAGTGAACTACTTAGCTATGTGTCATGTGTAGATGAAAGTGATATGTATAACACATACCTACCTACTTGCCCAGTGTTGGGGTCACTGTCTAGGTTGTAGAAGTAATAGTAGTAAGTAAAGGAGTAGTAGTAAGTAAAATAATAAATGCATGCATCTAAATATTACACTTACCCCTTTCCTGAGAATGTAAAAACCTTATGAAATGTAACCTATTGTGCATGATTTCTCTTTGAAAACCTCTGAACCCATGTAAGGTTTGTGAAATTCAGCCTATAGGGGGCACTATTATGTAAAAAAAAACATATTCACTTACACCTGCACCATACAGTTCAGATGTTTTTTTTAATCATTGCTTACACTTTAAAATAACATAAAACAATCCTAAAACCTAACCTGCTAACCGCACTTTTCTTCACACAGAGAAATCATAATCACTGCTTCGTTGCCATTTCAAAACACTATAGCCTTCAAAACTCAACAACCAGCCTAATTAATAATCAAACGCATTTGTCAAGACACTATCAACTGTCTCTCTCAATCGCAACTATTTACCTTATTCTCACTATTAGAACTCAGGACTTACCAGTCAAACGACAACATTGTAAGAAGACAACAAGGGAATTATTATGCGGCGACAAGACAATGAGACGACATGGTGCACATGTTCCTGGACACATCGTCAAAGCCTCAATGGTCTAACCACGTAGCTCCACTTCTGTCGGCAACATCCGTTTAAACTCGGAAAGCTGTTGTGCATTTTAAGGTGGTTTCCGTTTGTCTTTAGCCTACTTCATGTCATAAACTATGAATTATTTTAAATAACCCAGGAACATAATAGTGAAACAAAAAGTAAACCCAGATAAGTTAAATAGACTATACACCTCTCAACAAAAAAGACCGTCTGTATGGTTTTATTGTCATAACAAAAAAAGGCTAAACGACTCTTATCTTACTTTACAGTAAGATAACGTACCCTGAGTTGTTAGAAATACATCTGAACAAATAGGCAAATAATCCGTTAAATTGCTGGTTCCGAAACATTTTAGAAATGTTGTTTGCAGTGTACACGTGGAGAAATACCGCAACATGACTGAACAACAAGTCTGAAATTACCTATTGAGAAGCAATCTTAAAGGGCATGAAGTAGCTTATTAAATGACAAGTTCTAAACATAAATAGGTCTACTTCACGACGAAATCAGAAGAACAATATAGGCTAATAAACAAAATATAGAAAAAGACATTCGTTTGAAAGACTCGCCAAGACGTAGGGGAGCAGAAAATGCAAGTTCTTCTAATACTTTCACTTAAGTTTTAGTGAGAAAACAATACACCTCGCGGTGTTTCTTTTCTACATTCAGGAAGCCGTTTCGCTTTTTTGCATTCAGGTAGCCGTTTCGCTTTTTAGTGGTGCTCATAATAGTCGAAATGCCTTGCCGTCAGTTACAGCAAAGTGGAAGAGATCTGGAACTCCCTCCCCCTGGCCATCCGCAACTCTGACACACTACTCTCTTTCAAATGCCACCTCAAGACCCACCTGTTCAAGATTGCATAGGCCTACGACACATGACCACCCCCCCCCTCCACCACCACCACCACCACCACCACCACTGATCACCCTCTCATTTTTTTTCTGTATTTTGTGTGTGTGTATGTGTGTTTAAGTTTATGTCTGTAAAGCGTCTTTGAGTACCATGAAAAGCGCTATACAAAACTTATGTATTATTATTATTATTATTTAGGATCCAGAGATAGAGGGGGCAAAGTGGAAGAGATGCTTAGGATCCAGAGATAACGTCCGATGTAACACTCACTCACTCTATCTATCTATCTATCTATCTATCTATCTATCTATCTATCTATCTATCTATCTATCTATCTATCTATCTATCTATCTATTCATAATATGTCTTTGTACTGTCAATCCCTCCCCTCCTCTCTCTCTCTCTCTCTCTCTCTCTCTCTCTCTGGATCCTGAGCAAAAATCCTTAACAAATAACCTATCATAATAATGATGTGTTAAATTTGTAGAAATAGTAGGCTATATCTCTCTCTACAAGTAAAAATGCATGCATCTAAATATTACACTTAGCCCCTTCCTGAGAATGTAAAAACCTCATGAAATGTAGCCTATTGTGCATGATCCCTTTAAAAAAACCTCTGAACCCATGTTTGTGAAATTCAGCATATAGGGGCACTATAATGTAAAAAAAAAAAAAAAAAAAAAAACATTCACTTGCACTAAACTACTCTTCTCTTACTGTGAGATAACGTACCCTGAGTTGTTTTTAAATAGCATACATCTGAACAAATAGGCAAATAATACGTTAAAGTGCAGGATCCGAAACATTTTACAAATGTTGTTTGTAAACCTTGTGTATTTACAGAAATGACGTAGGCCTACCATACGTTAATAACAGGAAGTCTAAAAATGACCTTCCGAGAAACAATCTTAAAGGACATGAAGTAGCTTATTAAATGGCAGGTTCTAAACATAAACATAAACAGGCCTACGTCATCAGAAGAACAATATGATAAACAAAATATAGAAAATCTAGAAGACATTCGTTTGAAACACTCACCAAGCTTTAGGGGATTGTTCTAGTACTCCCACCTAACTTTAAGTTCTGTTTCTTTCTTTCTTTTTACATTCAGGAAGCCGCTTCGCTTCCTGGATGTAGCCTAACGTCTGCCCGTGACGTTTTTGCACACAACTATTACTCGCTCACTCGATATATCTATCTTTCTTTCACATTTTTGTGCATGTCTTTACAAAATCTGTGAAAAGTGGGTACATTGCTACAAAGACATTTTGGGCTATGCCCCCCCGCTCTTTCTGGATCCTAGCATCTCTTCCACTTTGCTGTAACTGACGGCAAGGCATTTCAACTATTATGAGCACCACTTCACCAGTCTCATCACCATGGTGGAACCATGAACCGTGGGCAATGTAATAGATGTTTAATCTCTCACAATATTACTATGAAGTGGTCCATTAATGATGGACTAATCCCATACAGAAATCAGATTTAATCAAATGACTGTCTAAAGGTAATATTTCAATATTCGAATATTAAGTCATTTGTAATAACGATAAATAGTCAAAAAAAACTCTTTTTAGGGGCATAGAACCACAGCTTTCGGGAGTGCCCACAGCCACGCCTGCGTTGTGTTATCCTACTGTGATAGCGGCACTGTGACTGAAACCGCTGGATGGGGTTGGTGTGTCATCACATCACCAGCAGCCGTGACTGTTACAGTAACATCTACAAGGAAGGTAATGTCTTGGGTGCGGTGCGTTTGCAAAGTGTGTGTGTCAGAAATGTGTAAAGACGTCAGTCTTGGCGTTATGATGTTTGCAAAAAATGTTGGCAAACCCAATAGTGTATAGCATAATTTATCTTTCAATTTCGTTTTATCAGTTTCCACTGCATTTAAGAAAATCTCATGCAAAGAACGGTATCGTTGGCAGTAACTTTCCATGCATGCAAGTCAAGTGATCGACTACCTACGGCTATATCTGGATGAAATTTTGATGAGAATAGCCTAAAGTTGAAACCGGTGTGCGTACCTTTATCGTTACACAGACACATTCATACACGTGTTTGTAATGTGTGCTATGACTACTCGAATTTCCCCACAGCAGGAGTTTGTTTGTTCGGCGCTTCTGTGATTGTTTCCTTTCACAGCTCAGATGCAGCTGGGATGGATCGCCGTCCTTTTATCAAGTAAGTTGCATATGTATATATTTTTTGCCTCCTGTACTTTGTACGTTGTTTCCATGATATTTCAGTGGTATATTTTTACTGAAAAAATAAATGCAACTTTCTCCAATAGCTCAGCACTTAGAGCTTATCAGTTCATCTATACAGTTCATTAGTTTGAGTGATGCACTGTCCTCATAAGTGCCGTGGATAAAAGCGTCTGTCTGCATAATGCTATACCATGTAACTTTATATTGCACTACAGCGTCCATTACAGCAATTGGCGCAGACGTGCTAAGAGCTGTAATCACTACCAACATCACGCTACAACCCAGCGCATCCTGCACAACAACCGGTGAAAGAACGTGGGTAGTTAGGAAGGGTGACGCGTACCACCGCGTTGTCACCTGCAGGCATGTAAACTGCACCGTAGAGGCCCGCTTTCAGAACAGGCTGGAGCTACAGGAGACTGCCCTCATCATCCGCCCGGTGGTGTTTGACGACGATGGGTGGTATATTTACAGCTGTGACGGGAAGGAGGTTTGGAGCACTGGCGTCACCATTGAGAGTAAGTTAACTTTTATTTTAGTGTCATTTTGCTATCACCAGTCATGGAATTGGGTCATTTTAGGTGCGGGCCTATATGGTGGGGCCTATATGGTGGAGCCCACAAACACATTAAGGCATTAAGACCAAAGTGAAATATAGCCTACAACAGGGGCGATTTTAGCATCTGGTCTTTAGGGGTGCCCGGCCCCCAGTGCTTATCACACAACACTATTATTATATATAATATATTATTCATTTTGCACTGAGCCAGGGGGTGCCGAGCAGTTTCACGGGGGTGCCTTGGCACCCCTAAAAATGGTCTAGATTCGCCCCTGGCCTACAATACATAATGTAGTGTATAGGCTATCCACAGGTCCAAAACAGACCATTTGAATGATTGAGATAGACACAATAATGTTTTTAAGAAAGCGTGTTTCATTCGTTTAGATTATTACGTATCATCACAGCAATGATAATTCCAACCCTAGTATCTACTGCTGACCAAGGCAAAAAAAGGCCAAAATAACTGATACCTTCTTCTTTAGATAGTTATGTCCCTGATGGCCACTGAATTGTCTTGTGTGTGTGTGTGTGTATGTGTGTGTGTGTGTGTTCTCATACAGCTCACAGAAGCACTGCTGCCATTGCTGCTGGCAGCAACCTCACCATAGACCTCTGTAGTCTGGATCAGGTGAAACTGAACTTCACCAAGAGAGGCAGCTCAGCCCCAGAGACGCTGTTCATCATAGACAACGGCAAAGCATTCGGCAGTGTTGCGGCTTCAGGGGGCATCACTGTGTCTGTGCAGAATGGTACAGCTGTGCTCTCCAACCTGGTGCAGGATGGAACCTTTGCAGTCATCGACAGCAAGAGTGGCAAGATGCTCTGTGAAGTCACCTTCACAGTCACCGGAACAGGTGTGTTTAAACTGTGACTTTGGTTCCTTTGCATTTCGATTATGTCTAAATATGATGTGAAATATAGTGACATAATAGTACATAATAGTACATAATCATGTTGACTTTAGAAAGAATTTAGAAATCTTCTATGTTTACTCTTTTCAGCTCCTCCTGGAGACGTTTCAAAGGGTAAGTTGCAACTACTTATTCATGATGTAATTGTACAATACCTCCTTTAGATAGATAGATAGATAGATAGATAGATAGATAGATAGATAGATAGATAGATAGATAGATAGATAGATAGATGTAGAGAGAGAGAGAGAAAGAGAGAGAGACAATAAGAGGTATAAGCTACTATTTATGCAAATTTAACATGTCATTAATATTATAGATTATTTGTTAAGCATTTTGTTAATTTAAGACAGCATTGCTAGTAACATGATGTTTTATCCTCATCCTTAGCATCCTCAGACTGCTCTTGGTCTCTCCAATGCCCATGGAGTATTATCTGCATTACCAGCATTATCTTCAACATCGGCGCTGCACTGCATGCCCTCTTTTTCTTTTATCACCGGCTGAAGCCAGGAATGCCAAAGTCACCAAAACCTCAGGATGACGGGGAGACCCAGAGTTTCACAGAGACGTCAGGGGGAAGGGAACACACATAATCTCTTTAAGTATGTTCGGGACTGACAAGATGCAGATTTTCACCAAGATCTTCCTATGAGAACCCAGAGGGAATGACTGAAAAAGATGTGTTACTAAATTTACCGGTAATTACAACAACAACATGAAAAGGTGTAGCCAGAGGAGATTAAGATGATTTGTTTGTGTTTCCATTTTCCATTCTGTCTTGTAAACCTTATGTGTGAAATTTTTTGTGGCGGAGTTGCAGTTCTTGGCTTCTTGTTATTATGGCTCCTGGCCTTCAATTATTCATATTCATATTCATATTCATATTCATATTATTATTATTAATAGTAGTAGTACTGGTAGTAGTAGTAGCAGTAGTAGTAGTAGTAGTAGTGGTAGTAGAGGTAGTAGTAGTAGTAGTAGTAGTAGTAGAACTTCTATACATAGAGAAAAAATGGTGGCCAGTGTTGTAATTATGAGACACACTGAGTCCTGCTTACTGACTCTCGGGCTTGACAGGCCCTTGACTTGTGTACAACATATACAATGCAATGCATCATTGGAGTTATATAGGTCATGCAGTAATGTAATACAGTAATACATAATTTCTCTTTTGACGTCAGTCCAGGGGTGATGCTATATCATGTTGTGATGCTATATTGTGATGTTTTATCAGCTAACAAACCACCATTAGCCCCTGCCTCTCCGCAGCAATTTTGTTACAAAATGATTTATTCTGTCATTACTTTGTCTTGATTTTATGAAATTATCAATCTTATGTGGTAACAGTTTTAAAAAATTAAAAAAAAGTCTCTCCAGACCAGGGGTGATGCTGGGATGGGCAGCTGGGATGGGCAGTTCCCCCCCCCCACACACACACCTAAGCCAAATGCCCACTCACATGTGACATTTTGGTCGCACCTCTGGTTGTGCTGCAGAGCGCCTCCACTGGTGACCTCAGCTCTTGATGAGAGGACACACAGTACTGTAGTCTATGTGTGCTTCATGAGTTTTTGGTTTTAATAACTGTGCCACATGAATCAAATGTTGTGACCAAGCAGTTTCCTAAACATGTGTATTCCTGTAAGTATGGGGAAGCTGCATGCTCTTACGACCAGTGTGGACCTAGGAGGTGAGCTTACAAACGGCACCACACATACTGAGTTGTAGTCTACAGTATGATAAGTGTTTGGCACTTTGTATCAGAGCATTCACACCTTGAAAATGAGCATTACGAACAGCTAAAATAAACTCCTAGTCTGTATTGATTCGAAATTATTATCATTGCAATTTTTATTTAACATGGGCAATGCAAGACACCAATTAAACCTTCATTTCTTCTGTTAAGATGTTCTTTTATTTCTAGGCTACATAAAAATAATTAATTTCGTAATGGGTTTGGGAACTAAAATATGTTCCCTGATAAACTGCAAATAGGCTACTGAAAAGCACGTTTTAGTCTTGCCAAGGACTAGAGCACAGTGTGATTGTATTGCATCCGATCACCTTGTTAGTGTGAAGGAAGTAAGCTATTGTTCATGTATCTGTATTGGTCAGTGATGACGTGTAGGTATTTTTAATGAGAAACCCAAAATAACCCAAAATAACTTTTTGTTGTTGATGTTTGAGTGGGACGGACGACTAAGTAGGCCTACCTGAAAAATCAACTGATGAAATCCTTAATAAAAATTATCAAATGCATCCGTCAGCTGATTTGCATTTCCTGACTCCCCTTATAATAGGCGCCGCTGGTGTAGTGGTATCATGCAAGATTCCCATTCTTGCGACCCGGGTTCGATTCCCGGGCGGCGCACGTCTTTTGATACACCATGTGTAATAAGTGATACATCACACGTTCGATATCCGCACCAGCTCGTGCTCCAAGATCGTCGGAGCCAACGACGGAAAGCGAGCATCCACCGCCTATGGAACGCTCTGTAAATCCAAAATGTCAACGAAAGTAGCCTACCCTAATAAAAGTTCACTGTGGCCCTAGTCGCATCCTGCGTAAACCTTTGAGCTTGAGTTGGTTACCTGTTGCATGGCAACGTAGCAAGCTTCTATCAAGGAAGTAAAAGATTTTCGCGTCGACAAACAAGCCTATTCGGAAAGCTCCTTAAGCAGCCTTCAACATATTTCTCCAGATTTATGTCTAGAGTCTTAATTTCCTCTCAACTGTTGTGAAAACTTTAACTTCGCGTTTCCACCAGACGTTATCCTGATCTCAGTTTTTAAGATGAGAAATGAGACGGAGTATATTGTCTGCCCCTCGCGCTGCACAGGTGGAGATTCTGGGCTCAGCTGTGGAAACTGTCAGTCCTGTGAGATCTCCTCAAAACTCCTGACGACGACAGCTTGGTTTTTAAAGGCAGGTGATTTAACGAAAAGAAAGTTTCTCAGTGGTGTTCTAGTTCGATGTAAAAACTCCGGCATTCTTAAAAACATCAGAGATTTATTGAATGTGACAATGGGTAAGGACTTCACTTACGCACGGTCGCGTTTAAAACCAGGTCTGCCTGGAGACATATCTCACAGCAGTTCAAATCGAGCACTGGATCCAAAACTGTTAAGGGACGAGATCAACCAGACATGGGACTGGTTCAGCCACAGTTCAAACTGGACCAAATCGAACTACCTGATGGGAATTATGTCTTTCTGTGACACAGGACTTCTTCACACCCTTGGAAACTTGGCTCAGGTTCTGGTAGTCAGAGAAAAAAGATGCTCACCTTTTAGATCAGGTGAGAAAAAATTCTATGTGTATGTATCATGTATATATGCATGTACTGCACTGCAGTCTACTTCAAGCTATGCACCTATATGTATGAATTTATGTATTGTAATACATTGTATTTTATTGTATTGTGTCAGGTGCTGAATAATATGTCGTCTAGAATAGCCTGCATTGACCCATTCTGTAATATTCTAATATTCTAGCATTCGGTGACCTGGAGGATGAAATCTCCTCGATACCGGAATCCCATTACTCATTCAGCTCGAATGACCGTCCTCATCTGGAGCTGCTTGTTAGCGCCAGCTCCGTCTATGGAGCCGTGGACCTCCCGCACTGCTGCCCGGTGGACGGTGACGTCATGGAGACTGCGACGGACACAGGCTGTGGCTCTCTGACCTGTAAGGTGATACCCTATTGGTGATACAGCGGTGCTGATTGAGGATGGGGGCTTGGGGTGGGGCGGTAGGGACCATGTTTGGGTTGTTGAATGATTAGCGTATGCAGAATGTCTGCAAACATTTGCTAGCTGGATTCCTGCGCGGTGTTCTGTGTTCTCATCTGTGTACTCATCTGTATGACCCCTGTGGCGTATTCGCATGTGTGAAATGTGACTGTGTGTGATCTATGGTTGGCCTTCTGCCACTGTGTTGGTCTGTTTGTGGTGAGTGTGTGTAGATGAATTACTCTGCAATCCCTGTGTGTGTGTGTGTGTGTGTGTGTGTGTGTGTGTGTGTGTGTGCCTGTGCCTGTGTGTTGTCTGTTTGTGGCGAATGCGAGTTGATTAATTTCTCTGCCATCCCTGTGTGTGTGTGTGTGTGTGTGTGTGTGTGTGTGTGTGTATGTGTGTGTGCCTGTGCCTGTGTGTTGTCTGTTTGTGGCGAGTGGGAATTGATTAACTTCCCTGCCATCCCTGTGGGTGTGTGTGTGTGTGTGTGTGTGTGTGCAGCAGTGAGTGGCAGCAGAGCCAAGGAGGCCAGCTCCGGGGGCTACGGGAGCAAAGCGTGCGGGTGTGACCGTGGTGATGCCAGTGATGCAGACTCTACGTACTCCGACGAGCCCGCCCTCATGGTCGTGCCCCAGTCCGCGCGCTCCCTCTCCGGAGTAGGCCGCCACCGAGACTTCATCCGTCAGCTTCCTGTTCACATTGCCAAGAGGATTCTGGGTAGGAATCTCTGTGTCTGTCTGTCTGTCTGTCTGCCTGTTTGTCTCTCTCTCTCTCTCTCTCGTTCTCTCTATATGTCTGTCTGTCCATCTTTCTGTCTTTTTCTTTTTCTCTGTCTGTTTCTCTGTCTGTTCTAGCTGTCTGTCTGGAGGCCTACCTGCCTGTGTGAGTGACTTTGTCTGGGTTGTGAGGGGAAGACAAGTTTGTCCTTTGATGTTAAAAGGAAAAAAGACGCCACTCCCAAGTGCTATAACTATGTCTTTGTGAAAACTAACCATAGCAACCACTCAAGATCGTCATGGAGATAGTGACACAGCCAGGGTGGCAACACAAAGGCTTTGTTCATTTAATGATCCTGACTCCTTATATCCTATAGAGGACTCTAGCCCATGACCAAATAAATTGACACCAAACAACAATATAATAATCACTGTCTAAACAAAATACATGTTTATTTGCAACTTAAATTACTAGGAAGACAGGCATGGAAGACAGTCTTTATGACTAAAACCATGTGCCCATATCATGCAGCTAAACCTAAACACAGCCACCAACATTTGCTATTGCAGATAGGCTATAGCTCATGGTTCAGTAACTCTGTGCTCATGTTACTGTCATGGTGATGGCGTTTGAACAAGAGAGGATAAATATGATGGCTACACTACTGTGCAAAGGCAGAAGACTGCAACTTAAATATTGGCGAGAATAAGTTATTGTCATTTTTGGAAGAATAAATCAGTTTTATCACGTGGCCAAATATCTTAAGTCAATTTTGTTGGGGTTTTATTTTTGAAAAAAAAAAAGTCTTTGCTGTAATGCTAAAAAAACACATGCAAGTGGAAGATTTTTTGTCATTTTTGCCTCATTTTTCCACTATGGTGAGTGAAGGTCTTTTGTCTTTGTTGGGCAGTGTAGTTGACACACATTTGTGAGCATTTTGTAACAGAGCCATATTTCGGAATTTTGCACTCTTATTACATCACGGTTGCTA